>BOPP01000046.1:11017-109536 GCA_017312745.1 Gryllus bimaculatus
GGCGCGTGCGCGCCGTGGCGCTGGGCGCGGCGTTGACGGCGCTTCCGCTGTGTGTCGCCTTCGCGGGCGCGCGCGTGTCTCTGCTGGCCGCCTCGCGCGCGCCGCTGCCCTTCGCCACCTTCGGCGGCTTCCTGCGCGACGGCTCCTACGACCTGGGCATCCTCGCCGACACCATGGTGCACAACGTGCTCAGCGTGAGGACGGCCGCGTGTATTAGCGCGTTCATTCGGACATCCACACACTCACTCAATCATTCCTTTAGTGCTTAATTCACTCATCTATATACTCTGACGTGCCTCGGGCGGTGACGCTTTAACTGATATGGCTAATAGTCCTGTACGTGTAGTGAATATTTTCATCGAGGGGTTTGGGGGGGGAGTAATCCTCGTCAGCTGAATGGTGAAATCCGGTGCTGACCTATCCACCGGTGTTCCCTAACCAGATATCTCCCAACGTCGGGAATCGCCTAAGCCGGGACAAGGTCTGAGCTCCCGACTGCTCTCTCTCTCTCTCTCTCTCTCTCACTGTCTCTCTCTGTCTATCTCTCTCACTATCTCTCTTACTCTCTCCTCTATTCTCTCTCTCGCATTGGGCAAGCATATAATAATAAATGTATTATAGTTCTGTATATTAATACAGTGGAGTTGTAGGTTAATAGGTTATTTCATATCATTTTATATTTATAACACTATATTGTATCAATACACATTGTGTATGGTCACTACACGTACGGAACTAATCGCCGTAGCAGTTTTCGCGACCGGCGTCACCCAAAAATCACTCAATCAAAATCACTCAATTCCAGTAAATCACTCAGTATCCATTTCCATTTTAGTCTCTACTTTTTTTTTATACCTAAATCAGAGGAAAGAGCAGATTACAAAAAACATAAGGTGATAAATAACGAATAAAAAGGTTTATTTTACGTTAATATTGCAAAATTATCTACAAAATTGAATGTAGAAATGGAATTGTAACAATGAGTTTGCTAAAGATGCATCTAGCACTTTTACGGACCTAGGGCAACAACATGTGTTATCAACGCTGAAAGAGCAAATATTTTGTAGTGCCGATGGGAAAAAACTTTACGTGCTGGCTTAGTGTTGAAAAAGTTAAATTTTTTAGCACCATTGCTAAAAATGAGACGATGCTCAAGTGTACGGATAAAACTGTAAATGCAAGTAAATTATAATATACTACTGAGCTTAAGCAATTTGTATACTTGAATTAATAATGAATATTTGAATTAATTCAATATGAAAACCCGTAAGGTTGTCTGAAAATAGGGTATGTCACACGTAGTAAAAGTGATTTTATTTTGTTCCCAGGATTGCGACACGAGGTCATTAGGTATCACGCTGTCATCTCTCCTGCTTGCCAAATGTCAGTTTTCCCACTCGAATCATAAATGTGTTCCAGATTTTTCACGAAAGTCGCTGACTGTAGCAAGACAAATGACTAGAGGACAGATTAGATTTCAAAACTGTTTCCTTGCGGTTCAGAACGACACCATCGTATGTAGAAATGTATGTATCTTCCTTTGGTGGTCTGTTCCTTCAAAACGTGAATGTCCCAAAATAACATTTTTCCCAAAAATTTCTAGGAAACCCTTTGGTATAAGAAGGCAAATCACGCGGGGACAGTTAATGTTTCAAAAATGTTTCCTTGCGGTTCAGAATGACAACAACGTGTGTAGAAAGATGTGTATTCCTTTGTTATCTGTTCTTTTGAATATTAAATGAGATGAATTGAGGGAATTCAGCGTCCCACTTCCATGCTTCAGTTGTGTTGTCATATTATTAAGTCTATATAAATCACAACATTATTTAGATAGATAATCACAATACGATTAAAAAATACTCTATTGACTTACAGAAATGTTAAATGCTATTTAATTTAATGCTATTTAATTTAATGCTATTTAACTTTATTTGCTATGAAACTTTAAATTCTATTTAATATAAGATATAGTTTACGCCCGGAGAGACACCCATTGCAAGTCGCCTGCAATTGCTTGCGCAGAACGCCAAGGATCCGACGCTGGCAGCGCTGTTCGCGCGGTACGTGGCGGGGCGCGGGGGCGAGGGCGGGCAGTGGCCGCGGGACGAGGTGCAGGGCTTCGCGTGGGTGTGCGAGCGGCCGCGCTACGCCTTCGTGGCCACGTTCGACGCCGAGCCGCTGCTGCACGCGCTGCCTTGTCCCGTGCGTCCGCTGCCGCGCACCGCTCTGCGCGACGACCTCGCCTTCGCCCTGCCCCCGCGCAGCCCGCTCCGGCGCTCCCTCGACTTCTGGTGAGCCTCAACTGCTACGGTCATTAGTCCCGATACAACTTTTCTACGCCCTACCCCCGCGCCCTCAGTTTCTGCTCAGCCTCAACTGCTACGGTCATTTGTCACAAAACGACATTGCCTTCGCCTTCGCCCTGCCCACGCGCATCCCGCTCCGCCGCACAGTCGACTTCCGGTGAGCCTCAACTGCTACGGTCATTAGTCCCGATACAACTCATCTACGCCCTACCCCCGCGCGTCCTCGACTTTTGGTGAGCCTCAACAGCTACGTCATTAGTCCCGATACATCGTATCTACGCACTTCCCCGCGACCTCGGTTTCTGCTCAGTCTCAACTTCTACGGTCATTTGTCACAAAACGACATTGCTTTCGCCTTCGCCCTGCCCACGCGCAGCCCGCTCCGGCGCTCTCTCGACTTCTGGTGAGCCTCAACTGCTACGGCCATTAGTCCCGATGAGACCTCGTTTATGCCCTGCCTCTGCACAGCCAGCGCCAGCGTACCCTCGGCTTCTCGTGAGCCTCAACTGATACGAGCATTTGTCCGTATGCGACCTCATCTACACCTTGCAGCTCGTTCTTACGCACTCTCGATTTTTGGTGAGCCTTAACTGCTACGATCATTTGTCTAGATACGCCTTCATCTACGCCCTGCCCCCGCGCAGCTCGTTCTTGTGAACCCTCGACTTCTGGTGAGCCTCAACTGATATGGTCATTAGTCTCGATACATCGTATCTACGCATTGACCCCGCGCCCTTGACTTTTGCTGAGCCTCAACAGCTACAGCCATTTGTCCCGGTACGACATTGCCTTCGCCTTCGCCCTGCCCACGCGCAGCCTGCTCCGGTGCTCCCGCGACTTCTGGTGACCCTCAACTGCTACGGTCATTTGTCCCGATACGCCTTCATCTACGCCCTCCCCCCGCGCAGCTCGTTCTTATGAACCCTCGACTTCTGGTGAGCTTCAACTGCTAGGGTCATTAGTCCCGATACATCGTCTTTGCGCTTCCCTCGCGCAGCTCACTCCAGCGCTCCCTTGTCTTCTGTCGAGCCTCAAGTATCTGCCCTTGCGGGGTCTTCCCCAACCGCAGAGACTGCCGGGTGTGAGGATAGGACAAAGAAGAGGAAGGAAAGACCCGTTTCGCTAGCCGTTTCTTTAGGACACTTCTCCAACTTTCGCCTGGTGTTGTTCGAAGAAATCACTGAAAACTACAGATGTGTGATTTCGCCGTTAGAATTCTTCTCTCGACAGCGACTGAATGCCCCCTGCCTATCTAATTAGTCCTTAGCAGAATGTGGACTGGAACCCATTTACCTCTCGATCCAATTTGAGTCCCTGAGCCAAATGGTTCAAACGTTACGGGGCGTTACAACTCCTATCTAACGTGGTGGAAACCATTACAGTGGCGCGACCTCCTACAGCACTTTCTTACAGGAACTGAAATACGAACTGCTACCATCGATACTTGAAACGTGCGTGGCTGCTGCGTGGGTTTGCGAGACGCAAGCAGGTTCGTAGTGTTACAAAAGATAGCGTCGATGTTCGCGATTTCTTCAGTGGTTTCTTATATGTTTATGTTACGAATAATTGAACATTTAGAAGACACTTTCCGTATTTCTCACTAATTAGCCAAAGTTGGCGAGCCTAACCTGCAGCTGCACCCGGCGACACTAGCGCCCCTAATCGCAGCGCCCTCCATCTTTGTTAGAGAGTTGCTAGGCCCTGGTTCCGGTGTTGCGCAGGCTGTCGCGGATGCGCGAGTCAGGGCAGCTGCGGCGTCTGTGGTTGGCGCGCTTCCCGCGGCGCGGCGCCACCGCCGTCGGCGCCTCGCGCCCCGTTCGGGCGGCGAGCGCGGCGCCGCTGCTGAGGCTGGCAGCGGCGGGCGTCGGGGCGGCGCTGGGGGCGCTGGCGGCCGAGGCGGCTCACAGCGCCACGCGGAGGGCCGCGCCCACTCGAAGAAGCTCACCTGGCTGGATCCATTGATTGATTGATTGATTGATTGATAATTGGGTGTTTTGGGGAGCATCGACCAAAGGGTTTTGGTTATCCATAAGCATTTGTTTTGGATTTCATTGATTGTTTTGTGATTCTGGGTTCCAGGAAGAAACTACCAGGGTCATTGGTCCCATAAGTGTAATGCATGGTTTTGTGCTCGGGAGGTGACGGTGATCTATCCGGCGCCGACCTACCAGCGACTAGCGGGGTTTTCCCCAACCATGTATCTCCAATCAGCGGGGCACCACCCTAGCCGGGACAAGCTCTAAGCTCCGGTCTCCCCCCGTGTGGTAATGTGTGTTAATGTAAGTGTGTATATAAGGGGTGAGGATAGAGAAAGGAAGAGGAGGAGAGCTCGCGGACGGTCCGTGGCCCGTTTGTTAGGGTACTCCGGGATGCGCCTAGTGTTGGTCAGAGAAACCACGGATAACTGCCGATCAGAGCAGCCGGCCGCTAAAATTTTCCTCCAGACACTATTTGTTTTGGAAATAAACAAAGTTTCTTCAGAAGATAGATTTTAAATAGCTATTTCAGTTGAGTTTCAAAGGTCGTGTGCAGTCGGGTACGATGCATTGATTGTGTATTTTCTGTGTCATTTATTGGTACTATTTGATTGTATTCAGGATTATATAAATTCGTAAATGAAGTTGTACAACACCGGGGGAAAATCCTTGCGGTAAATTTGTTTGATTGATTATTAGGCATTTCCGGGCGCGTCATCTGCTATGGACATAAGTCCCGTAAGTACAGTACATGATTTTATCACGTGATGTGGCGGTGATCTTCCTCCACTGGATAGTGAGTATGGCCGCGACCTACACGTTTGCGCGATTTTCCCCAACTAGGTATCTCTCACTAGCAGGATGCTGCTACTCTCGGAAAGAGCTCTGAGCTGCCGACTAGTCTTCCGACATGTGTAGTAGTGTAGAGCATGAAAGTGTAAATGTGTGTAGGGGAGAGGACAAGACAAGAAAGAAAAGATGAACGAAGGAAAGAGCGCGCGCAGTTCGTGACCCGTTCGTTAGGGTATTACACCCGCACTTACCTGGCGTTGATAGAGAAACCACAGAAAAACAGAGCAGCTGGGATGTACGATACGTACGGTAGTCCCGACACGTACGGTAGTGTAGTTCACGTAAGTGAGTGTAAAGGAAGGCTCGTTCGTTAAACTATTACTCCGGTATTCGCCCGGTAACGATTACAGAAACCACGGAATATACTCTCACACTTACATTACCTACGTTTAGACACGTATCAGATACCCAGTCGGGAGCTTGGAGCTAGACCGGGGGGAGCGGTGTCCTTCTGGGGGAGAGACCTGGACGGGGATCTCACGCTCCAGGCGGGGAGGAACACCACCACTTTCAGGGAGTGAAGCACATCTCGATTGCGGAAGCGATGGCCACCACTGGTAACGGAAACAACATAATCAGTCAATACGACATAATGACAAAATATGCTCACTGATGGTTTATGTGTTATCATTAGTTTTCAATACCCTTTATTGCTCTCTACAATTTCAGTTCGTCTCTCGAAAATTAAAGCCCGACATTTAAAAAAATATTAGCTTGAAATAAAGAAAATGTGTTTGTAATGGGAGTTTTACGTAGAAATGTGATGCAATTTTTTGTATAAATATTGTAAAATGACAAATATTGGTTTTGGGGGAAGACATGGTTCCCATACCCCCTCCTGATTGGGAGGGAAACGGCACTGAGCAACCTTTGGATTTGGGAAGTGGAGGACACCAAACGCGAGATGTAAACGTCACTAATTGCAGTATCATGCGGGTCAATTACCGACAACTATATCACGCACTTTAATAATTGTTTTATTTATATATGTATTTATAGTATATGACAGAGAAGTGTTCTCATTCAATTATAATCAAATAAGATTGCTAAACTGCTAATGTTGGCAAATCCGTAAAAACCTGCAGATTAAAATATATATCTTGGAGAAGACATTGTCAACTTAAATGAACCTGAGAAATATTTGTGGCTAATTACAAATGTAGATTCAAAATCATCAAAATAGTGTTAGAACACATACTATTAGAAAATAAATAGTTTACTGCACTTTTTGTGTCATTTGCTGTTCATATTTGCTACAAGGCACCAAAAGGTTCAAACTTTTAGCAACAGTTCTAAGTTTTAGTTCCTGAACTCCGTAGTTTAAGTGAGAGATTAGTAATTAAAGTGCAATATATGAACATTTTTCAGCAAACAATTTCAATTCTGTAGTGATTTTCAAACCTCATATAATATTCTTCAGATCACTCACTTCTCGGAACTTGAATGCTAAGGTTGGGAGACGGAGGGGGTTTTCTTCAAAAAATAAATAAAAAAACGCATCGGTGTCAAGAATAGTGGTTATATTAAAATCCGTCATTTTTATTTGATCGGGGAAAAGTGTTCCAAAAATTGTGTATTTTTACTAATAATATTTCATGACATTTTCACAAAACAGACGGTTTTAGAGTAAAACACATTGTTCTTGGATGTAAAAGAAATGGCTCTGCTCAGAATAAAACCGAACTGTAAAATTTGTTTTCAAAATGTGTTACTTCTCTTGTGTACCGACAATGTGTGTTTTTGTGAATACTGTAACAATAAAGAGTTTTTAAACTATATTTATCTCCCATTTGACTTGCAATATTGTACCCACTCCCTCACATGAAGAGGCATACAATGTTTCATGTAATAAAAGAAATAGAAAATGACAAATATGTTTTTAAAAATATTTTTTGTTTTATGAAGTTTCCCTTTCTCAACCAAAAATTAGAATTATTCTCATTCTTTGTCGATATTACAAACTCAATCTTTAAATAGATAAAAACACAAATCCGTGTTGATACGTTAGCATTACACAGAAATAGGTTTTGAGGGTCTGGTGTGTATATGGTCTTAAAATAATGGGGGTTAACTTCTGGTCGCGGTTCGACATATTAGGTAATATTTCAAAAGGGACGTCTAGATGCTGTAAGGTTTCTGAGAATAGAAGAGTTCAAAAGCAGTTTTTGAGGCAGCATAATTATAAACGGATTAGAGGCATTTCTTAATTGGTTATTGAATGGTACGAACAGTTTCTACAAGGACTACAATCCATTTTGTATCTGGAATACTTCAAAAGCAATACTTCAAATCAACTATATCCGATAGCAACCATCTACATGACATCTTGTAAATTTTACTTTATGATTCTGTTTAGATGATGTGGAGGTATGTATTATTTATGTGTAATTAAAACGTTTGTGATTAATAAGAAAGAGATGTGAAATTTTCCAATAATGAAGTTGCAATATTAAGGAAACTTTACAAACAAAACATTTCGAGATTTTTAAATACAACACACACTGATTCTCGTATTATCTCTTCAGACACGAAATTTTAATTAAAAAGTAATTTAGGAATAATGCTGAATATTATTCTAATATATTGCCTAATATTGAAGATTTACCTACATCCTATTAGAACAAGGAATCAGAAAAGTCAATTCTCAGTACCATTCAATTACTATTTTCACGCCAATTATAAAATATTTTTAGTCGCCTATGAATAGTTGAAATTCTTAACTTACTGGAATAAAATTTGCCGCTAGACAGTACGGATATTAAATGTAAGTTACCAAAAACATATATACAAAGAGGTTTTTTGTATGGGGAGTAATGATGGATTACATTTCGTTCAGCAAATAAACTGACATAAAAACACAAATGAACTGAAATGTTTTATTTTTATTTTACACTTTGTTAGCGTAATTCTAGCTCTGGAACAATAGACTTCACTTTCAGGTACGAGGTCGCTCGATGTCTACATGAGAATTATATTTCACTCGTTTGTTCGTTTGTTTCTTCCATCACACTGGAAGTACTCTCAATACAAATGGGCGCCACGTCGATCTCTTCTTCCGCAATAACACACCAAAACACTTCTCGGGCTTCTTTGTCACAGAAGCTAACATAATTTATAAAATTTTATAAATCCTATTCTACAGCTGTACAAACGTGAACAGTTTATACGTAATGGTAAAGACGGGTGAAGTGCAGTCGTTTGGGGACTGGGAAACGGGGAAAGGGTGGAGTGAACACAATATTCAAAGAACAAAACCACCACACTAAGCTGAAGATGCGCTACGTACGCATCCTATCAGCTAAGACACTGGATATATTCCTGACGATTAAAGAGCCAATGCCAGGTTTATGACTTAGCGCAGAACATTGAGGTGACAACGTGCGGCGACATCAGTCAACTTGCTTGGCTTGGAAGAGAGGCTGCGTCAGTGAATTATGACAGGAGAGATTTCCCGTCAACTGCTGGCGGCGTAAAGGCGGGAACCTCGGCGGCGAAATTCGCGAAACTCCCAGGTTAATGGCGATCGGCGCTCAACAGCCAATGACAGCTCTCGATCTGCTAGCCTGAATACTCATCTGCCCGTTTTAATATATATTGTACATGTGTGTGTGTGTGTGTGTGTGCGTGTGCGTGTGTGCGTGTGCGTGTGTGTGTGTGCGTGTGTGTGTGCGTGTGTGTGTGTGCGCGCGTGCGCGTGTGTGTGTGTGCGCGCGTGCGCGCGCGCGTGTGTGTGTGTGTGTGTGTGTGTGAATGAGAAGGGAAAGTGGTGAATAAAAATATTAAACAAGATTGTTGTGCAGAAATGTAACTTAGTGTGCTAAGCGATATATTAAAAATGTTAATAAACAAAGCAATACAGAAAACCCACTAAAACTTATGCGATAACTAACAGAGATCAAATTTCTAAAAGCACATTCAAATCTTTAGAGCGTCCAGTACTTGAATAAAAATAAAATATCATGGAAATTAATATATACCGTATTCAGATTCTCTTAATCATGACATTATGTGCATCATAATACGATGCGTCAAAAACCACAGTACAAACCCCTCTTTCACACACAATTCAGTCGTCTCTGGTCGGTCTATCTACTGGGCTAAAATATTTCATTAGGAAGGAAGATTGTTTTCCTCATTCATGAGCCGCCTTCAATGTGCTGATAAAATCAGAATTGATCTTTGTGAAAAATCAAAACAACATTGAAATTATGAGATTAAAATGTGATTCACAAATATGTAATGCAGAAAATTATCGAATATGCGAAAATTATCGGTCGAGATCATAATGTGATCCCTGTAAATGGTGATTGTAATCACATATACGTGTAGATGGCATATTATATTTGCACAGAGACAGCAATCAGTTTGCCTTTCGTAGGTCTGATAAGGGCTATACCTGTGTAAGCAACCCACCAAAATTAAAAGTTTGGCAATTTTGAAAAGATCTCCCTCTGCAATACGTCAAATCTCATCGAAACACCGAAATTCTCATTGGCTGATGAAACACCGATCGCTACTTCCATGCTGGAACTGCGAAGATAGAGTGGCTTAGCACGTACGCAATGTTGTGAGAATTCGACGAGCAGCTTGTACCGATCAGTTGGCTTGGAGGCAGGAAGAGACGAGGGAATTATGCAGGAACGCGAATCAAGACTTCCAGCTGGAGCTGCAAACGCCTTTCTGGCAACGCCTGGAGCCTAGTCTCCGTTCTGGATAACTGGAAGAGATGGTAGGCCCAACTCGACGCTCTGTCTCGGAGCAAGAATGAGGAAGACGACTCCCAGGCTCGAGCTGCGAACGCCGGTGTCCAGTAGAGCTACAGCCAAGATGTTCTCTGAACCGTTTGTTATGACTGTCGAAAATCGAACTCTACGCACTGTCATTGGCTGCAAGGGTAATGATGGCGACTACTATGCCGGAGCTGTTACTGCTTCTAACTAAACGTTTGGAGCCAGCTCTCGGATCCTGTTGACAGGGATGAATCGAAGAACCAGCTCTTCACACTGCAGTTGGCTGCTAGATGGATGTTAGCAACTTCCATGCTCATGCCACTTCCCGGTGCAATTGCGACGTACACTCTGCTCTTCTACCCGATTGGCTGGGAGGATGACAATAGCCAACTCGTCGAAATCAATATTGCGGCTTGGCGTGAATGCAACGATATGATAATTCGTTGAGCAGCTTCCACAATACAGTGAGCTGGGGACGGGTAGAGCCGAACGAAAAAACGCAGACGTTAGCTGAAGCAACAAACAGCCACTTCGCACCGCATGGAACCCAACCACCGAACCGGAAACATATAAGGACCAACTCGACGCACTGCCTTTCGCTGCGAGAGTAACGATGGTAAATACCACTGCAATGCCCGAACGTATCACGCTCCTGAGCTGAAGCTCCTGAGCTCCAGCTCCTGAGCTCAAGCTCTTGAGCTCCAGCACCTGGGCTCCAGCACCTGGGCTCCAGCACCTGAGCTCCAGCTCCTGAGCTCCAGCTCCTGAGCTCCAGCTCCTGAGCTCCAGCTCCTGAGCTCCAGCTCCTGAGCTCTAGCTCCTGAGCTCCAGCTCCTGAGCTCCAGCTCCTGAGCTCCAGCTCCTGCGTTCAAGCTTCTAAGCTCAAGCTCCTGAGTTCCAGCTCCTGCGCAGTAGGCTTCCAGGAAGCGGACGTCCAGCTTGGTGCACTGCTCTTGGACGTTGATGTGGAGTCTGTGAGGGGTATCGCCCGCTGGGGCGGAAGGATCGAGGGCGCCGCCGGGGCCCCGCGCAGAGAGGGCGCCGCGGAGCCAGTGGAAGACAAGTGGAGGCGCGGCCGAGCAGCCGAACGGCCTAGGCGCTGTGGTGGTGCAGCGCTTCGGGGTGAGTGGCGTTGCCGTCGCCCGGCGCGTGGCTGTCCTCTGCGCCGTGGTCGTGGCCCCCTGCGAGCACGCAGCCAAGTTTCACAGTTAGGAGATATTCGTATTTATACTGGTTCAATGACGAACACTTTCCTTTATAATAATAATAATAATAATAATAATAATAATAATAATAATAATAATAATAATAATAATAGTAATATACCAAGCGAAGTGGCGTTCTGACTTCGCAGTCCCGAGTTCGATACCCCCGGGCTATCCTGATCGGGTTTTTTCGAGGTTTCCTTCGGTCATTCAGACGAATGCTGGGATGGTTAAAATAGGCCACGATAACCTCTCATCACTATCTTATCACCTCATAATTCGTTATTAAAGGCTTAACAACCTTGTCTTACGACGGGATACAGCTAAAAAAGTGATACCTAAATTGACACACGTTAATCTCTCTCCAGAATAGAGTATGACAAAAAAATAATAAACGCGAATAAAATATTAAATATATAGTCGAATGTATACGTACACGAATACTTTACATCAAAGCTCAATAATTTAACAATCACTATACGCACTTATGAGCACTAAAAACACTGTTTGGAAAGCGCATACATACGATTAAGTTAATGTGAGTTTTACAACTGACGTTTCATCAATGAAAGTTTCTTTAAATTGTCGAATCGCCACTCACGGACTTCCATGAAGGGAATTATTCGGAATGTAATCTAATTTTCACTTGTGATTATACAATATTTTTAATCTTTATATTATAGAAGTCAAACCTGCTGATTATCAATCACAAACAATCCGAGCACAAAATAAAAACTGATAATCCCTACGTATAATAAGTCGGTACAGACGATGCCAGTCGTTACAATGAGCATAATGTAGTTAATGTACATTCATTTAATGAAGTGGTCATGGAATAAGTAATGAAAGATGCCGTGCCCATTTCTACAGGTCCGAATCGTTGGTACGACAAAAATATAATGGTCCAATTTTTTACAAGATATTATTATTATTATTATTATTATTATTATTATTATTATTATTTACTATTAAGAAATTTTGCCGCCAGGGGCAGACAGCGCTACACCACGCCACCATCCTCGTCACCTGGGTCGACCATTCACCAGTCACCGTCATTTAAATTTAAATAGCCAGTAACAGGCCTCGCGGCGGGCAACGTCGCCCTACCGACGGTGACGATCAATCGCGTGGTGCCACGACGGCCATCGATCGCATCCGGTGGCGAACCCCGGAGTCGGCTCCTCCACGCTCCCTTACAACGAACAGCCCACGTGGCGTCCCACAAGGTCTAGATTTAGATTTATTGAGTAAAAAACACTAAACACTATGCGACGTATGGGGGAGATGATCATCTGCGCATTTTTTTGAGTTCCAGAATCGCTTCCCATCATTTTAGCTATAAATATAAAACCTATAAACGTTGTTACTTTGCAAATTTAATTTTACATCCACGGCACGTCGCAATTGGTCAGGCATGTCAAGGTGGCGGGTAGGGTAACAAAGTGGACACTGCGTCCAGAGAAATTGGCGTGAGATGTAAAAGTAAGGGTTGTACAAATGCTACGTAGCAAAGGTATAGTACCTTACCCCTGGTACCGGCTGGTACGTCATTGACACCTGGCTCATGGCCGTCTTTGGAGAAATTACTTGTCAATTATTGTCACAAATTGGCCTATGTTAATTCCTATTTTCTCTTTAAGGCAATGAAATGATGCATTAAAACGAATCACTCAGATTTCAAATTTTCAATTGAGAGTAAAATTAAAAACAATTGAATCAATAATTTCTGGATTTTGTAATGCTGTTTAACAGACAATTATTCTTGTCCTGTCCGTCCGTAAGCAAAAATAGTTAACGTATAGGGACTTATTAATTTATTTCACATTATTGCTACATACAATAAATAACTGAATTATTTAATTATACAACACAAAACAAAAACAAGGAAAGAACTCGTCATTGAAACGTATTCCTGTCACTCAGAAAAAATGTTTATGAAAGGGTGAATTTAGTAAGAAAATAAACATCAAATAATAATAAGTAGGGACAAATTTTAACATAATACAATTCCCATTCATTTGGTAGAAAAAATCTGGCAAACATATTTTCGTATGAAGCCACTAATAGCCGCCACGCGCCGCTTTAGCTTGCACACGTACACCCCTTTCTGGATGTTAATGGGAAATGAGCTCAAAATCAAGGAAAGATGTCCGTGCCCGTGGGAGCGTCAGGCTCCCCAGAAGGGCAAGTAGCTCGTGCGGACGAATTGAATTGAATTAAATTGAATTGAATTAATGCCTTATTTTACGTGGCGAGACTCAGGCCATGAGGCTCGCTCTCCCGTCTGACCACGCAAATTTCGCTACGCTCCTTTCACCAACTAACAGAGAAAGGAGGTATTTCTTGGACGAGAAACAGGGTATTTGAATTTAGCTCAGAGGCGTTATTTATGCTTGAGGATCTTTTACATGCAAGTAAATCTACTAACATGGGACAGCCGGCTTTACTTCCCCTCCGAAGGAAGTCGTATGAAGGAAGGCGTACGAAGGACTTTTTCCTCCTTCAAAATTCACGGCTTCGATCGGGTTTGAACCCGACAACTTGGGTATAACAGTCCGATACGCTAACAGTTACACCTGTTTGACGCTGTTTGACGTGCCTGCATTGCGTGAACATAACCCGTGCGTTGCAACGATTAGTGCAGCAAGGAACGTTGGCGATGTGCCGGATCGTGACCCACGTCCCTGAACCACTGCGTGACCTAGAGGCTATTCATCACACCGGATTTTCGTGCCGTTGATCTCGGAACCCCCCTGACGTTGATAAAATGCATCGAATTTATCACAGGAGTTGTCTAAACGACCTAGATCCTGTCCTTCGTAGTTCGAAGATTACATTCAGCTCACCGAGCGCTTCAAGACGAACGAACAGGACATTGCCGCTTTTTATTTTGCATTGTACTAGTTTTGAATTAAACTTTCCCATTTGGCGCAGTTTCGTTAGGGACTGTCACAATAAATTGTACTACACATACTATATATACAAACTGACCTCTGATATATCGTCTTGAATAAAAATACTTAGTATGAACGAATAATTTTAAAATTATTCTACGTTCTTCGTTGAATTGCATTTGATCCTAAACGCTTCTTAGAAAAAACAAACTGTGTTGATCATGAGTATAGAACAGTAAAACAGTTTTAGTTGTTTAATTATCAATTTAAAGTGTATCAGTTCAAGTCATATGTAAACAACAGCATAAACTCGAGAATTATTGTTTTCAAATTTGCAATTTTCGAGAATTCAGAGAGTTCAACAAAAATAAAAAGATGCTGTTCTTTTAATCGCCACTTCTAACCGTGGGAAAAAATAAAGAAAATAAACGAGTGAGGTTTTTTAGAAAACATTTTGCAGAAATTGCATGAATTCCAAGTACAAATTACGCGACATCAAGTCGTTTCTTCAAAAAATAGATCAAGAACTTTTTACAAGCACTAATTTTTTATAACAGACTTTGTCAAAACCAAAAATCTCTAACTTGAATTTTATAGTTTTGAAGTGTTAACTTCATGCAACTCTGTAAAAAACTGAAAGTATGCCGAAAATGGGACTACCACCACTTCACTCTCTACCGACCCTTGATTCAAAGAGAAAATTAAAGAAACAAATTGGAGCGGTTTTTGAGAAAAAAAATGTTTCCAAAAAAATTAAAACTGTCTATGTTTCGCGGACAATTACTCAGAAACTTCTCATACTTTCGAAAAGTTCAAGATGCCTTTAAAGAACAGATTTTATGATGGAAAAATGTTTTCTTCACTATTGTAGTTGTTCGTAGACACCCAAAGAACTGCACTTTTGGAATTTTCGAAAAATATGAGATTTGAACGAACACGAGGCCTACAACATTCTCTTAGGTATCCTTTATGTTATTCGAGAACGAAGTTTAATAAAAATTGGAGGTACTTTTGAGAAAATGTTGAACATACTTTTGAGACTTCTAGTTCAGTACCCTCAAACATCAAAATATCCATTTGAAACTCTGAGTGTTTTGCGGTCGTACAGATCAATCAAGGAATATCATGTTGGAGAAAATCGGCTGAACCGTATAGTGGCTAGCGTTCGCCAAAGACGGACAGACAGATGTCATCACAGACGGACTAAGCCATCAATCGATTTTCGGTATCGAGGACCTACAAAACATGGATTCTAGGTACACCACGTGTAAGAATGTACTATACATAGCACAGGATTTATCCACTTTTCGTTTCCAGCGCTCGGCAATAAGAGTTTTTCTGTAGAAAATTTGCCGTTTCATGGCGCATGATTGCATAACATTCTCTTCTTACGACGTAAGCGCGACAAACCAAAATAAGGGGGTATGAGAAAATAATTTTCATGCCTCTCAAAATGAAGTGCCACAAGTTGGTGAAATATAGAGGAGTCTACATAAGTACTAGTCACAGGTATGCTTAATCTTGCCGAAAAAAAACCAGTTTTAAGTTATTTTCAATTTTAATGTTATTCTATATTAACATTATTAACTTCAAACCTAAATGTTTCCTACATTTGTTTATCAAGTCGTCTGCAAACTGGCTGCCACCATCCGACATTCGAGAATTTCAAATGAAATATTTTCAAAAGAGCTTTTGTAATGAGACAATATTCATCCACAAAAAAAAAAGGATTCTCCAACATACTACATAATTGGTGAGATTACCCTTTCTCCTTGATTCCTCCCCCTTAACAACGCTTATAAATGGGCTAAGAAACGTTAGCTGTTGCAGCTCAGCACTCCGTCCGGTCGTTCCCCTTTAACATGAGTGGGGGAACGATTGGAGAGGGGGGGGCAAACGTAAAGGGGATAAGCTTTCCTCATTCTCTCGTCGCCCTTTGACTTTTGCTTAATATCCAAAGTTTCTCGTTTGTCATTCTTCGCCAGTCGCTTCTCAATTGTCTCCCTTCACGTGTCGCCCTTTACCTCTCGCTCTTCGCCTAACGTCCTTCATCTTTCGTTCAACTATCGCTCTGCGCATGTCATTCTGTATTTGTCTGTTACAGTTTTTGATATTTCTTAATACTGCACTTATTTCACGCGATATTGTACGACAACGATTAAAATATTCATAAACGTGAACCGTTCCTGAAGTAAAGATCTAGTTATGAGGACACATTTTATTTGAAGGAAAAATCCGTATCTTCAATTTTGTGGTAGTAGGAAGACATCAAAAGAATTTGAAACTTTTGCAATTTGCAAAAATTCAGAGTTAACAGAGAAAATAGGATCTATGCCCCCATATAAGTGTATGCTATTCTTTCAAGAAATGTAAAGAAAACATTTAGAACCACACTTGAGAAAAAATTGAAAATGTCCTGGGGACTTCATATTGCACCTCATTCGGGCCAGTTCGACATTGATATTCATTTTGAAAAAACATCCTACGCTTATTTTAGGCAATACTGTTCACGGACTGACCGGGAGACAGACGGACGGACGGACGGACGGACGGACGGACGGACGGACGGACGGACGGACGGACGAACGAACGGACGGACGGACGGACGGACGGACGGACGGACGAACGGACGGACGGACGGACGGACGGACGAACGAACGGACGGACGAACGGACGGACGGAGGAACGTTTTGAAAAGAAAAGAAACCAACATTTTTTCGGTACCCGGGAACCCCAAAACGTGCATTTCCGTTCAAATCTCGAAATCGATTTTTCACAGCATTACATAACTTTCTCTATGCTACGTATATTACTCCACATATATGTACATATTCGAGAAAGTAATAATCGAAACCTACACTCTGTACACATGAAAACTATTGTTGCTAAAGAATGACATTCAGACTGCTACGTTGTCGCCTTGCCATTCTTTTTTATTGTGACCTTGCAAAGGACAATCTTTAGCCAAAAATACGCGGGAGATTAGAATTCACAATTTTCGAAGACCTAATTTTCAAAAGTTCACAATTTTAATAATAATTGGACATAAATTATATATGTATATTTATTATGTATGAAATACTTTACTGGAGGAAAGCACATTAAGAATAAAATATCTTTCATTTTGTCGGAAATAGTACTGCACTTCTTTCACGTTGCAATTTCAGAAAAAAAATCCTCTAAATAACAAAATCTACACATATGTCTAATCATTAGAGAACAAATTAGAGTAATCTACTCGTATTTTCAAAATATAGTATGCACCTCAAATTATATTACATATTTAATTACCCGGTGTACAATGGTGTATCTCATCTTCAGAAAATGGCAATACACGCCTACATGTCCAAATAATGATAGTCTTTTCTCAAAATGTCTGTTTTCTTTGCACTTGGTTCGAAAAGTATCACCGGATATTAGTGTGCGCACAGTACCCTTGAACTCAGACGCTTGTTATCCAACAGACATTCAATATTTATCTGATAATGGCTGATGGGAATAGAAATAAAGTGTTCGAGTCTTTTACGTGGATTTCAAGGTACAAACCACGCTGGTCGCTTAGGCCATTAAATCGATTGGAGGCGAAAATAGGCTGCGTTGGGGGAAAGCTCCGGGAAAAAGTCGGTCACGTGTAATCAGCGGCGCTAACCGAGTGCCATCCTTGGTGGCAGCGTTCCGCGGCACGCGGGCGGACGGAATATACAGGGTGACGCATAACGAACGCATGGATTTGACTCGCGTAGTATAAGTGGTGGGAGCGGAATAGCGGGGTGGGGGGACCTGTTGTTTTGTAGCTTGAAGCGTCTAGTTTTAGTAGCAGCGGCGCAGCAGGGCGTGCATCATCGCCTTTTCGTTGTTGAATATTCCTTCAAAAGTAATGACTCTGAGATCGCAGTTCAACGGCTTTTCTGAACATACTTCATCAATGCACACACTACAACCAACCTCAAGCACTCATTGATCTGAATGTTGCAATACGTGAAGAAATTGCTATTTCACCTGGCACGTTGACGAAAGTGCTTTGAAGGAAGACGATGAACTTTGAAGAAAGATAATGTGTATTCACGAAGAATACCGGCATCTGTCTGTCATCTTTAATACGTGCAAAACGTGACACGTCATAAATTGGATACATTATCAATTGCAGTGATGTATGTTAATTCTGTATGTGATCAAAATAAAGCCAATTGACTAGTTTGAAATCCATGCGTTCTTTTCGCGCCACCCTGTACTTCTTCCTATGTCGCTGAATAGCCCCTACGTCAAACGCTAATTCTGGCCTTGAACTAGACGTGAATTCCGAGTACTCAGAATATTCTGGGAGTCTTTCACGATCATGAAGCCTCTGAACATCAACAACACTGGTCGGGAGATTGGAGGTGATGTGGGTGGAGGAAAGGACAGCGTGTGGTGCTTAGCCCGTTTTTTTAAGCTACTGGTTCGGCATCATCCTGTTATTGATTCAGTGACTTATTGTTCTTTTTGTGTTCCCGCGCGCGTCAACTACTACGCTCGCGCTCCAACCGGATCAAACTTTAAGCCTACGACTGGTCTTCCGACATGTGAAGCAGTGAGGTTATGTTATGAAAGTGTAAGAGTAAGTGTGTGAGTGTGTGTATGTGTGTGTTTCTCCTGTCAATACAGGTGAATGCCGGAGAAGGGCCCTAACAAACGGGTCAGGGAGCGCGCGCGATCTTTCCCTGTGTGTGTGTGTGTGTGTGTGTGTGTGTGTGAGTGTGTGTGAGTGTGTGTGAGTGAGTGTAAAGAGAGAAGAGAGTGCAAGGACGACGCAGTGCGTTCCCTGACCCGTTTGTTAGTGCACTGCTCCGGCATTCGCCGTAACTGATAGGAGAAACCATGGTAAACTACCGACCAGTGCGGACTAATGCTTGGTGTCTCCTGGATTAGGTCGGACTAAATCATTGAAACAGCTGATCGGAGCTGGCAAGCGGTCTTTAGAACTTTCTTACTCAGGCAGAGAGCGGATAGGACCCAAATATTTATCTGGAGACGAAAATGCTGCAATTGTCTCAGCGATCAAACCTAAGACCTTTAGGGTTATGAAGTTTCCGTTGCCACTCGTACGCGTGCGGATTCTCTGCACTCGGTAATGTCACAGAGGAGGGTACACCGAATGCCGTCTCAAAAACTTCGACTTGTTAGATTTTAGACAAGCACCTTTGGCACATTAAATTTACATTTGCATTTCGAGTTAAAAAGCACACACAGACGTACGTACACACACAAAACCACTATGAAACAGGTTACTGAGGCAGTCACAACAAATTTCTGGGTGATTACAATTCCTAGCTTGCATTGGACTACCCGATGTTTTCTGAACAGCGATACGAACATACGCTGTTTCCCTTCTCCTGTGTCTCGCTCACACTGTGCGAGGTCGTCGATATATCATTCGAACTTTGCGTCGATGTATATAAATAAATTCAAACTGCTTTCCCTAATTGAACGCCAAACAATACGATTTACAATATATAATCTGCACATATCTGCGAGGGCGTATCTCAATTTACAAACGTCATACTATAATAAACGAGTCAGAGAATGCGCGCGATCTTTCCCCTAGAGCTACTAGGCTCGAGCTTGTAAAAGAGTTGGTTGCAAGAAAAGTGACTGACCAATGCAGAATGTTGTTTGACTGACAGATGTCTGAAAACTAGGACAGAACCCTTAGTTTAATAATATATCAATTATTGAAAATATTAATATACATGGATTGTCGAGATATTGATTAATGATAAGGAATGATATTGATATTAGATGTTTCCTTGTACAATAAAAAATATATGTATATAAATGCCTTTAATATAACCATTTCGTAATATAATACAGTCGTAAATATCTCGATATTCAATAATTAAAGACGATATCGCTTTCAATTTACTGAGTTCCTAATCTTCATTGTGAAGGCATGCATATAATTTCTTGAGTTTTCTCAACTTCCTAATTCTGAAGGATAAACGACGGAGAAGAAAAAGAGCTACGAATATATTAGTTTATGTTTTGTTACTTTATCTTTTTCGAATATAAATGGTCTTGATGATTAATTATTTATACATAAAAAGGCTGATATAATAATTAAAATTTATGATCAAGCACATTAATATTTTTGTAATCAATGGAAACTTAATTGTACTGATCAGTCGCCTGTTGATATTCGGCTACTGACCTTCAATAGACCATTCGTGACCCTCGTCAAAATTTCATCAGATCCCAGGGTTCGATGTCAATCCTAGAGGGAACCTCTGGTTTAAAGTCATGGTCTCGGTATAACGAAAGAAAAATGAACAAAAGAATGGCTGTGAGATTCCTACATTAAACATTAGTTTTAATCACACTAGTCCTGTAATGGCATGTATTTTTCAGTGAGCCGCAGGTTATTTCGAATTATCTTGTGGGAAAAAAATTAAATGGTTATGCATGAAAATGGAATTTTTCATTAATTTGTGCTCCATTTCACCGAGACATTTTTTTAAAATTCACTGGTCTTCCAGAACTCCTGTACGTTATGATTTCGTTTCAATATTTCAAATTATTTGCCAGATGTGCATTTTGTGTTTCGTTTTTGTTTTATTTATTAAAATATTCAGAAAACATGAGAGTTAGAAGTCCAAGATATTAAAAAAGAATATGGCTTGTTGTACTACAGCTATTAAAAGAGTAATATCTAATATCACTTTGAAATCATCCTTTTATAACTTATTCAATTATTAGAACAAAAATAAAGATGAAGAATCTATTTTTATCGAGACATTATGGAAAAAAGTAGGCATTTTAGAGCAGAAGAAAATGAATTACGTTTATATTCTTAGTTCTCTATTAGAAACCATATTTCGTGACCTTAGCATTCAAAATGGACACTTCCACTGAATGAAAAGGGTGACTCGATGTCAAAGCATAAAATGACTGTACTCACATTTCGCTTAGATTGATTATTGAAATTGCTGTGATTATTGATACCACGTAAACAATGGAACTCAAAGAAAGTTTAATTCATTTCAACAATATTTGCAATAGTTTAATGCCGTGGAAAAGTAATATATCGGTAATACGCAGTGCCCTCGAAAGTAGTTTAATTTCAAAAGACAATGGTTCCGGTCTGACGGTTTAACTGAAAAAGGTTCACGCTGGTTTGAAAACCTGTAACTTCAAAAGAAATATAACATTCATTTGATTTTTTAATCGCAATAGAAAGAGTTTGCAATAAAAATAACATGTTACTCCGACGGTGCTCCTTACGAAAAATTTGCGACTTGCACCATCTTTATATTCTCCCGTTTTCCCCACTATGAGTCAGATACGATGAGTCGTCGCGTCTAGTGAAGCATAGACAACGCGGCAGCCGTCATATAAATTTAAAGCGGGATATTTTATGCAACAATTCAACTCGGAAGTCACGCGAGGTGTGTTTGGTATCAAAATGCCCATTTTTATTGCCTTATTGCACTGCAAAACTGCATCGGTGGCACGACATATGATCGTTTCTTTCTAGTGTTCTTGAGATCGTGTGGTACCTTTAAGGGTTGCGAAGATATGTTGTGAGACAGTTTTCTTTCCAATGTTTCTAAAAAGACGGATAAATCAGTCTCAAAGTTCATTTAATTTAGTACGTTCTTCAGTTGGACAGAGTGCATCTTGCTAAACTCTTGAGCGTGGGGGAGGGAAATGGACTTATTATTGCTATAGAATGGCAAATGATTTGTCGTACCAATTTCCTTATCTTTTTAGTATGTGTTTTCTTGCCCCACCCTCTTCTCAGCTGCCATCTATTGACGCCTTATATTTTTTCACGTTCTCTGAAATTTCATATGAAATCAATTCAAGAACTTGTACTCACAAATATAATAATGTGTAAGAAATGCCTATAAAGTAAATATTGACGTGAAAGGTACTTCAAAAATTACATTTTGTTATTAACAGTAACAACTACAAAAGAATACATCAAAGTGGCATTTATGTCATGTTATTCAATTTATTTAGCACTATCCATACAAATATTAGAGTGGTTGTCGAGAAAATGGCGTTACTGAAAGTGTGGAATTTCGAGCTCATTTTTGCAGAAAACCTTTGTTTTCGAGTAAATTTGTAAGGCAACATTTCAAGCACTTCTCGGCAATCATGCATATAAATCATCGTTAATGCAAATATCAACGACGCGACGTAAGAGATTACAAATTACATTTGTTAGATTTTTGAAAAATATACAACAAAATGAAGTTTATCTTATGTTATGCAGAACACTTAACCCAATCCATACAAAAGGTATGAAGAAAAAATTTGGAGCCGTTTCTGACACAATTTTGTTTTTAATATTTTTTAGTACAGCCTATATTTAACTCCAAGGGTTGTTTCATTAAGTTTCACTAAATTTCACCTCCAAATTCGTTGTTTCATTAAGGAAATTGTGGAAAACCAATAATACTGTAGAAAACAGGTTGAGTATCGCCCCATCGGAAGTGTGTTCCTGTCATCCACATGCTACTGCTAGGGTTACACTCTCATTATCTTGCGGTATCTTGCGACGTATCAGCTAATCAGTGCTGGGAACATCTCCATCGCATTGGCGACTTTTGCGACGGATCTTCGAGATGAAAAAACTTGAACGTTTAAATGCAGATGAAGGAAAAAATGACCAAGGAACCGAAGACAATGCTACTCCCATATATGTTGATAAATTTGGATTCCAAATGATTTAAATTCATAAAGAGATAAATATATAACATTTCTCTTCCAAAATAATGCGTAACAGTTCAAAGCTGACATTCAAAGCAAAGTTCAATAAAAAAATTGAGCCAATTTTAAGAAATTTTTTAAAATGTTGAGGCTTTGCACCTCTAGAAAATGTTGAGGTAAAGTACCTCTAAAACTCAAAATATCAGTTTCAAATTCATAGGGCAGCGACATCGGTCGATTTAACCAGGAAATATCAATTTAGGTGAAATCCTGCATGCGGTTTGGTGGCTAACGTTGCCCACAGAAAGCCGGAAAGACAGACATTTCGCCGCAAACTAATTTTTCGGTATCAAGGACCCTCAACATATTAGAACCTACTAGATATTAGAACAAGATCTATCCACTTCTACTATCACAAGACTTCGCAGTACGTTTTTCCTTACTACTTCGTTTTAGAACAGAATTAAAGGCATCTAATTCTAAACTAAGAGAATAGTAAAATTTGCGAAAATAAAATCATCCTCGAAATATCTTTTTTAATTGAGTAATTAAGGTTTACTGCGTGTGGGAACTATTAATTTCCCCAGAGGTTTGAGTTTGTTAGATATGTTAATTTAATGGTCAACGCTGGACTCGAGCCAAATTGGGAATTTCATTGAAGATGCAACATTAAATGGGTAATGAAATGATACATTAATATTAACCATTGCATAGAACACCTGACGTATACGATATGCGTAATTTTAATGCACTGCGACATGATTAACTTGAATAACTGAAACTCTTTTTGTTTTCATGATGATAACCTACATTTTGGTTGACTGATGTTTTAGAGTTCATTTTTATTTCCATTCTAGCATTTCTCATTCGCGCGAAATATTTACACATGTGGGGGATAATCATGCTTTCAATAATGAGAACCAGAAATACGAACGATAACAAAAACAAACTGGCAGTAGTATCATAAGAAAAAAGTGCTAGTATCTTTTAGATCAAACATTTTTCAGAATTGATTGGATATTATCAGATTAAAACTTATCGAGTGTGCGTTTGAAACATTGTTTTTAATTTTTTTATAGAATTAATTTACAAAGTTCATTTTGTACGTGAAACTCTTCATTTAGCTTTTTTAGATGACATTGTTAGGCTAAAAACTAACTTATTATAAACAAAATATAATATTAACTACAATTGACAAGGGAACACCAGAACGCAACTCCAAAAATAATTTAGATTAGAATTAATGTTCAGAAAAGAATGGATGAGGTTTCTGTTTTTTATTCTCGTTGGGTTTTAACAACATTTTTCTATTTTAATTTATCTATCTTGATGAATGAGGTGTTTGTTTGAATAGAAAATACTGGTAAGAATGTCTACGTGGAATGCAAAGTGATCGTGGTGTAATTGTTTATTGGAAATGGACCAGGGGTAATGGGTAAGTTTCTTAGATGTTTGCTCTGAAATATTTGTACTTTGTTGATAGTGTATTTAGCTTCATTTGTCCAAATTGGACAGAAAAGGATCTTATAATGGTTTTATACGAGGTGATGGGATTATTAATGAAAGTTTATTTATAATTCGTTTTAACTGTAATACTTTTACTTTAGTTTGTTGAATCTTGATATGTAGTATATGATTTTTTTCCAGTTGAGTATAGTGTTCATGTGGATACCAAGTTAGTTAATGGTGGTATTATGAGGAATCCAAGGTATTAAGTTGTTCATTTTAAACTGAGTGGGGAACGAATGTGGTCTAAAAGAGAAGATATTAGCCATAGATTTCGAGGGATTGATTTTGATCTTCATTTCATGGCCCAGGATTCTATTATATTTAAATGAGATTGAACTTAGATGTTAGAATTAACTTTTAGAAATGTTTCGCTTAAGTGGGGAGCAGGTTTATGGGCCTATAATGATTAGGGATTCTACGATTCCTGTGGGTGATCTGGGCTGTCCGGGTGACGCCGCGTCGAAGGCTGAGTTGCCAACTCAGCCTTCGACGCGGCGTCACCCGGACAGCCCAGATCACCCACATGACTCTGGTCGCGGAAGCCTACGACTTCATCTTCTACGATTCCTATTGGATTTGGGGATCTGGAGAATGATATAATGTTTTCAAGCAGTAGACTAGTAGCCAGTTTTTAAAGATGAAATAAATATTATAATGCATTTATGTCACCATGATATTATTGATTTTTATGACCTTAATAAGAACAGATTCAGTATTTCCTATAAAAAATATTTCGATTAACTTTTCAATCCTATTTGGGGTCTTCTAAATCTAAAAAATCTAAAAAATACATAATAAAAATAACTCTTAATGACATACTTACACGCAAATAACAAGCAAATGATTTGCCAGCAACAGCGCAGCGTTTTAGAAATAATACTGATAGTTTTTTTATAGGGCGAGGCGTAGATGCGGGCGCAGGCCAAGTCGAGGCACCCTTGAAACTCACGCTGTCCGGGACGAACCCTCCCTCACTCCGCTTTGCACCTGGCTTCAACAGCAACGCGAGCGCTGTGTGCGTGGCTACGCTTTAGGAGAAATCGCCAGGAAGGGAATTAAACAGGCATTCCGGGAGGAGCCGCGTATTCGCGAGGGAGATACCGAGGGCGTGTGCGAATGCGAGCGCGAGTGGGAGTGGGAGTGGGAGTGGGAGTGGGAGTGGGAGTGGGAGTGGGAGTGGGAGTGGGAGTGGGAGTGGGAGTGGGGGAGTGGAAGGGAGTGGAGGAGTGTGACGCGAGCGCGGAGGGCGCGAGCGCGAGGGATCGCGAGGGCGAGGGCGAGAGGCGAGGTGCGAGTGGCGAGGGCGGAAGGGCGAGGGCGTGGGCGTGGGCGTGGGCGTGGGCGTGGGGCGTGGCTGGGCGTGTGGCGAGGGCGTGGGCAGGGCGAGGGCGAGGGCGAGGGCGAGGCGAGGGCGAGGGCGAGGGCGGCGGGCGAGTGCGAGGGTGAGGGCCAGGTAGTGATGACGGTGGACTGGTTGGGAGGGGAGTTTACGGCGGGGTACGCGGGCAGTGTGGCGTGTGAGCCGTGGCCAGGGGTCAGCGCTCTGCTTCTGGGTCAGCGCAGCGCACCCCACGCTACCCGAGCCGCGAGCACCCACATTCAAATATGCAGCAGCTCTGTGGACGCCTTCTCATCAGGCTGCGCGGACGAGGGTTTCAGAAAACATCCTCTCTGCTTCGTTCACTGAAGTCTGATCACGTGATTAGAAAGGGAGGTAGACGTCTTGCAGTCTCTTTTTAATATTTTACACGAATTGACATTCGTTAATTCCTTTTTAGTTACCTGTTTCTCATGGATATTTGAAATCAATTTCACTTCGTCATTGACATTATATATGACATAATACGTAAGAATCTTTTGAGTATAAATATCTGAGAGTTTTGTCGGTTGCTCCTTTTTATCATTTTTGTTATTTTCATTCGCTTAGAAAACCAAAAATAGGTAACAATAAGTAATTTCTATTCATTTAATAGAGAAGTATATGAAATAATATTTCCTTTTAGAGCTGGATTAGTTCAATACGTTCTTTTTATGCAGACGTTTTAGCAACACATTCATATTTTGAACATTTCCAAATACACTGTTTTGATATGTAAAAAAATATTCATCCACACCAAGAAAAAATTAAGGTTTATTTTATTTACCACTATTTAAATTTTCTCTAAAGGCTCTATGTGAAATATTTTCGACAAACACAAGAAACTAGGGAAGCTTTAACGTACAAGGATATGTAAATGATATACTTATCATCCTAGATTAACGTGAATATGAGCCTGTAAGTGAATCATCAAAAACTTTATTTATGCTTACTCTTACAAATCATGTACTACATGACATACATAAATATGGGATAAGGCTGGATAGTTCTATCTTGGATTATATTTAACATTTCTTGGTAACACCTTTTCCTTACAAGGAGGAGGAAATGGCTACTCATGGTGAAGCTCAGGTTGGAGTGCAAAAGTCTAATTTCAGAAGCCCCCTCTCAAAGGCCTTACTTTTCTGGGGTTTGTTTGAAAAATTTAAATGTGAAACACAAACTCCGTGGTTTCCACATAAGTATTGTGAAACTCCTTAATTGTAATATTACGAAAGGAAACGAAACATTCTTTCACAAACAAATGTATTGACAAACCATTCGTCAGTTACAGCAGACATATTTCGAGGTAGTTTAAAACCTCATCTTACTTGTAGGCACTGAAGATTAGATTTTAAAATACCTCGAAGCATGTATGCTGTAACTGACGAATAAGTTGATAATATGAAAGATCATTTCGTTTCCTCTCGTTATATTACAAAAATGTGAAGCAGTCATTTAATTCGATACATTCCGTTTAATTAATACCCTTTTTTTGGCTGGCAACACAGCTCTCCGATATTCTGAAAACGTTGGTTTCATAGGTATTCTCGAAACCCGTCCAAAATGTTATCCACATGATAATGTTTAATGGATATTTATAAATTGTGTGTCATCATTTGCAGCATAACATTGAATAACAAAGAAAGATATATAAAAGACAGCTGCAGAATGTGAGTTGTCATGACAACTTATAAGAAAAGGTGATAAAAGGGTAATGCTTATTTAATTTTCTTCCAAACCAACAAGAAAGCAGTTAGATATATTTAATTCAAAATATTTACTTAAACTGATCACTGAGCTGTTTCGGACTCAATGTCCTTCTTCAAAGGTACTACTGTTACCTTTAACGCTAAGGACTAGAGCCTTTAAAGCGATCGACTCACCACGTGAATTATTTCTTTCGTGATAAATATTGGAATTCTTGATCCTACATTCGAAAAGGGACACAAGAACTCTAAAATATTGAATTCGCTATGTTTTATTTCTAGTTCTTTCTTCGTAATAACAAGGCCGTTTGCTTTGAGAGCAACAGACCTAATTCGTAGCAACGCAGACTGCTTGAACAGTCCACGGTATTTTAGAACACAATAGTATACAAAACTTTTATTTTCATTTATGAGGTCATGTTATACGTTAGAGGACGCCTTACCACAAGCTTTTTATCTTAATCTTATGAAATGAAGAAAATTGGCATTGAAATGATTTGGAAGATATCTAACAATTTAAGCACTAATTATTACAAATGTTTCATAAATGTCTCTTATATAATATTTAAGAACAGTGTCTTAGCATAAATAAACTACAGATAGATAGCTATAAAGACGTTATTCCCATTTAAAAAACACTATATATTTTCTCAAATATTGCCAATAAATCAAATTGGTTTGGTGATTAATAAGGTGGAAAGTATAAACAAAGCGACGGCCCTGATAAAGACGACCTTTTTTTTACCAAAAGCATATTTCTGAATATCTTTTAAATATTTTTGTCGGTTGAATTAAATGTTTGTTGTTAGACCACTTTTCCACTTTCATCATACACAAAAGGAAAACGTGCAACACATAGTTTTCCAGTTTTTGGTGGTTTGACACGCTGCCCGGACAACTGTCTTGCCAGTAGTTTTATTATTATGCAAAATAAATGCACGCAACATTCAGAAAAAAGGGTGGATTGTAGAGTGAGCTTGTGACGCCAGAAAATCATTAGTCAAATTAATTTATAAATGATGAAATTAACTTTAAATTATCAATAAAGAAGAGAGTAATAGAGAAAAATAAAGAATGGAGGTTTTTTAAAAACAGTTTGAAAAAATCAGTATTGATAATTACTTTAATTATAATGAGAAATTTGCTAGTTAGTTCGATATTTTTGTTCCCTTGTTAAGACTAGCAAGAGGAGAGGATCCGATGTAGTCTGCTTTATTAAAGAGAATAATAATTGAGCCAATAGTGTGCTAATGACATATTGTTGATACAATGTCAATGATTTATTTATTTACGTCAAGATAATAAGCATTTTCAATCAAACCATTATCAACCTTCCTTGGGTACAATTACTTGGGCAAAAAACAAATATACATGACCTTAATGAAACAGCTCACTACGGAGAACATATTTTATTTGAAGGAAAATTTTCTTATCTTTAAATTTGTAGTTGTCGGAAATGGTCCGAAAAATATTCAAACTTTTGCAATTTTCCAAAATTGAGAGTTAACTGTGGATCAGACCTATGTTACTTTTGTAAGTGTATGTTACTCTATGCTTACAAGAAATTTAAAGCAAAAATTTGGATTCATTTTTGAGAAAATATTGAACATTGCTGAAGGGCTTCATGAAAAGTATCCCCAAATTTTGAAAGATGTCTTTCAACATCTCAAAGTTTCAAGCCAGATGGACAGGGGTTTCTTTAATTTGAAAAAAAATCCTTATTATGGTTTATCCGCTAGTAGAGTTCACAGGCACCAAACGGACGGACGGACGGACGGACTGACGGACGGACTGACGGACGGACTGACGGACGGACTGACGGACGGACTGACGGACGGACTGACGGACGGACTTTTTCAAGAGGACGAGGTATCTCTTGCGTAGGACTTAGACCTCTTAAGGTTTTTGGAAAAAAAACACCAACAGTTCAGTCTTCAACAGCAAACAGCTTCTGTTTCTCGCCAATGAAGGTGGTGTTTGGAATATTGCCGTTAGTGCTCGAAGCGAGATATTTTTCCTTTATTGGTCACATGGGTCTTTGACCCTTGTTAACATGCAACCCTATACGTTTGTTAAGTGCACTTGTACCTACCTATAGGTTAAGAAATTTAAAATCCTTTGCAACAAGTTTTAACATCCTTAGTAACTTAAATAAACAATCGCCCACTCATCGCAAGTCAACATTATTACGAAAAAAATACATGGTTCATTACAAGACAAATAGTAATCAAAGAAACGCATTATTTTTATTATTTAGGGATTAAATCTCGCGTGGCTTCCGCAGCTGCATCCAAAATTTCTTGAGGTGCAGACGAATTTTCAGCGTCTATTTTCCTCGAGCCACGGTATACAAGTGCATTATTAAAATATATCGCAAGCAATACCCAACAATATTGATTATCGTACCGCAACAACAGAATTAATGTGTTTCGCATCGCAGTAATTCGTAAATGTTCTAAAAAAAATTGAGATTTTATGGTGACTGATAAAACGCTGAACATTCCACGAAATGCTAAAGTGGTATTACTGCCTCGCCCGAATTAAAAGTCGAGGCGGAGCGTAGCGGAGACCCGATTTTTAACTTTTGGTATCGGCAGTAATAACCCTCATTACATTTCTAGGTATGTTAATAGCTATTATTAACTTAACTATTTAACTTAAACAGTAGCGTAACGAAATGAGTGCGGGCCCGCTCGTAAAACTTACCCAGGAACTCTTTATAAAAATGTATAGCAAATACAAGTAGTGTTAGTACCTTAAATAATAAAAATATTCTTTAATATTTATCCATAAACGTATTCATCAGTATATGAGTAATATCCAATATTGGAATAATCTGCCTTAATATTAATTAATAATAATATTTAATTTAATGCAATAAATACTATAATAAAACTCAAATGAATTGCTTATCTTTCTTAGATTTGAAACTGGTTACAGAAGTTACCGAAGCGAAGAAATGTCTTTATTCTTGAATTAGTTCTGGAAGATATTCTTTTTAAACTTTTACTGTATCAACTATCACAAAGTATCAAGTAATTAATATTTCTTACAATCGCAACGCCCTCAATCTAAAAATAAGCCGTGTTTTACCTGGGCCCGCCCGCATTGCGGGGACCCCAACGTTACGGCACTGCACTTAACTATATAACTAATTAAAAAATTGAATCGTTTATTTCAGAAACCCGTCAAACGTCAAAATACAAAACATGCTGTAGCGATGGATTATTGTTCCAGAAGAATACACAGATTGTTTAGTGCATATTTATATGAAAAATATTCATTTATCAACTCCTTTAATGAAAATCATATTTTCAAATCTGAAAAATTGAAAGACATATGTTTAGTTTTCTCTGAACGAGAAATTTGGCGCTAGAAGAGTTTCTGAAATAAACCGATTCAATTTAACTAGCCATTTATTGTACAGGGGAGGCGGGAGTGTCTACTCACCGAGCAGCTGCAGCACCACCATGACAGCGAAACCCGCTAGCACGCAGGCCAGGCGCAGGGGCCCGCCCGAGTCGGCGCGCCGCTTCTCGCGGTCCAGCACCTGCGGCGCCAAATTCCCGTTTAAGCCTATTTTACACGGTCATTTTTTCATCCTTTTTTCATCATTTTTCTGTACGGAAAGTGGGGTGGAAAAAGGATGTTCCTTTCTATGCAGTATGTTTCGGTGCCGAAACTGAATGAGAGTGATTCCAGCGTTTTCAATTCTGTCTTTGTATGTAATCGTGAAGAAAATACTTCCTCCGGACGCCGCATATAGCGCCGAAGATTAAACATTTGAACATCGCATCTGTGGTAAAGAATTAAGTTAGGTTATATTAGTACTGAGCACAGATGCGACGATATTAGTATACAGTTCATAATTTATTTCTCACTGCATAATCACTTCACATTGCAATTCAACACATCTGAACGCTCTCACGCAACTTAAAAATGAACAAATTGCTTCACACGCATAAAAAACCAGAGAAAGTCTCGTAAAGTGTTGCCAGGAACGCGGTAGTCAAACTGGATGAAATCTGTACCGAAAAATTAAGCATGCGTCATTTTTTCATACAAATTACATCCAGACTGGTCTGTATCTTTTCTGTACCGGCGAAAAATGATTAAAAAGTGATCGTGTAAAACAGGCTTTAGAGACAGCCACTCGTGCAATGTCATCTATTGCCTTTCCGAAAGGATATTTTTATGTGACTTTTATTTAAGTTGGTATATTTCCATATAACTCATTGAATTCTTATTAAATAGAATGCTGAATATTAAGAGACGTTGCATGAAGGTGTTGGCCATTAAGTAGTTAATATCTGGTTTATTATTAGTGTCGTTTTGTGAATAAGTACCAAGCTCTGTTTTTTAAATTTATTTTTGTCGACACAGTACGATGAAGTTTTGAAGTTGAAAAAACCTCTATTTATGACAATTTCTCTTGCTTCTAAAGTGTGATCATGAGGAGTAATTGAAGGGGAACACTATCTCACAATTCGATTACAACACTATCTCAGAATAAATGTTACAAATCTATGGGGCAATGTAAGGAGGTCGAAGATGATAATTTTTCAATAATTATCATGTGGCAGAAAAACTTCTTATAACGAAGTTAGACGTCGGATATTTAATCCTGGTTGGAAGATGATTCATCAAGTCACTGGTATTTGTCAGGCATGCGTTCTGGCGTATGGAAAGAGATTTTGTACAGGCCACTACATAAAGTAGAGTTTCCCACCAGATAAGGTCTCAGTGTAACCTCGTTATAAATATAAATTTAAGGTTTTCAACCTCACCTGTATTGGCTAAAAGTGAATATCTTCGACTACGTCCTAGAAGTTTGTAACATTTACCCAGAGCCCCTGAACGTACCTCGAAGAAAGTAATGTAGAGGATGGTGCCACCGGCGACGCCCTGCAGCACGCCCACCACCAGCGTCTGCGTGGGCGACGAGGCGCCACCGCCCACGCACGTCACCGCCACGCCCAGCGCCACGCCCAGCGGCGACACCAGCGCCAGCACCACCACGTACGCCAGCAGCGTCAGCACGCGCATGCCCGACATCACCAGCTCCAGCCCCACGCAGAAGAGGATGGCGCTCGCGTGCACCGACACCGCCGCGAACAGGTACCACACGTCGCGTTGCGTCGGCTGCAGCCCGATGGCCAGCCCCTCGAACACCTGCGCACCGCCTGCCTGCGTTACCCGCGCCCTACCCGGGCAGCCACGGGAGTTCACCTGACGTGTAATAGTGGTGCGCTAATGACAGGCGTAGACGTGGATGGGGACTTCAAATGGTTTGCATTCCAGAAAAACAGCATCTTCCCGCCTATTAATTTCACTGTACCGCTTACGCAGTAGATAGAAAGTTAAGTAGTGCGCGAAAAACGGCAAATTTTTGGCAGAAAATCTCTTATTACGTGCTCTAGTAACGAAAAAGTGAATATATCAGGTTTTTAAACATCGGGGAAAATCCTCTAACACGTAGTGATACCAGAATCCATGTTTTGTGTGTCCGTGATTCCGACAAATCGAATGACGGCAAAACGTCTGTCTTTTCATCGCAATGTCCGTTTGTCCATCAGTGAATAATATCAACTAAACCGTTCTGCCGATTTTCTTCAAAATAGATATTCTCCAATCAATATAGCTGTTCTCGCGGCCTCTTGAATATAAAATTGTGTTTTAATTGATGTTTTAATTTTAGGGGTACTTTACATGAAGCCCCGGGGACATTTTCAAAAAAATGGTTCCATCGTTTATGATTACATTTTGTTGTTAGGGAGTGTCAAAGATCTTTAAGAGAATGGTGCAGGGCTCATGTACGGTAAAACTCCTGATTTTCCGAAATTGCTAAAATTCAAACATTTTTCAGTGCCTTCCTACAACTGCAATTATGAAGACTGAAATTTTTCCATAACGAAATCTGTATCTTAAAAATAGATTAAAAAAGTAATGCAGAATGTTTCGAAAATTTGAGTATTTTTCGCTTAATTTTGTGCGAAAATACGGGCGATAAAGTACGTGATATTTTAGCTCCCCTATAGAATCCGGTCTTAGTATACTAGATAGATTTGAAAGAGAAATATTAAAGAATGTCATTAACTCAAAAATGATTGTTTCACATACAATGTGTGTGAACCAAGCCATCTATATATGAAAATATTTATTTATTTTTAATATTATTTATTGTAAAACTATTGACTATCAGGAATGACAGCATTTTGTGCAGAGAAACAAAGAAGATACGATCTCAACATTTAGGAATGAGAGAAAACTTAAGGAAAAATCAGGTCGAAGTTTTCTTTAAACACAAATAAAGAATACATTTGTAACTGACCTTATGTAGAAGATAGTTATATATAGAACCTTAGATAGAAGATATCCATTAAAAAAATAATTTGAACTCTTTATATTTTCAACTGGAAAGCTACAGGAAAATACAAAATATTAAGAACAAAGAATTCTTATAGAAAGCAAGTTTAAAGAGCTAATAAATATTTGTTCTCGTGCATTCCCTTCAAAATACTGCACGTTAGTTATTACACATTTTCTGTCAACTTAAAAGGGCTTCCATTCTTTTATTACAAATATCCCTAAACACTAATAATTGTTTTAACTTTTTAGCTCATCAAACTTCCGTTTTAGATCTTACAACCAATCAATTTTAAAATAATTGAGGTTTGTTAATTTATGTAAAAGTATTCTGACGAGCTTAAAATGTTTTATCGTTGATTCATCGTAAGATCTGAAATGCAATTTTGTTGAATTGGAAAGGTTAAAATGCTCTAAAATGTTAAAATTATATATAAAATGTTATAAAGAAATAAACCCAGGTTCAAATATTTTCCTGCAATATGGAGGATGGGATAATTAGAGATTTGAATTGAAAAATCATACTTTTTATTGCAGTTTAGGATTGATTGGGTGTAACTAACATAGGTGATATTTTTTAACGTTTGTTTTAAAAATTTAAATGTAAGACACATAAATAAATGAAAAGTTATCAGCGTTAAAAGTTACCAGAGTGAAAAGTTGAAAAGCAGTCGCATTCGACATAACGCCCTGGGACTTACTCTGCACTCACCGAATGAAATGAGAGAGCTAGCACCACCATGACGCTTCGCAGGTGGCCCATGACAGTCTTCTCGCCGCCGGTCGGCAAGTGGTGGTGATGATGGTGGTGGTGATGGTGATGATGACCCAAATGGTGAACATGGTGGTGATGATGATGGACTGCTGTCGAAATGGGCAGCCCGTTAGGGTCCTTTTGTTCCAAGGAGAGCGTGGACGCTAGCAAGTGCACCTGAAAGAAAATGCAGTGGTTACAAGCCATGTAAACTCCATTATTGGACGCGACGCGAGTGTGAGGAACTAATTAACTGAATAAAAAAAACTAGAATTGTATCAAGACCAGAACAATGGAGATAATGCAAGCAATAGGAATACCGAACAAATTAATTAGACTTAGGGGAATGACATTACATCATACAACTGGAAGAATCAAAAATTGAAAACCTGTTAACGGATTCATTTGAAATGTTCTCAGGAGTAAGACAAGGGGATCCATTATCGGCAATTCTTTTTAATATAATATTAGAAACAGTTATTAGGAAATTAGATCCAAGACGAAATATAATTTTAAAATGACAGCTTATAGGTTACGCACACGATATAGCCATAATAATCAGAAACAAGAAAGCACTTACTGAATTATTTAACAAACTGACAAAAGGTCAAAGAAGTGGGTCTCGCAGTAAATGAAAAAAAACTAAATAAATGCATATGACAAAGACAATTATCAAACGTTAAAGAATTACAAATAAACAACTACAATTTCCAAAAGGTGGAGAACTAGAACTATTTGGGATGTATCGTGATTGAGAAGAATATGATACAAGCTGAAATAAATGAAAGATTAAGAAAAGGTCAGAAAGCATAATATGTAAATCAAAAACTATTAAAATCAAAACTACTGCCAACAAATATAAAAATTAGGATATATAAAACTCTAATCAGACCAGTTGTTACATATGCAGCCGAAACATGGACACTTAGAGACAAATTTATAAATCACCTGAGAATATTTGAAACATACTGCGTATAATATATGGATCAACTCAATAAATGCTGATATCTGGAGAATTATAACAAATCAAGAATGCTTGAATCTAATAAAAGGGGAAAATATAATATGATTTATCAAGGTTCAAAGAAGCAAATGGCTGGACCACATTCAGAGGATACAGAGGAATAGATTACCAAGTAAGATCATGTCACGCATGGCGCAAAAAAGGCAGATCATGAACTCGATGGATGGACTCGGGTGCCAAGATCTTCGGGTGCTGCACAAGAAGGTGTGGACAGTGATAGAGAATGACAGTGAGTGACAATTGGAACAATTAAGTTGTGAAAACCAAGAACCACAAAGGGTTTCCCCTTCTGGGACGCTGTTGGTGGAACTACAATGATCCCGAGAGCTATACCGGCAAGCTAGCTACTGGTAGGGACTTCCTTGCCGGACAGGTTAAAGGAGAGGGGTCAGACGAAGAAATACTCCATAGCAGGATCCCCTATCCTTGCGGATGGAAGTCATCCCAAAATCTACGGGAAGGAAGCCCTGACAGAAAAGCATGGGTGGAAAGAACCCTGTAAGGCGAAGCCAATCCTTCTAGAGGAGTAAACCATAAACAAATCCCTGTTCTTCAGGATAAGGGTTCGACGTGAGGCAAGCTAACTTACTCAAAAATGCTACGAAGTCTCAACTAAACTTAGCAGGATGGAATCTACATACCGACCTTCGCAACTTATTTCGCAGACCAGCAATTTGGGTCTAGTTAAAAGAAAATTAATATACAAACACTAAAAATAAATAAATACTAAATTAAATTTTTAAGAATACCTATTTTTCATGCATTATATATTTTACAAAACAGTAAAATACGAGTTTTCCTTTTTACGATATTCATGATGGCGGGGTTGGCAGAGGTTTAAACAAATGCATGAGATACACGCTGCTACTCTGCGTGAAGATTTCCCTTTGCCTTAACACGTGTCGCATTGTCTTGCCTAAATCATTGCTAGAGCTTCGACAGGATATTGCTCTCTTGAAGCACATTAAGCGGCTAAGAGCCTGCCGTTTTAGCGCAACTATAGATTGATTGATAAAACCAATGTACAACCATTTACTTTGGGTAATCAGAAAGTGCGGAGATTGAATAGAGAATTCTTGCATTGAAGACTTCCAACTTCTGTTCGGATACATTAATCTCATGAAATGATCTATGACTATACTTTGTCTCTTTCTTGTTCAAATAATTTTCCGAAAGGCTTGGGTGTGGCGATTGCCTTTGAAGTATTGTTATCCTTTACATGACTTACGATAATTTCTTAAGTGTACCTTCAAATGGATGCTGCACAAGTTATTACGGGATGTGCAAATATTGTGCAGAGTTGTCTTTCATTTTCAGAAAATGTTGAGAATTTTCAGTTTACCAAACAATTAGAATGTTTACTGCATGAAAATATGTTTTTGTTGGAGGCTCATGTCAATTTTTAAAATGAAAATAACTCCTTAATAATTACCCAGCCTGACCAAAAAATGTTTTAAAAATTCCGCCATGCCAATGTCTGGTATAGAATTGAAAAAGAGTAAAATGTTAGGTGTCAAACAATAGATAATTACAGTACTAATTTTATATTACACTCAAATTATCCGCCTTTCTCGCGGAAACCGGCTTTAATTTTTCAGGTAGAGTCGCGATAGGCGTTTTAATACTGAAACACGTCCGATTTGCATAAAAATTTGTAACGCCATTTATCAAAATTGTCTTTTGACTCAGTGTTGCGATGTCTTTTCTAGCATGCTAGCTATTTTCTCTAGCAAGACCAAACAATTTAGATCTCGACAGCCAGAGGGTCAATTAGCGAAAAGATAAGTTAAGACTGGCACAATTGCTCATCACCATTCATAAGTGGTGTTGGTGTCAAGTATTAGAAGAGAAGGATGTTGGAATCACGGAAAAAATTCACGGAAAGGATTCTTCAACTGAAATGGCTGAAAATATAATCCACGTGTTTTCAACCTAATGGTATTGGATAAAAAAGTTATTTGTAAAAAATATTCTCGTGGGATAAATTTTAAAAAAATGCCTAAACGTTGGAAGTGTAATTAAACGTAGGTGCAACAAATTGCATAAAAAGTCAAGGCGGTGATTTGTTCTTCGTTTGGCCGTGACATGAAACTTATATTTTTATGATGAAGGACCGTGAATATTATTAGCTGTAATAGGATAATCTATCCTACAGAGATTCATAAAATTCTATATTGACGCCATCTTTATGCGCCTTCTACTCGCGTAATATTATATCGCGGTTCATCAGGGCCGTGGCCTAATAACTGAAAGACATGCGTTCGTAGGCTTCCGCGGCCGGAGTCAATACATTCTTGGCTATCCGGGATGAGCCGCGTCTCGGACAAATTGGGCAGACGTTTCCGCCATCTTGCTGTAGTCTTCTTCAGGACTGTGAAGACGCGGCTCATCCAGGACAGCCAAGAATGTAGTAACTGAGACAGATCTTGTTCACTTAAGCCTCACCTGGGAAGTGGCGGGTGCGATCTTGCTGGTGGAGCGCGGTCGGGTCCACGCCGAGCCCTTCTCCGCATCCCCGCCGCCGCCGGCGTCCATTTTGTGCAGCTCTGCCTCGACGGTGGCGCAGCACTGCGGCGGCGCCGACGCCACGGCCGTGGGCAGCGCTGCGTCGGGAGGCGTCGCCACGGCGGTGGGCGACGGCGGCTGCTTCTCGGGGATGGCTGGGGCGGACACGGGCGTCTGCGGGCGGCGTAGGTTAGTCACGTCGAAATATTCAAGTAATGATTATTTATGGACCAAGGGTGTTGTAAGGGTTATAATGATCGAACTGCGACCAAAAACCCGAGGGATTTGGTCCGAGGACTTTTTGTCGCACGAGATCATTACAGCTAGTTAACGCTCGTACATGATTTTATTTTACGTATACTGCGATTTTTTCAACTCTGCCGCTGTCAGGTATCAGTTGTTACCAGTTTCATTCAATTGGGAGCTTGAACTTTACCATAGCGACGTAACTATGGAACCGTCAACAGCTGATAACTGCTAGTTTTAAATGATTCAGACTTATTTATTTACCAATTAACTAGATGTTGACTTGACGTGGTTGGTCTTTTCATATTTCCCTCCTACATATTTCCTCTCTTAATTTATTCCCTAAGAGAACATGAATCATCATTCAACTTTTTTCTTATTTTCCTCGTAACCATGACTCTCTCGATCCAGGTAAGTTATACAGTGTGTATAGAGCTCCGTGTCAAACGCTATAACAACTAATATTCTGCGTATCCAGCATTTACCGTGGCTCAGTATCATTACGGCATCATTGTGGCAGGTGCATGTAACTTTATTCGGGGACCAGCATTTAGCTGAGTCCGATTTTTATTTCCCAGGGTTGTTAGCCTTGGGGGTATGGAAGATGAAATGGTGATAATGAGGGGTGAAAGGAAGACACACTCATACAGACATACACAAATACACCCATGCCCAAGGCGGAACTCGAACCCGCAATCTACTGGTCCAAAACCACTACAGCACTGCTGCCTTAGCGATCTCGCCCATCTGATTGGCATTATTATTATTATTATTATTATTATTATTATTATTATTATTATTATTATTATTTTATTACTATTATTTGAAATAAATTGCGCGTTTTCGTATCCCTTGCTAGTGAGTGGGTATGGCGTGGGTATGTTTTGTTGTCTCTGGCGTTGTTTATTTTAGCCTTTATTTTTGATATCAATTCCATTTCTTTTTACTTTCCGCCCTTTCTTTTAACTTTAATTTAAAACTTCTCTCTATAGATAATATATTTTCTTCATTTATTTTAAAATTACTCCATTTTCTCTTGACTTTTCCATCTACTTTCTTACATATTATTCTTACTTTTATATTTTATTCTTACATTTATTCGCAATAGTATTCAGAAGCCACAAATTGTGATATATATATATATATATATATATATATATATATATATATATATATATATATATATATATCGTGATAGTCCCCTATTTGTGTCGCAAGCACTGACCACTGACCTTGGGGGTCGCCAGCAGCGCGTCGCCGTGGGCGTGGGCTGGGGCGGAGGTTGCGGCGGCGGTGGCGGCGGCGCGGTGCGCGAAGGCGCGGTGCGCCACCTCTTCGATGACGAACACGAGGAAGAAGCCGATGCACACGCACAGCTCGGCGAGCGGGAAGGCGGAGTCGCGCGGCAGCAGGCCCCCGGGCGCGCGCCGCGCCGCCTCCAGCGACTCGCGCGCTTCGGGCAGCATGTGGATGAAGCACGTGGCCAGCAGCACGCCGCCGCCGAAGCACAGGCACAGCGAGATGGCGCGCTCCACCTGCGGCACACGGCAGGTGCAAACACACTCAATAACGCTGTTATCATTATTATCATCATCACCACCACCACCTTTACCATCATCACTATTATTATTATTATTATTATTATTATTATTATTATCAGCGTATAGGCTATTACTAACCACGCTATATGATTAACGTGTGTAATTTTTACAGGAACAGCTTTTCAGCTGTATCCGACATTAGGGCAAGATTGTTACGTCTTGAAGTGTGAATTATGAGATAAAATTATAATGGTGAGGGTGAAGGGACAATCACAAACACGACCATGTTTACGCAGGACTCGATCCAGCAGCCTCCTCTGGACAGACGACGGCTGCCGCAACAGTCTGCGTCATGAGGCAGGCTTAATAATAATTTTATTAATAACAATTATTACAATATTATTATTATTATTATTATTATTATCTTTATACACAGTTTCCTGGAATTGTACAATCATACAGATGTCAATAAAGGCATGATATTTTTGGTTTGATAACACTTGTAAAATATAAAATGAAGCCATATATGAAATATAAATTTAAAATGAGATCAAAATGGTTAAACAACCATTATATTACGTATTCGTTTTACAAATTATTACACAGTATTTTATTTCTCCGCATCAAACGGAACATAATTTCTACCTTTTATTCACCCAAGAATTACACAAGCCACACAACAAAAATTGTGATCGTGACTGAGGTCATACAATGTTTTATATACGTTTTTGGGATCGCTACGTCTGTCTCCGGTGTCCATTTTACTCCATCACATCAGGTTTTTGACATAACATCAAACAATTTTTGAAAATGAAAGATATTTCTGATCGAGGGGCACACCCTGTTGCTTATATGTTTTTGATGTCGCTGAAACCGAATCTGAAGTCCATTTCAACTTTATCACATCAGAGTTTTGACATAAGCTCGAATAATTTAAAAAATATGTCTCCTTGTTGAGAAGGTTAGTGATCTGGTGCATTTGATACAATCTGCCATAGGAACAACGTCGTGAGTGTTGTCTAGTCAGAGGCCAATGCCGTCTTTTCTATCAATTATAATTTATCTGAATTAAAAAGACTGATGTGACGAAGTTAAATGGATTTCAGATTCGGCTTCAGTGATTCAAAAAACATACAGGTAACACGATATGACCTATCGGTTAGAAATGTCTTCAATTTTTTAATAGTTTTTGAGGTTATGTCAAAAACGTGTTGTGAGAGAGAGAAAAATGAACTCCGAATTCGAATTTAGCGACCCCCAAAACATATAGAAAACAAGGTCTGATTCCCAAACACGAACGAAATTTTGTGTGGCTGTGTTATTGATTATTAATTATTATTATTATCATTAAAATAGTTATTTATAAACTAAGGGCGTTATAGGGGTTCTAATAATCGAGAGACGACGTAATGCCGGAGGGTTTTGGCCAGACAGCATTTTGTCGACTGATATCTTAGAAACCGTTAACGCCCGTGGTACATACATAATTTTTTGTTTACCAGCATAAAAAAACGATCATTTCTGTTGCAAGAAATCGTTCATAATCTGACATTTTACGGCAATTAGATCTTACGGCACGAATGATTGCGACGGTACACATTAAGCCACTCGCAGCGAGGCAATCTTGGGGAGGTAGTGGTAAATGGAACAGCCGACCACCGTTTTGTCGCACAGATGTCAAATGAGTCGACACACGGAAGTTGTTTGACATAACGAAGTTAATTCTCTTATACATTTACAACGCTGTAATACACAAAGATAGCGTATGCAACTCGTTTATAATTTTTCTTTTACTGTGTTTGTACAAATTTGAAAACTCTCTCCAACGTCGCTCGTTTTCAATTCTTGTACTCGTGCAATAAAGCTTAACATTATAAACTAATTGCATAAACTACTATTATTCTTTACCTAATTTTATTGATTCAAATTTACCTATTTACTAATTAACTAGATGTTAACTTGAGTCGGTTTGTCTTTTCATATTTGCCTCCAGTAATTTCCTTTTATAATTCCCTCCATAAGAGAAGACGTTGCATCATTCATCTGCTTTCGTATTTCCCTCGTAACCGCGATAATCTCGATCCAGGTAAGTTATGCAGTGTATATTGTTTACCGTGTCAAATGCAATAACAAGCTATAACGAAGCAGTGAAAAATAAATTTCATTTATACAGCATTTGCTGAGCGTTGACACTTGGTTAAACGGACAATTAAAGGAAGTGGTAAACTCGCAAGAAAAATGTCGAGAGTTTAGTGAAAAACAGCTGTCAATCAAGTACGTCTCCCAAGAAGTTTCTTACTGTATCATATGTATAGTGAGAAGGATTCCTGTAATTTTAAAATTTTACAATAATTTATTATCATTATTATTATTATTATTATTATTATTATTATTATTATTAACTGTCAGTACTACTAATTTACGAAGCGCGAAGATACTGAAAGAAAACTATTCAGGCTCCGGCCATGTGAGATATGTCAATAGTTTCATTAGATTCACAGAAAGACGAGAAAAAAACAGATAGTAACAAAATACACGAAAGAGTGTCGATTTTATCCGAAACATGCAAATAAACGAGAATGTCAATCCGCAATTTTTGATACCTGATAATACAACTGTATTCTCTTTCTTAGCGCGTCACTTCCTATGACACAGCTGACGTCATGCAACGAGGAAAAAGTACTCACGCGTGCTGTTTCAGAACAGCCAGTTTTTGCTTCGTCGGAACGCACATTTTCCACGTACACGACGACAGCGTGTTTGTTGCCTCAGAACACTAGTCATTATAAGTAATTATTGTAGTACTCGTATTATCATTGCAATAAGAGGATTTTAGGGAGATGACCGTTTGGAGGTATCCGACCCGATCTGATCAAGGGTACCTAAGAATTCTATTTCGAACGAGGGTCACACTCTAGATGAGATCTCAGAATTCCACGATTTCAAAGTGCTCTCGCGCCGGCACAAATCAGATACACTGCTAAATTTCTTTGTACTTTTCCTCTTTCGTTATTCAATTTCTGACTAACTTGGGTTTAACCTAGTTGGTAACGTAAATCTTATAGTTCTACTTAAATCTAATTTTTGGTTGAGGGGTCCTCTTATTAGGTTCGATTCCGGAAATTTTTTCAAGAAATAATATTGTAATTATTTAATTTTTATTTTGGTAGTGTGGTTCGGGTTTATGGCGAGTCTTAATATAAGAGTTGAAATTAGTAAATTAAAAATAATAAGTGTATGGCCAGGTATGTGATGTGATGGTCTATGGGTTCTACATTGAATTCTTTTTGAAGTTGCTGATTGGAAAGGAAGGAGCTCGAGAAATCCTGACGCCCCTTCTCCAATCAAGATTTGAATCCCGTTCCAGAGAGATGAAAGAGAAGCAGTGTGATCGATACATCATGGAGCGCCTTCTATTCCAAGTGCTGGCAAGCGACGCACTCCCAATTGGGAGATTACAATAATCTCCACTCCATTTGACAAGACGATTTTAGTTGAATCCGCACAGTCAGGAGGAAATATCCGAGGTATTCAATAACAAAGATTTCTTGGGGATTTCTTACAGTCGGTTTGTTTTCCTCCTAGAGACCCCATGCCCCCTTTCGAGGTCCGTAGCTGACGATGGTGGAATGAAAGCCACGGGAGTGGTGGTGGGAGGTGCAGCGGAGGAGACAGGACAACTGCGACGACACGAGCGGCAAACCAGTTTTGTCCACTATAAATTCCACAGCGCATAACAGTCTTGAAATCCGGTACCTGGTAGAGTTAACGCTGTTGGTAATGGTGGCAGACACCCTACATTGGGTCTTGGGTTTGCATCAAGAGTTAGACAAATGTTTACTCTTTGTAAGTAAGACGTTGTAGCCAAAAGGAAATTAATACGTACTACTTCAATGTCATAAAAAATACTAGTATCAACTTCTATTTCGTGTGCTCACCATTAATATTAAATGCATGTAACCCTCAAGACACTATATAAGGTGTCCCTTCTCCTACCAATATCTCAGCTCAGAAGGTGATAAGCAGATGTAGAAAATAAAAATTAATTAGGTGAAAATACATTTTATTTTTAAAATACTATTTTACTCTTTTAACTGTTTACTTTAGTAGAAGTTTGGCAATAAATTCCTACTAGTTTGAAGCTTGGCCTTATGGGAAAATGATAGGGAATTCCCGAATAGATAATACCATATTACACTAATGTTAGTTTTAGACAGGACCCAATTCGGCAACCCCATAGGGTCGGAACAGCGAAAGTAAGAAAAGTTGTAGACAGGTCGCGATGGAGAAACTATTACGGGTTGCAGACGGAAAATTCGATCAGTTCTAGACAAGTCACAATAGAGAAAACACACGGGGTTGGCACAAATAAAATCCGATCTGTTGTAGACAGGTTACAATAGGGAAACCCCTCAAGGTCGGCACGGAAAATCTGATCAATTTTCAACTGGTCACAATAGGAAAATCCGTACAATTGACACAAAGAAAATCTGATCAGTTCTAGAATGTCACAACAGGGAAATACCGTAGGTATGGCACGTAGGTAAAGGAAATTCAATTACCTCAAGACTATATGCTCACAAATGTTTTCTTCTTAATAATTCTTTGACATTGATTTTGCCCGAGGGTAAAGAGACGCTGAATAAAAATTATTTATGTTATGAACTTTCATAGCACAGGTAATTTTGTAACAATTGAAAATACTTTTTTAAAATACTTTTTTAAAACGACAAAGGAGCCACACTAACAAGGATAGGTCTGCAAATGCCAACGCCGATGAGGCTAATTTTTTTTCCGGGGAGTGTGTAACATTCTATGACAGATTGAAAAACACTTTTGCTTAAACCTCATTATTTCTAAAATTTTACTTGTTCTGCTTATACTATAGTACAGGGAGGGAAAGTATTGGAATCACCTGAGCAATTCGATTTCGAAAATTTCTGTAGGCTTAGACAGTCGAAGTCGCAAAGCCGAGACAATATCTGCCTCGGCTCGAAGGGTTGCGGGTTCGAATTTCGCCTCGAGCATGGATGTTTGTGACTTCAAGGCTGTCCGGGTGACGCCGCGTCGTTGGCAGAGAGGCCGACGTTTCGCCTGTCATGTCGCAGGCTTCTTCAGGGTAGTGACACAGTAAAGCTCCGCCTCCGGTGTTATATCTTTTTCAGCCTAGGGGCTCGAGTAACGCAAGTGCGCTGTACTGTGTAAGGCGAAACATCGGCCTCTTTGCCAACGACGAGGCGTCACCCGGACAGCCTTGAAGTCATGCACTCGAGCCGCGGAAGTCTACGTGTACATGGATGTTTACGTTTACTCGTTTTATCGCTACGTGTTGCTCCTACAGTTCCCCCTACAGTTCAAACAATTAAAATGGTCGCTATGACCAAGATGTTAGAAATCGACTTAAAATAGTTTTTTTAGATATATAACCGTGCACACACGTCAGGATTAGGGTCAATTAAAGCTTCTTCAAAAACGGTGAAGATAGGTGCAAGGGGCGAGGAGATACACGCAATTTTGTGTCTGAAAACTGCGATGTCTGTTTCAATGGATATACTAAAAGGTGTGGTCATAATATGCAGTGAATAATCGTATTACAAACAAAGTAATAAGCTTACAGATAAGAATTTGATTTAAATATTTTTTTAATACTGTTCTGAGCTTGCGATGCACTCGTCTCAAAATTGGATCCATGACTGCAAGGCATCTTTCGGAAGGGCTTTCAGTTTCTGTGAGCGAGGCTTCTAGAGTGCCGGAAATGGTGTTTAAAACGTTTTTCTTTAAGAACTATATTTTTTATATTTTGGAAATAGCCACAAGTCGGAGGGTGCTACAATCTGCCGAGTAAAGGTGGATGTGGACAGACAGCAACGGCCAATGACTTCCGATCACGAAGCGACGTGTGGCACAGCGCGTTGTCGCGAATGAAGAAAAGAAGCCATGGTTCATTTTTATGGTCATCTCCTTTGTAAATTATCAGAGGTAATACCAGAGGAGTGGTGACAAAAGAAAGTAAAGCAATTCGAGATGTGGTTAAGCCATCCCCACAGCCAGTTTAGGACGTTCGTCAAGGCGAAAGCTATCTTTTCCCCACCCGCCCAGACCCGAGGCGGTGGATGCGGAGGTGGAGGTGGAGGCGGTGGGGGTGGCGGTGGGGGGGCGAGGCGGTGGGGGTGGCGGTGGCGGAGGCGGTGGGGGTGGCGGTGGCGGTGGCGGTGGCGGTGGCGGTGGCGGTGGCGGAGGCGGTGGCGGAGGCGGTGGCGGATGTGGAGGTTGGAGGTGGAGGTGGAGGCGGAGGCGAGGCGGAGGCGGAGTGCGGAGGTGGAGGCGGAGGCGGTGGCGCAGGCGGTGGGGCTGGCGGTGGCGGAGGCGGTGGGGGTGGCGGTGGGGTGGCGGTGGGGTGGCGTGGGGGTGGCGGTGGGGGTGGCGGTGGCGGAGGCGGTGGCGGTGGCGGTGGCGGTGGCGGTGGCGGAGGCGGAGGCGAAGACGGTGGCGGTGCGGTGGCGGTGGCGAGGGTCGGTGGCGGGGCGGGGCGGGGCGAAGGGCGGTGGCGGTGGCGGGGGCGGGGGCGTACCTTCCAAAACACCAAAATCACAAAACTATATCCAGGCATTACAAATCATCAAAGAAAACAAAACAGTATCATTTAGATAAACGAAAGCACATCTGTTCCGTTATGTATCTTAAACTATCTCACATGCACAGATAAAACACTAGATAAAGCTGAGATATTGAGTTGAGAGCATTTCGTCACTTGTTGAGATATAACATTATCTTTACGTGTAATTTTTATTTTGCCCCAAAACATGCATGTTTCAGTGAAGTCAGAAGTTAAAATGGGAGGTTGCATATTGTGGGATTTCTCTCATCCGTCAGGACTTGGTGGGGGAAGAAACAAATGAGTTCAACGTCCAAATAGGCATTCCAGGTCAATTTCCATTGTTGGGTACCTAGAAACACTTTTTAATTTTTTCAGTTTTATAGAATGAGAGTGGTGAGGGTGGTGGTGGATAGGGGAAAAGAAAGGGCGTGTAGGAGGAAAGAAGACGAAGACAATATCTCAAGTTCTGCAGGTAGGAGGAGGGGTTGGAGAAAAATAATGAGGTGTCTAATTAGAATAAAGTATCATTTATCAGAAATGAGACCATATAGTTTCAAAGTAGGAATGGGGTGTACTGTCAAGTTGATGAAGATGTACATGTAGGTACTAAAAATTCAAACAACGTTGTAATAAATCCCGAAAGAAAACAAACTATTATCTTGTACATACATGAAAGTCACTTCACGCCAATTGTAATCCTGTATCAAAGCCACTTGATATCTCTTGATAAATAACACTAGACGTCATCGATATATCAAGGAATACCATTATACCAGCTGATGATCAGTTGATCATCTTATCGATTATGAAATATCTATTTTTGTCTTCTTTCGCACACATTTTATTTCTTCTGCTAATTATGTGCAACGTAAATTCAGTAATTTCATTGATTAGAAAAGCTGCGATTAAAATCACGGGGAATTTTATTTATAACGAATGCTTAAGATTATGAGAGTAACTTTAAAAACTAGTTTGAATGTGCGGTATCCTTTTAGTGTTTTGAAATTCATTACTTTTATCTTGTAATGAATTCTAAACGTGCTGACGATGACAATTCTTCCCTACAGGAAAGGAAACTAAATATATTGCTTTTCAGCGTTCTTCCGTACGAACAGACGAGATGCAAAGTAAGACATTCTGGTTTACATATCATTGAGAAAAGTTACAATTTCCGTAAAAATTACTCAACAACTTCACATTTAAAAAATTTACATGACATAATTTACAACTCTAAAATTGAGGGATTGATTATATTGTGAAATAAGTCAGAGATTAATACTTGAGGTACATAACAGTTTCGAAAAATATTGAACTTTGGTAAATTTTACAGTTTTAGAGGTTTTGGTATTTATTCCCCTAATTTTTCTCTATTCGGGAAAATCATAAAAAATTGCAGTTATTTTTCAAGAAATTTAGAAAATGTTTTATGGAAGCTTTACGTAAAGTACTTCAATAATTAAAATGTCTTAATTTGGGAAAGGTGTAACCAGATCTTACTTCTGACGTGTTAACCAAGTTGCAGCTCAAAAGCTTCTAAATTAATAGTTTTACGGTACACGTCCGTCCGTCCGTCCATTCCTCTCGCCATCCATTGAGATAGCCTTTCTGATTTTTGGATTCATACCACCTTGCACCTTCTGGGTACATCTTAATCTTAATCTTTGTAACACCACTATTAGAACTTCATCCCGTGTGTGAGTGCGTGGGAAGTTACCTATCAAAATAACCGTAAACACGGATTATAAGACCGAAACGATTTTTGAGGTGATTCTTCACTAAAAGGGAGGGGAGTAAAAACGAGTAAAAGAAAATGTTCCGTTCCTGGTGTCAGGTAGGCAGACGCTTCAAAGAAAATGGAATAAGGAAATCAGAAGAGACGTTGAAAAATAATAATGTTCCTTTAAATGGGAATACCTCAATGACTCAATCGAGGAAAAACGACGACGAAGAATCTAGGTTAGTATCACAACGGAAGAGGTTGACTTGCAACTGTGCAACATAATCGCCTCATCACACCGTTCAAACACTACAGCATTTAAACAAAACAAAAACGAAACTGAACGTGGTTTCAAATTGAGATATGACTCTTCATATTCTGTTAATATAAAAAAATATTCACTGAAATCTAATCAAACTTTCAAACAGCAAGATTAGTGAAGAAAGTTTCAATGAATTGATATAACGAATAAATTTCTTTTAATAAACTACTCCAAGATTTAAATAAGAGAGGAATATAAAAAAATAATGGTGCAGAATGATAAAAACTTTCACGATACCGACGCACTGTATAGTACTATCAACATATTACGGTTGCAATGATAATTTGATAAAACTAATAGTATAAAAACTGACATGGATTCTGACCACATAACATATTAGAGAAAGATATTTACTACATATCAGAGCATGAATTTTCCACTTTTTCATTATTGAAGATCCATAAATTAAGTTTTTGTCAGAAAATAAAAATTAAAAATGTTGATAAATCAGAAATAATTCATGATGAATATAGGGAAATGTTTCAACAGCAAGTTACATTCATAGAACATGGCGCAAAGGACGATGGTCACACGTTTTACTAGCTCCCTGCCCTTGGAATACTTTCAAATGCTCAACAACGATACAAAGGCAAGCCCTTAATAAAATCATTTTGAAAGCATGTAATTTTTAACATTTTCTATAATTGTCGGAGGAAATATGACGGTATTTGGCATATTAATGGTTATTAATGTACCATGCGCGTTATAATGGTTCTAATGACCGAGCAGCGACAAACCTTTTTTTTTGCAACCCTGAGTAGCCAGTGGATCTTTTCACTGAGTAGCAAATTAGGTGAGATCCAGTTACAGGTTTCAATACGTAAAACACATTACTATTAGAAATAGTTTTAATAAATTGTCATTCCAATTTTAAATCAAAGACATAACTTTCTACCTCTACGCGTCTGTTAATATCACAGTATGGTACACAAGTTTTCAAACTTTTTCACAACTCAAAATATATTAATTTTTAGTTAATGTACTCTCCAAAATTGCAACAGCATAAAATATTACTGTTCAGTATTCCTCCAACAAATGGCCAAAGTGTGAATGCAAGAACGATGCATTTCAATACAAGGTGAAAAATTTAAACTAATTTATCTCAACGACTGATGTTTGGAATTTTTCCAATATTACAGCCCACGAACGACATGACGTTTACAATCTAGAAAGTATACTTTGAGAGCAAGACACTACTAGCACCCATAGGGATGTGGGTGAAAATAAAGTGAGGTTGATAGGTAATGTTAATATGGAACCCACAATGTAATTCAATGTTGTATAGCTGTCTGAAGCAGCAAGGGTGGTAGTAGGTTGTAGTAAGTACCCAACGAAACAAACATGTGGGTGAAGCGGATGAGTACTTGTAGAAGCTAAACTAGTGGAGCTTAAATCATTATATCCCTAAGATATTCTCAAACCTTCCTAAACTAAAGCTTTCGTATAGATTCTTTCCTTTTCCTCTCCTTATTGGTTGTCAGGTCATTTCCTTTCCGTATATTCCCAAAAATTAAAATATAATAGTATCTAAAAATAAAACCATAAAAACAATAAGCGAGAGTAAATTAATCTATATTCTTCAAATTGGTTTATTTTGATAACTATGTAATGCAAATTTCTGTAATTTACCTTGAAAGTACTCGTCATGCCCTATTTCATTGTTAAATATTGTGTTAGCGTTATTTAAATATTTTTAGATGAAGTTACGGAAGTTGATTATAGCAGAAGTTTTGGTAAGGAATAAAAAGAAAATAAATGGCAAAATGGTTTTCTCCTTGATTGCAATGTACGTATACCATTCTATATTATAGGTCCAGTACTAGGATAAACTTTGCCGAAACCTCTTGTCATACAATAATAAAATTTCGTGATTTATGCTTTAGGCGATCTTAGCATTCTTGACCTAGAAGGCAGAATTTAGTTATTAAAGTTAGTTTTTTTATATTTATTCAGTTCTTTCGCTATCTCTCAAAGGCTTTTTTTCAATAAACATGCATATACACAAAAAAACTAATATTTAGTCTACTTACAATAGTACATGGTAGTATTTGCGAATATTTAAACTACATAAACAGTTCACATTGGTCCATATTACGTTTTGCCCAAAACGAATATTAAAAAAGTTTTAGATAACAAAGAGGGAAGAATAAGAGAAATCCGTACTACTGCTTGATAATCTGTTCAAGAATGCCATCTGTTGACAGATTTCTGCACTCTGTGAAGCGTATCTGTTCTCGAAGAGAAGACGGCACTTTAAATATTCTATGACCCGATTTGTGTGATAACAGATTGATTTAATGGTTCAGATGTTTTGGAGACATTACTGTGCTTGTTCCGAAAGTTACGATTGTGAAGAATATGCTAATTTTATGACCGTAGTTTTGATCATTTCGAGGACTGTGTTGCTTGTTCCTGAAATATTAGTTTTAAATCGGATACGGGTTTAAGAGGTATTGCAGATCAGTTGTTTTGAGTATCAAATGATGAAAGAGTGGGATACGTCTAACGTAGAATTGGGACAGTACATGTGCTCTTGCGAAATGAAAGAAAAAACAGTATTTGAAAATCGAGTAGGATATAATGCATGCAATTCATTTCGTATATGATAACTTAGTTTGATCTAATTTAAAATATCCATTAACCTGCTGAACTTTCGATTTAAAAAAGTGCAGTTTAAATTCATGTTTTTGGTTTACCACAATATTTACGAAAAAGTTGCTATTCACAACGAAATACCACGCTTTGAAATAATATTATTAAAATTTCCTACGTAATCGCTCCTTAAAAAACAACCATTTTTACGATGTATCTTACGAATACAAGCGTTAATAATACAATAATCGATCAATTGGTTTTTGAAAATTTGATTTATACTAAACGCAATGAAAAAGATTAACACCGTACTTTGAATATCATTAATATTTATTAAATATATTTATTATCTTTGCAGTAACCCTTATTACAGAAGCATGGAATACAGTTTATGTGGAAAGTGAAAATGAAAAGTTTAGATTTATTTAAAACTAATCGTATTTTTGAAAAATTTATTTAAAGAATATATTTAAAACACATATCCCTAATAAAAAAACTTATCTTTACCGTTGTAGTTTTAAGAAGAGGCAGAAAAAAATGAACATTCTTTAAGACTGTAAGCACAGACTCCATGTTATGTGGAAGTAATTTACTGCATACACGAAGAAGATTTATCGTCTTTTTCGGCTTCATTGTTTTCTTAATCCACCTTCCCTGGCACGTCAGTATTTGACACCAAATCCATTCCGAAAAATCCGAGAAAAAGTGGCACACTTTTTCAAATGTCAAAATATTTTTATTTATTAAAGCAGTTGATAAATAAATATTTTTCATATAAATATGCACTAAACGCCGTGTCTGTCTTCTTGAAACAATACTCCGTCGCTAATGCGCGTATTCGATTTCGGCGTTTGACTGGTTTTTAAAATAAACGATTCATTGATTTGGTCATAATCCTGCTAGAGTTGTGAATGATTAAATACCGGGAGGTGGCGGTGTTCCCTCTGCTGCTCAAATTTGTACGAATGCTACATAGCAACATTTTAAACGAGTTGCATACGCTATTTTTTGTATAACAGCTTTATACATTTCTAAGAGAATCAAACTTAATTTGGCAAAACAACTTTCTTGTGACGTCTTGAGTATTTGACATCTGTGCGAGAAAACTGTGGTCGGCTGTTCCGCATACCCGTACCTCCTTACGTTTCTCTCCTAGGAAATGGTTGAATGTGTGATGACGCAATCATTCGTACCGTAAAATGCTAATACGTCATCATTTGTGCCGTAAAATAACCGATTATGAATGATTTCTTGCAACAAAAAATGTCGTTTATAATGTTGGTCAAAAAAAAAAAAAAAAAAAAAAAAAAAAAAAAAAAAAAAAAAAAAAAAAAAAAAAAAACAAGAAAAGAAAATTATCAAAAATCATCACGAAATATCATTGCGCAATTCCGAATCTTCCGAAGAGAATAGCTTCGGCGTCGAATTTGCGATCAGATATAAAACAGTTTTATTTCGGCTTCTCGGAAAAGATGGTCCTGTTGGAAGCGGCTCTTGCATTTGAGTGTACACTGACAAGTGCTTAGCACCGAGCGGTCCGCAGCAGCTGACCAGCGTTCACGTTGACGCCGCGACTTGGCCGCCGTCCAGTGCTCTGGATGGCACAAGGTCAAGATACGACAGCTGCCAGTCGGGGCAAAGGCGTTTAGATCCTCCTAGACTAAGTTCACGAGTGACTTTGAGAATTATGAGCCCATTTTGAGAATACGCTTTATCTGATTTTGACAATTATTCTGGAGTTTTGTTAAGAAAATATGGTCTTTTTATAGAACATTATCGTAAGCTCGCTGCATTCACCAAGGAGCACGTAGAATAATTTAAGGGATATAGAAAAAGGCTCGATGTTTCACGATGTCCCAATTGATTTTTATCAATAATTATTGCGCTACAGTTAATGACTTTGTGTATTAAAAGAAGTCTGAAAAGTAAAAAAGCAGCACGAAAATCTGAGCACGAAAATGCACTAGAGGAGAAGTAGACGGAGGAGGACAAGTCGAAAACGGAAGGAAGGAACGTATCAAAGAGGTAACAGTTTCAAGAAAAACACGGAGTGCGGAAATTTCACAAATTAATGCAACGGGAGTACAAATTCGCTAGAAGGTAAGCAGTCACACAGTTTAACCTTACTGTCCTTATAAATGTTTTGAATTGAATTGAATTTGCCTTATTTTACGTGGCGAGACTCGGGCCATCAGGCCCGCTCTTCCGTCTGACCACGCAAATTTCGCTACGCTCCTTTCACCAACTAGGAGAGAAAGGAGGTATTTCTTGGGTGAGAAACATGCGATTTGAATTTAGCTCAGAGGCGTCATTTAGGCTTGAGGATCTTTTACATGCAAGTAAATCTACGAACATGGGACAGCCGGCTTTACTTCCCCTCCGAAGGAAGGCGTACGAAGGATTTTTTTCGCCCCTTAAAAATCCACGGCTTCGATCGGGTTTGAACCCGCCAACTTGGGTACAACAGTCCGGTCAGGACGTAGTGGACACAGTTTAACCTTACTGTCCTTATAAATGTTCATCTGCCATGGGACCAATAAATAAGAACTTTAAAAATATAATTTATAATTTATGTGCGTCATTTAGCGAGTTTTCCGCGCGCTGTGTATTTTAGCTCTACAATACAGGAAATAGGCAGCTAACAGAGAGTATCTATTCTCTCTAATCTTTTTAGCTCTCAGACATTTCTATTGATGAAATCTCTGCAACATATCGAAGGCCACGTGGTCGGAGAAGGGGTTTTGTGCGATGGTATCTACCCGGAGCTGTCTGTGAAGGTTTGTGGTCAACTTCCATTTGACTCCACTGGAACTCGCAGCGTTTCTGTGTTTTCCGCTCACCGCATTTTCTCATTCAAGGTAACACGTTTAGCGGGATCGCACAACTACTGAGATCAATTACAGCGATAAATGGCAGAGGGAAACGTGCTACAGACCGGAAAAGATAATACAATAAAAAACACGTTTTTCTCCTTTTATGTTGGATGAGTTCTTTCTTTGTATAGGGCTGTGGTGTAAAGGTAGTTGCTAGCAGTTAGACTCGGTGACATGGGTGGTACAATGAAAGATTCATGCATTTGATCACATCGCTACCAGTGGCTATAGGTGTAGGAAAATAGCTCTGAAACTTGCCTATGAGTTATGATTAAGAAATTTAAAAAATCAACTTGAATACGTTTGAAATTATATTTATTCACATTTTTACTGATAGTTTTTATTCACTTCTAAAAACGTTTAGGGAAACCACGACCACGTGTTAATGGGATGTAGGACACGTAAAAAGTAAGACGTTTCAGAAAGTATTATTCTTTCATCTAAGCTATAAAAGCAAAATAAAACTGTTTACAAATATACCCGCATAGTTATTAAACAACAAGCAATTTACAAAACAAAAGAAGTGAGTATCCTTCATCTCCATTAAATGTACATGTTTATATATTTATTTCGGTTATGTAGACATTTACATGTAAATTGTTTCATAACTGAGTGGTTCCATTTGATTGTAAACTATAATGTTATTTTGCTTTCATAGCTCTGTTTGAAGGAACAATACACATACTTCGCGAAACGGAACTCTACATTTTTTCATTTGCCTGAGCATCATCATATTATCTATTGAGAAATACAATTGACATTATTTGATTAACATGCTACTGCTACTCATTTTACGTCAGCGCAATCACCAAAGAAAAAACAAGAAAGTACCGACTACTTACATTCATGACACACCTTGCTCTCATAGCTCGAAACGTTCCACGGTGGCGCGAACCATACTACCGTCACACTAGGTAATCTAAACGTCACTGCAATACTCTATGGCTTCCAGATTTCAAAGTGAACCCTGAAGTGGCTTATGTTTCTGGGCCAAATGCTGGGGTCATTAGTCCCGTTTGTGTAGAGAATGTTTTAACCTCAGGACTTAAAACATTCACTACACTAAAGGGGGTAGTTAAATGTTTCATCCTTTACTGTATGGTGAGATCTGGCGCCTACCTATACGGTGGGTTCTGGGAAAATTACTCCTGTAGGTATCTCTCCAGGGGTCACCATCTCTTTCGGACAAGGTCTAAAAGCTTTCATCTGATTTCCCGACGTATGTGGAAGAGTAGCGCTTGTAAGTGAAAATTTGTGTTTAAAAGGGGAGAAGGAAGTAAACTCTCCGAAGTAAACCTATCAAAAAGTTTTTTCGCTACATCAATAACTAAGCACGATTGACCTGGAAGAAAAACGCGAAGAATCGTTCTGGCAATGTCAAGGAGGTTTTGCTTCTTATCTATGTAGATTCTTATTTACAAGCAAAGTGCTAGAATACAGTTACAGTTACACATAAAAAACGTATTTTCAAGGTTTTATGAATTAGAGTTCCTTGGAGTACTCGGCTGCAAGAAGGATAACAGGAATGTAAGAAGAAGACACATTTCTAGTGTCAAAGAAGATACATAACAATGAAGTATTTTCGATGACCAGTCAGAACATGCTGACTAAAATATACGTACAGCATAATCTGTTGTCTTACAATGTATCAATCATAATACTCGGTAGTTGTCGTTGTATTCAGTGTAAAACTGTTACAATAATAAAAGACAGGCCTTTTTTAAACATTCACTGTTAAGGTCTTAAATTTTGTTGAAATTAAATAAGAGTATTTTTGCAGTATAATAATAAAATGTGATAGAAAATAAAGATCTCATTTGAAAAACTTAAAAAAGCTGATTTCACTTTCACAATTTTGAATGGCTTAGTTATGATGTAGCCAAATTATAATATGTAACTAAACTCTCTATTGCTTTTCTTTTCTGTATGGATTCAATCATACTCCTGATGGGGGAATAAACGTAGATAACAAATATTAAGTTGTTTTACAAGTAAATTACGTAGAAATACTCGTACATGCACGTAACTAACAATTTTAGCACATTTTGAATAGGTACGTTGCTTATGAAATTATTTAATAATGTGTCATTTTAGTTAACAAATTCGTTGTACTAATGACTAAGTAGGCTGTAGAGTGTATTAAAATTGATAATTCTTCACATTTGTTTATTCTACGGATAATTTCTATTTAAATTTGAGGAATATTTTTTTTTAATTCCAAGTATACAATTTTCAACTGTTAATAAATAAGAATCCCGTCGTTATACCACTACAAGAAATGTAAGTGGCTAACAACATTCAAGGTAACGCGAGAAGTATAAAATGCCTGTTTCACATCGACAACTCAACATCTACTTAACCAGCATAGACACCACTGAAGATTCTCCTCTTTGGAGACTCGCGACCGCAAGGCACCATAAACGATTCCTTATACAGCAGCGGACAGTTGCTCGCCTTCACTGTCTGCCTGCTCAGTTTCTCTTCTGCGACTCGGGAACGACACAGTCTCGCGGAAGATCGCGAGGTGGGAAAAAGCTTTAGTTAATAGGTAGCTTCCTGAAATTAACTCTCAAATACATAGATATGACTAAAATTCAAAGGTTAATCAAAACATTTGAAAACACAGTTGAGAAAAAATATTTTGTGGATAATTTGACGATATATTAAAAAGAATGACACATATTTTTAGAATAATTTTTGCTTCAGTTACTAGCTAAATTATTAAATTACACATACTTGATTTAATTTTTGTATTTCTCGGTTTTATTCTCTTTTAATTTATTTCCTGGAATCCACAGAGTTTGCTTCGGAAACATTCTTCACACGATATAACCACGCCTTTAACTTTAAGTGACTAATTCTCATTTTGAACATTCTTTCAGAGAATTCTGGAATACACGTACAATGTCTATAGAGTTAATTTTTAAAAGCAATACATTTAATTAAATACCTGTAAAAATTTAAAAGTATTTTCTTTTGAATAAAGTACATAAGAAAATCGTTAATTTTTAATAATCTATTAAAAAAATTATCGAATTTTTATCTCCGGTGAACAAACTAAATAAACGTATAAATCTGATTCGGCAACGAAGATCGCGAAAGCACTGTCGAAAAGGACGGGTAAAAAGTGAATACAAAAAGGTGACACTTTCAAATTGTAAACTATATTACAACCAGATTTAAATTCATGTCAACGACGAAAACAAAATCTCCAATTGCTCGCCCGGCCAGAACGACACATTCGACATTCACTACACTTAGCATCGCTCTCTCGCCAGGCGCACTGTTCGCCGCTAACTTTTGCGGACACCGTCCGCCCTAAGTCGATCCGCGTTGATTGCGCTCTGAGAATCGGGCGCTCTGAGAAAAATCTTCAGTGGCGTCTGTGCTGGTTCAATAGATGTTGAGTTCTCAATGTGAAAAAGGCATTTTATACTTCTCGCGTTACCTTGAATGTTATTAACCATTTAAAATTCTTGTAGTGGTATAACGATGGGGTTCTTATTTATCAACAGTTAAAAATTGTGTACTTGGAATTAAATAAAAATATTTGTCAAATATTTACATAGACATTACCCCTACAAGAAACAAATGTTGTGTAGAATGATTAATTTTAATACCCTCTACAGCCTACTTAGTCCTTAGTAGAACGAATTAGTGAACTAAAGTGACACATTATTAAATCATTTCATAAGTAACGTACCTATTCAAAATGTGCTAAAATTTTTAGTTATGTGCATGTATGAGTATTTCTACGTAATTTACTTGTAAAACAACTGAATATTTGTTATCTACGAAATTCGCCCCAGTGTGATTCAATCCTCACAGAGAAGGAAAGCAATAGAGAGATTAGTTAAATATTAAGATTTGACTATACCATAACTAAGACACACGAAATAGTGAAAATGAAATTGGTTTTTATTTTGGCAAAAGAGATCTTTGATTTCTATCACATTTTCTGCAAAAAATCCCCTTCCTTAATTTCTGAAACTTTAAGAGCATAAACGCAATGAATGTTTTAAAAAGTCTTGTCTTTTATTGTTGCAACAGTTTTACACTGAATATTACGACAACTACGGAGTATTATGATTGATACATTGCAAGACAACATACTACGTATGTGTATATACGTTTGTAAAAGACACGCCGTACGTGTATTTTAGTCAACACTCTCTGACAGGTCATCGCAAACACTAATTGTTGTGTATCTTCGTTGACTCTTTAAATGTCTCTTCTTCTGAGATTGCGCTCCGGGAAATGACCCAAGCGGGCGACGGCGCGGCGGTCAGCGCGCAGAGAGCGACAAGAAGAGAGAGAAAGAGAGAGAGAGAGAGAGAGAGAGAGAGGGAGAGAGAGAGCGCCTAGCCCGCTGACCTAGTGAGGCGCTCACCTGTCGGCGTGAAAAGGCGCCGCCGCGCCTCCCTCGCACACTGGGCGGAACCGGGGCCGAAAGAAGCCCGTCGATTGGTACAGCTACGCGCCGGGATGGATACGAGGCAACGTCACTCTCCTCCCTTAGGGGGCAGCTTTTTAGTGGATGCGACGAGATTCCGGTTGTAGGAGCATAAACTAGTGGTGCTACAAATGGCACACACTTTTTCATATTAGTTTTTTTTCTTCCCTTTGGTCTTGGCTAGCTATTCGGACTTGCCACGTACTCTTGCCTGTTGTCATGTATCGCCGCCCAAATGAACCTACTTTTGAAATTTTCTTTTTTTTAGGTTTACTAAAAGTAGACCGGAAATATTGTTTTAGGGATATACAACGAAGATAAAAGCTTGTCCTTAATGGCAATTTTCTTTTAAAAAAAATTGAGCCGATTTGGCGAAAATGGCGTCTAAGCGGGACTGTAATTTCGAAACTTTGAAAAAACAACAAACAAAAAACAGCCCTTTACTGGTAACAGGGGAGCCGAAAACGTGTACTTCGACCGAAAGCGATTTTCCGCAGCATTACATAATTTTCCCTATATATATTAATCCATGTATACGTATGCATACGCAAAAGTAAACAAAGATAAAGGCCGACAGAGAACATAATTTACCATCAAACTGCTTGATATATTCGGTCACATGTTTGCACCATTTCATGGTAATAAATAGCCATTCACAAAAATGGAAATAACATAAATGGTTGGTTTTAAAAATAAGCTTGATTAGTTTTAGGCTCCGGAACGCACCCAAATCAATTAATAATATAATAGAAATAGTTATATATCTATAATAAAACAATTATATTTTAATAATTAAAATAATTCATAATATCAATTAGTAATAGTGATAGCACTGGATCTATGTAAATGTGTTACATTACACATTTAGTGTTAATAATAAGCAATAAAATCGAGTTTGTAATATTTTATTTAATAATTTTATTACATCAGTTTTTTTCTAATACTTTTATTACGTTCTTAGAAATGATACTGTTAAATGGAAAATTGTTTAATTTACAGTTTAAGGAAGCTGGTCGAACGAAAAAAACGTTGCTGTTTGAGCTGAGAGATCATTGCGCGCCGTAAGTATGAAAGAGATGGCAGTGATCTCACGCGACCCATTGCCAGAAGTCCAGCTCCGTCATTCACCTGGAATTCTTTGGTAGAAACCATGGAAATCTAATAAGAGTAGCTCTAATTCTCATCCAAGAAGTGAGGTCGCCTCAGATATGAACTGACACGATTTAGTGTTTCGGAGAGTTCAAACTGTCTGCCAACCACCATATCGGAATTCCTTTTGTAATAATTATTAAAACAATACATGGCACCACTTCTTTAAAGCTCCAAAACACTTAGTTAAAAATCGAGTTCAGGGCAATTTAACTGTTCTTGAAGCAATACAGCAGAAGCATTGTCTTCAGTACAATACATTTAGAGCAAATGAACCGGTAAGCGGATTACACGGCGTGACTGTGCGGGCACATTGTAGTCCAAAATTCTGTAGTAAAGTTTCACATGCACTCACATACCTGGTATTTAAAAAAAGCAGAGACCATATATAAGACCGTGTATAAGATATCAATTTTCTGTAGTAATGCGTATGTTTCCACAGTCACGGCGTTTTAAACCCACGGACGTGGCTGTGTTACGGGAAGAAACTACGATCGATTGCATCTGGCAGAACAAAATAATGAACAAATGACGGCAGATGGGCGTTCATTCTATTAATTTTACGATTTCATTAACATTTAGTGATTTTGCCATAAAACCGGTGAATATAGCAAGCTCTATTGTATCTAAGGCCCACTTCTTTTCATTCGAAGCAAAAATCATGAAATTTGGTTTAGTAAAAATTGAAATGAGTTTCTAAATGAAAACTCTCTGTAAAACGGCCTGTTGCTCTAAAAATTTGTTTCAATTTTTTAAATATTTAATTAATAATATAAAAGTATTACACTATTTAGTACACTTTATTTTTACAATTTAATGCAAAAAATATATGATTGAACCAATAAAAAACTAAACAAATATTGGAATTTGAAGTCAAAAAATTACAAATGTGAATTGTAAATAAAAATATGTTAAATTATATAATTGATTTATTAATTTTCATTTGTTTCTACAAATATATTTTGGATTATAATGAGAGTTTTTTAGTAAAGCAAGAGGATTTTTTTTTCTGGAGGGAGGACTTTTTACTTGAATCCAAGCCTGATTAAATACTCCTGACAAATTATTTCAAACGTTCCAGATTACGAAGGCAAAACTTAATGGAAACGTCCAAATGAATAGTTCCAAACCTTACTGCATTTTCCCATGCCGTCTGTTTGTAATTGTAACGGTTCTGTACTGACTTTGACAAAACCTGTTCACATGGTTCCTACAGCATCTTACCGCTTCAGTTAAGCGGCAACACGCTTTATAATATGTTTCCCAGGTTTCCTTTAGGAAATGCTGTTTTCACACCGAAGAGAAAGGAATGTTCAGATCACAACTTTTTGGGAAGTTCTAAAAAAACGAAAAGTTCTTTTTTTTATCTCGTCGTAGTTTGAAACTAGTGTTTTTTGTTATTTAAGGTCACATCAACATCTAGGTCATTAGCGACCACTATTGCATTTAACGGTATGGTAACTGTGAAGATGACATGATATGGTGATGATAGAGAGGAAAACGACAAACAAATACAATCATGCCCGAGCCGGAGCTCTCACCCGCGATCCTTCGGTTCGAGATCGCTACTACCTTAACGGTCTTGATCATCCGGACCAGCAAGCTAATTTTTATCTATCCACACTTTGTAATTTTTTTAGACATTTTTTTGTCAAAATCGAACCCATTACCATGTAGAGGTGAAAGAAATCATCGTAAAGGAAATAATGACCAAACTTCAACTATTAAATATACAATAAAAGTGGTGAGGATTACATGAAAAAAACAGTATACAGCAGTGTTAACCTTCTGCATTTCTTTCTTGCGATAATTTCCGTGCCGGAGACCACCGGAATGCCGGAGAGAATGTGGGAGTTGGTCAATCTCGCAGTGACTCACTCCGGCGGAGGTGGCGTGAAGTTGGTCTGAGTCACAGCAGAGCGCGTCACCTCCGTTCCGCACTCTACATCTGACCCTGCGTCCAGGTGAACGCCATCGCTTTTCCGACTCGTGCTCATGTTTGAAATAGGGAATGATAATCAATCCGACTATTGATGTGGTTCATGAATTCTGATTCGTAAAGAGTTATTAGCGCATGGTCGTAAAAAAGCGTGTACATTTATACATTTCAAAATTAAGTGTTAAGAAATCATGATGAAATAAATGTTTTGAGTTTTGGTGGTTTTGTATTGCTTAACACAGCTCAATCCAACTCGAAAACATTTACCTGCTATTTGTAATTCAATCCTCATTATAATTTAGTTCATTTATAGTATTATGTAAATGTATTTAGGAGCTGGGACTACCAAAAAATATTTTATTGTGCAATTTGGATCAATGAGCACTTCAACATAATTTTGTTTCCATTTTGACCAAATTGTTTTTAGATAACTACTATTGCCATCGAAAATAAACCCACATTGAAAAGGCACTTTTCAAACCCAAATAATATTTTCATGCGAGTAATCCCATCACGGATTGAGTTTGTAAGTTACTTTTAACTAAAAACAACCAACACAAACGGACAAACGAACGAACGGACAGACGAGCGGACGGACAAACGAAGACGGACAGACGAGCGGACGGACGAGCGGACGGACAAACGAAGACGGGCAGACGAGCGGACGGACAAACGAAGACGGACAGATGAGCGGACGGACGAGCGGACGGACAAACGAAGACGGACAGACGAGCGGACGGGCGGACATACAAAGGGACAGACAGATGAACGAGTAGGCGGTTAGACTAGCCAATATAAGTGTTACAGTAGAGGATCAAGTTCCTTAAGGCGCGGGCCAATGAGACGATCAGTGATAGTTTAAAAATTAAAACAATATATTCATTACTACCTAAAGTAATCAACAATATATGTTTAATGCTTTCAATAAAAATGTAATATATTTGTTGTCAACATTTTATTTCACTTTATGACAATGGACAACGGATTGTGATTTTATAATTCTTATCCGATTTCCAGGTGGAGACAAGAAAACATTCCGGTCCAATCTTGGCTACTGCCACGGAAATGCTACATTTTCGTGACAGTACTCCCTGTACTAGTAGTAATGTCAAGGCGAGTGTCTTTTGAATCGTAAACTATCCGATACTCTACTTTTGAATTTCTTCTTGTGAACTTCTCCCGGACCGCCACCGGGCGCATAACAGCACCGCGTCCAGCGCGTCACAGTCTACTAACTGGCTGCTACCGTTGGCCGTTGTCACGCCCTCGGTCGCGTCCCTCCGCCTCTCAACCACATCGGCCAGCAGCGTTGCGTTGTCACGCGGTGTGCGTCTTCACCAACCAATGTGGTTGTATAAATGTAAAATCTGCCCTCCTTTTCGTCTAGCAATTTGTTCACAATCGTCTCATTCAAGTGTAGGAGATAATTTCCGACATTTTGCGAAAGTTAAATTATTGACTTACCGCAGCCTTTTTTGTAAATAAGAAACACGGGATCTCCTTATATCTTGTTAGCTTTAGAGTTCAAAAAATTGACTATGCAAGCATACTTTGTGTTTCATTACTTATGTACAGCATATTTCTGTTAGCTAATACGATCATTGCAGTTCCGTAAGTGGTCGAATCTGGTACGCCAGTACCAGATCTCAATTATATTATGTAAATGTAATATTTAATCTAATCTGAATTGTATTATGTAAATTGTCTGTACCACATCCGTTTTGAGAGCATTTCTATATTCTTGCCAATCCTCATTATCTTATTGGGGTAAGAATGATGATTATCGTTAAATAGATACAGTAAAATGGAATGGTAATAGACACTTAAAACAATTTCATCTTTTTAAAATTAATATTATTAACATAAGTAAGAAATTTTGCAAATTATTACTGTAATTACAAATTGTATTTACAAACCGTTTTTAATTTTACTTTGGTATTTTTAACACGAGGTATTCAGTAAAAAGAATTCAGATCCTTATTGTGTTGTGTAGGTAGGTCAGGAAAGCTCGTGGCCCTTGGGCAACAAACGGCAAATGAAAGTGTCCTTGACGGAACGGTATTTTGATAACGGTTCCGAAGTCCTGCGAAAGGTTGTTAGCGTGTAGTCAGAGCGTAACGTCTCAGGTTAGCAACCTACAATATTCAATTGAGCCATAATATTAATATGATTATGCTTGTATTGAATTTCTCGTCATCGATTTTTAAGTCATGTGTTTCAACAATTTAATTCTAATTTCTTCCAGTTTACATGAAGAAGTAATAATTATTCTACAGAACTGTTCAAAACAAATAGTAGAATCTATGGTGTAGTGTAGCGGAGAAAGAGATTTATGTGGTATTCTGCCTTCAGAAATGAAATTTACGAGTTGAAATTCCAGCTCGGCCGAAAATGTTTGCGGGTTGGAAACACTCAAAGTGTTGGGTCTATAACGCAATCTCTCAGGAAGAAGTTTGTTGATGGTCACAGAAATATATGCAATTTTTCGCACGGATTGATCTAGTCTCACAATATTACAAACGGTTAAAATAATATAATAGAGCATATGTTGCTGTTGCACTTCATAGATTTTTTGGTTGCACGTAATAGTAAACACTGAAAAGCGTAACAAATACTTAGCTAATTATCAGTGACACTTCAGACTTATAAGAAATAGAGGAACAAGTAAATAATTTTGTCAAAAAGTATTTCTGACAAATTCTCCACACACTGTACGAGAATGAATCCAACGCGCTAACTGAGAATTTGGAAGAATCGCAGCTGCAGGAAAGTGGCAATTGCAAGGAACGTGAAACGGTTAACAAGCTTCAGCACGCACGGCTGACACGCTACACACCGCTTCTCTTTACAAAATGATTGTGGGAGGAAAAGTTGAAGGGCTGCCAAATGAAATCTGAATCCAAGTGTCTTGAGAGAGGGAGAAGGAGAGAGCAGAGACAACATAAAATGAAAATTAAACGACAGCGGAAGAAAGGTACACAGTGTCAAAATTGGAAAACATCCTGCAATGTAATACACTTGAACTCACAACAACGAACCATTTACAGGCTTCTTTGCATTGGCGGGCTAATTTCAAATTATTACAGATACATTATTATTATTATTATTATTATTATTATTATTATTATTATTATTATTATTATTATTATTATGACTATTACACAATGCTACAATGAAATTTGTCGCTGAACAAAAACTAGTGGTGCAACAGAATAGAACAGATTTACCCTTGTTAGTTTCCTAGCTAACTGCCATCTATCGCCACCCCCAGTACTTTTTTTTGCATTTTCTAAATTTTTCGCGTTCTTAATAGTAGAACGTGATTATTAATTTAAAAATATCAAAGAAGAGAAAAACACCGACCCAACTGGTAATTTTCTTTGAAAAATTTGGAGCCGTTTTTAAGAAAATGACCTTTAAGCACTATTGTATATTCGAAATTCTCTTTTCACATAAAACTAACGAGTTTTCGCAAAATGTCATATCATAACATTTCAAGCACATACAGTCACAAATGCAGTAGTGATTAAAAATTGCTGTAAATGCGCATATTAAACGAGTGAGAAATATTTTAAAAAATACATTTGTGTAATTAAAAAAAATACATCAAAATTAATTCGTAATCTTAAACAGCACAATTAGCACTATCAATTGTAAAAGTCTGAAGACGAAATTTTGAGCTGTTTTTGAGCGTTTGAGAGTTTCTGAAATTGCGGAATTTTTACCTAGTTTTCATAAAAAATGGTTGAGTTTTCGAGAAACATTATATGACATTATTTAAAGCACATATACAAAGAAATATAACAATGTGAACAAATCGCCTTTAATGTAAATATTAACGACATGAGAGACAAATCAAAAAAATCCATGTTTGTCATTTTTGAGAAAAAAAAAGAATAGGGCAAACTGATTTTATGTCATATCACAGAGTTCATTTAGCACTACACCTACCAAACGATTAATGAAAAAATTTGAAAAAAAAATTTCAGAAAATGTGTTTCTGTATATTTTTAAAATTGCAAATAATACAAGCAGTATTGGCAAAAACTACTAAAATATTTAAAAAAATGCATTTGACCTTAATAAAAGAACTAATTATGGACAATTTTTAAGAGTATTTTACACTAGTTTTACAAGAAATTTAAAGAACAAATTTGGAGTCGTTTTTCAGAAAATTTTGAATATGTCTGGAGAGTTTCATGTAAATATCCCTAAATTTTGAAGAATGGTTTTGAAACTCGCGGAGTCCCGAGTGGAGCCAGATCGACCGGGGAATATCTATTTTGGAAAGAATGCTATGTATGGTTTTAGGCGCTAATGTTGTTCACAGACTGCCTGACAGACGCACGGACGTTTTGAAAAAAAAAAAACCTTTTTCGGTATCGGCGCCCCCCTCTCAATATGTCTGGAAATCGATTTTCCGCAACATTACGAAATTTTCCCTGTAATTCGTATATTACTCCATATATACGTATGCATACGGGAAAGTAATATGTGATAGTTATGTGTTTCAGTACGCTGGTGACAATAGTGACAACCACTTTTCGCTATCAACTAAACTTCCGCTATTTAAGGGGCTGGTTGACCCACCCATCTATGCCATTTGCCGTATCTCAGTTGTGGAGAGAAGGTAGAGATCACATTACAAATTGCTTCTTTTGTGTAACGAAAGTGACAGCAATCTCAAATAAATCAAAACACAGTTACTCATCCAGATTTGAAATCTGCAATGAACCCAGTTCCGCATTCTGATTCTCTCCCAGTTCCAAAACCACCATTCGACTGGACGATGAACGATGAAACTGACGAAACAGGTGGTAGTGACAAACCAACTGATCACGAAGATCTTGATTATACGCCATCCGCAGCAAAACTACAACCACAGCCATTGTCGCAGGTAGCATTGGGCGATCTTGTAACAGATTTACACCTTTCAAAAATGCAAGCAGAATTACTTGGGGTTGGTCTTCAAGAAAATAACCTATTGCAACCAACCACTAGAATTACTCTCCAAAAAAGACTGCTTGATCTTTCCACTTTTTTCTCAATGACAATTTAGTATATTGTAATGACATTAATGGGCTGCTTACAAAATGTGGGATGATTCACAATCGGAAAGAATGTCGCATATTTATAGATTCAAAGAGTAGAGTCAAAGTCATTCTCTTGCATTACGTGAACGAGAAACCTTTCATACTAGTGACCCGTTCCGTTCATTTAAAGAAAACCTACGATAACATGGGACTAACCCTTAAGTCTACTGGATATTTGAATCACAAATGGAAAATCTATGGTTCTCAAAGTTCTGGGACTACTTCTAGGAATGCAGACAGGTTACACAAAATATTGCTCTTTCTTGTGTCACTGGGATAGTAAGGCAAAGAAAGAACATTATGTAGTCAAATAGTAGCCTTTGAGAGAAATTTTCAATCCTGGTGAAAAAAAAGGGTCACATGTACCCATGTTGAGAAAGATAGCGTGTTGTTACCACCACTCCATCTGAAATTGGGCTTTATGAAGAGTTTTGTGAAAGCAATGAACCAAGACGGTTTTCAATTTTTACTGTCCAAATTTCTTGCGGTTAATGCGGCAAAAAGTAAAGAAGGAACTTTCATTACGCCTCAAATCCGTGACTTGATAAGAGATATTAGCTTTGAACAGTTGCAGACATATACTGAGAATGCAGCTTGGCTTGCATTGAAAGATATAAGTGACAATGTTATTAATTGGATTGTTGGTGAAGTAGATACCTTTTTTATTTTGATAAATAAATAGAGATATTGTCAGGTATCAATATTTTAATTCCACTAATGATCATTTCGATCGCGTAGCGATCATCCTCAGAGCTAAAAACAATACAAATATACAATGTGAAATATTAACTGGTTGGTTATTGTGTACAAGATGCGTAAGCAAACTGGATCGTACATACCTTGCAGCTTCTGGGCCGAAAACAAAGTTCTGCGAATTTTTGAGCGTGTGTCTTGTTTAAGAGCACAGCCGGTCGGCAGCGGGAGGGGGCGGGATTATTTATCAAAGTGACAATGTCTTGGCAAACGAGATGCATGAGAATTAGAGGACACTGACGGAACACATGACGGACTGTTACAAGGCAATGGGGTGCAACATGTCTCTGAAGTTATATTCCATTCATTCCCATTTAAATTTCTTCCCACCTAATCTTTTCAGTTTATTCTTTGTAATGCCATCAATTAATACCACAAATAATTTCCGTTGATTAATACACTACAAATTCCTCTTGTGTTGTTCGTTTGCCATTTTCTCGAAAGTGGTATTTGTGACGTACCTTTTTTCTAGAAAAACTGACACGTGATGGAATATTTATGATTTCGTTTTCGCAATCAGTATATGCTCCAGCGGATCTTGCCATCCAGCTGAGGAAGACCCCCCCCCCGCCGCGACATTACATGAACTACACTTACGGGACTATTGATTTTAGTCGTTGAGGCGCCCGGAAATTCGAAATAGTTGTTGTCAAAGTAAAACTCCATTTTTTCAATATAACCAACTGTAGCTGTTTGCATAACGTGTGGTGCCTACGTTCTATCTGTGTGCACTGAGAACGAATAGAAAATCTGAAACCTTGAACTAGAACGAAAGAGCAAATGCGGTTTAATGAATGTTCGACACGCGTGGCGTATGAAAAGAAACGAAAGGAGAAGAGCACGCCTTTGCCGAAAACCAATTCGTATTTGCAAACGTGATCATTTATCGGGTAATGTTGCAAGAACTGGACACAAACGTGACAGATGTGAACAATTTTTTATAAATAAGAAATTGCAAAACTTCAAAATGTAAGAAAGATCTAGAAAAAAAGAGAAATAATAATATAAAAATATGGGAATTTTACTTCGAACCGACTACTAATGAATTTTTCAACTAATTGCCAAAAATTAAATATTGATCTACAAATATTGCACATTTTCCAGTTTCGTTTCATTTATTTGTGGACCTAATTTTCATTAAATGTGAAGTAACACGTATTTTCAATTAGTTTTATTAATTAATTAGGTGCTTGTTAAATATTTAAGTTTGTTAAATACAACTAAAATGTTGATTATAAATTAATAGAAAAAATGCATGCAGAGATATTTTTTAAATTAACATTAAAGTTAGTACTATATTGAAATGTAAGGATTTTCACAATCATTAGTTATACGTCTAAATCGTAAGTTATAAATAGTTATAAGTTATTTTCAAAACTTATGCAAAATACTAAAAAACATGGAATTTTAAAAATATATTATTTAAATGAAACAATTAATCGTTCGGGAGGAATTGGAAATGGTTACATTTTGTAATAGATTAATATTTAATTTAAAGCTCATTGTCCGTTTTCGTTACTCAGTTTTATGAAAAAATTCCTCGTGTGGAGACATGTCTGAGTAAGTAGAATGGCAGTACAGTCTTCAAAACAGTGGAGCTGAACTGAATAACTAGTTTATGCTGAGTAAATTCAACAGACCTTGGTTATGTATTTTTCCATGCCTTGGTTACGAATACTAATACAAAGCAAAGCTTTGTAGCTACGACCAACAGCAACGCGTGTAGTGACTGCTATGTCAATGTCAGTGTCAGTGTCAATAGTTCCAGTAACAACAAGAAGAATACAACGCGGAAGCAGAAATAACATAAACGGCAAACCTAAAAACTTGCATTAAGAAAAAGGATTCTGACACTTTAATTCAATACTCTGCCCAGTAACTTACCCTAACTCTTGTAAACATTAACTTTTTGACCTCATTCTCAATTTACCATCGAATTACGATCGTATCTGTCTGTTGCGAGAACTGGACGAAATTTTAGAACTATTACTAAAGGGTCTTCAAAAATGTCTACTCAAAATCGATGCTATACATATTTTCTAATTTAGTAGTATCTTAATTAGGCAGTTCACAATTAACAAATTGTTACGCGCCACTGAGCAAATGTATTCGTCTTTCCAAGTCGGCTTCCATCTTCTGGCCGTTTATCTAAACATCGCCTAGGCCTTCGGAAGTGTGCGGTAAAAAGGCCTTGAGAGCAACATGAAAAAACAAATAACAGGCATCCCTATTTAATTATACTAGGTGGACGCAAACATCCTGCACTTTTTAAAACTTTGTTTCAAAAGTGAAAGTAATTACAAACGGGATCCTACCATCTAACATTTCTGATTACTCATTCTAAGGCGAGAGAATACCCTCCAAAATACAGGCTGAACCACCTAAGTTGGCCACAGCAAATATCTTGAAAACTATTTGAAGTACAGAGATGCTGTTTGCGACATGTTACAGATTATGAAGCAAATAACATTTAGATTTCTTCTTAGTACCGTATGTAATTTTAGAAATATTGATACAACTTTATTTTGTTTTCAGTGGAAGTAAATATTTTTTTCTCTAGCGTTATCAAGTTTTTTAAAATGAAATGCAATGTTATAAATATTGTTAGAAACTGAAAAGTATTTCTAGCAAAAACAGTGCAATTAGAAGTTGGTGAAGACAATGCAGCGCGCGAGGAGAGCTGATCTTGCTGACATCGTATACGTGAGTCGACGCACCTTACCGGAAAATAATTTTGAGTTTGTTTGAATTTGTTATGAATACCTTCATTAATGTTTTCTTATGTTTTGAATTATTTCAACTGGCATCTTTGCAACAATTATTACAAAATTATTAAATAAAAGGAAATAAATGTACTGTGATTTCTCTTCACTGTACAAGTGTTTGTTTCTTTTTCCCGGGAATACGATAGGCTCAGCAAATTTAAATTTAATTAAAGATGTTCAGATATTCATCTCCGCTGAAATCAATGAGATTTCGAACACCCCTCCTTCTTTGCGAATGTAGAACTCGTGAAAGTCCAAAACCGAGGTCATTTGCGTCTCCAGCAAGAGCATAGGAAGTCCGTAATCGGCAAAATTTCTGGGCGTGCAACTACAATATTGAAGACAAATATTTTCCCGTGAATGGAATCTCTTCTGCGAGAACGTATCTTGAAATATGGTTATGCACATTTACCCCCAAAAATATTAGTATTTTTGCGTAATTTTGCGTGAAATATACGCAATTTTAAATTTGTTTAAATCAATTTGTTTCGGAAGAAAGGGCTCCATTTTTGTTCTTTCAATTTTATCCTCGTACGTACCAAAGAACAATAAAGTTGTGCTAGCCTCATTTCCGGTGAACCTGTGAATTTTCGAAAATTTCAAAAGTTTTAACATTTTAAAACTACAAAATTGGAGGTAGAGATTTTCGTTTTAAAGAACGTGGAATGCTTAAAAGAATGGAGCAGGTCTCATTTTCGTTGAACTCTGAGTTTTTGAAGATTGCAAATTTATATATGTGAGAAAGTATGCTCAGTTGTATCACCCCTAGTTTGTTATTAATTCTGTTCAGTGCACCTATGTGTGGAATTTCTTATCAAGCTGTAAAACAAGGTTTTGTGTCACTGGTGTTTCATAAATTGCTCAAGTCCGTCAACGTCCCTTAGCACATTATATACCAAAGAGTAATACAAATACCTGGAAATCAAACCCTCTTTATCCGTACTTCCTCTCTCAGACGCCAAGTTGACGACGACCTTCAAGGCTCATTTCTATCCCAATTATGTAACAATCATGTACAATTTCAAAGACTATCTTTGCTGATGACATCCTTCCACTCATACCCTATCGTCTCTTAGTCTAAATAAGAAGAAAGAAGTAAAAACACCTCTCAGCAGAGAATGAAGTCAGCACACACTGGATGCGTATAAGCCAAAATAACACATTCAAATATTTGAACTTTCTTTCTTTTTGTTGTTTCTTCCTGAGTTTCTGGTTATCTAAGGAAACCAACATCTCTCATATTGACAGAGGCTGCAAAATTTCATTTCGGTTTCTGCACGCATTGGAAATTAGTAATACTGATATGGAGTTACAGCAATAGCATTATTTTACCGCAATGATTTCAATACTAACACCTATGCATTTTCAATGTCCGTACAATCCATGTATCAACACTGTCGTTGACCAGTAAATAAAAACAATCTGGAAAAGTGTGGAAAGAAAGCTCGAGGTTTGTAAACTGATTATTGCGGACGTCCGATTTACCCGCGTCACGATTTGTTCGTCACCACGAAGAGAAACTGCGGTCAATTTGAGTCGTTTTCACCAAGAGAACGTCGTTCGGTCTTTGATTATCCCACACGCTTTCTATTTCTGGACTTCACCGCACGACGAAAATCGCAAATACTTGTGAATAGCTTGCCATACGATAGAAGTGGGCGGAATGGCAAATATTTCGTGCAGGATGAAGGATGACAATGGCAGCAAATTCGATGTTGACGTAGTAAACTCTTACTGAAATTGGCAATAATTGACGTTATTACCGAGACGTGCATGAATAAAAAAAATATTTCGCTGAAAGTAACGTCATCACTTTATTGGTTTCAGAAACTTTACTGGTTACTTTATTTCATGGGCACAGCAAACTCCGGACAGTAATGAAAGAATATTAAATGTTAATGAATAGATTTTGGGAGATTAATTTTTAGAGTGTGGTTTTGAATCTGCAACACTGTTTTACTTTACTCATATAATTTTAACTAGCTTGTACCGATGTCTGTTCCTTGATGGTCTTCGGAATATACTCTAGCCACTTACATTCTTGCAATTTATTTGGCTGAAATATTGCTTATATGGTGAACATGTACAACGTAACAAACTCCTACTGCAAGGGACAGGACCCGAACATACTCTAACTCACATCCGGTCTGACAATCGACGTAATGTGTAAAATATTGAAATTTTCATTACCACCTTAGACAGAAATACAAGAGGTCAAAACTGTTCAGTGACACATAGTAAATGAACCACATTCTTCTATTTATTGCTCTGTTGATTGATTTAATAATAAAGATATAAGAAACGGAACAAATATATAAGAAATGGAAATCAAAGTTGTAGTAATTAATAGCAAGTAGTGATTTCGGAGGGTCTTGAGGGTTAAACAAAGTTTTATTCAGGAGTGAATTTTAACTTCTAAGACGACGGTGAGGATTATATTAAACAAATTAAATATATTGAAAAATGTTCTCATATTAAAAAGTAACTAATTCTTTCCAATTTTTGATATTTTTGCTTAAATAGAGCACATTGTTCAATGTTTAAACAATATTTGCATTGAAATAAAATTCCCTGAAGGAATTCATCATAAGCAAATCGAGACTACTAAAAGGCAGAGCTCAAAAATATTTTTTTCGACGAAGGCAAAGAACGGCTTTTTTGAGCTTTTACCCTAGCAGCATTCGTGATACATGAAGTATACGTTCCCAATTGTTAAATATTGAAGTTGACAGTTGACAAATATTTGTTACAGTTAACATCTAAAATCGTCTAATTTAATATGAACCTTTGAACTACATCACATGGTAACCTCAGAGACGGAGGTATCAAAGAAACACGAACGTATTTTAACTAAATCCATAAAAAATCAAACTTTCCTAATTAAAAAAACATTTCATTATTTCAAAATGACTTTAAACTAATGACAATGTGCTGCACACCAAAACTTTCCTCCTCTTAATATTACTACCTAACTCACATTTAAAAACAAGTAAATGACATTATTTGAAGATTTACAATTGAGGTATAAATTGCAAACTTACATTGAGACATTCAAATATATATCGCTGGCTTTAATATTGTGCTGTTTTCAAAATTTCAGAGGTTTTAATGAAAATCAAAAATATACGATATTTATAACTGAACTTTTCTCTATTTTAGCAAACACTTAAAGAAAAATTTTCCAACCAATTTTCAGAATATTTTTAAAATGTCACAGTTCAGGGACGTAAACTACTTCAAAAAAATAAAATATATTAATAAAATTAAATCTCTTTTCTTTTTCCCGGGACATCACAACTACTTAAATATTACTCTTGATATACTTATCAATATTCAGCTCAAAACTTTATAATCTGAAAGAGTTTTGCATGACACATTTGCGTGAATCTTTTCGTCACGTGAACCGATCTTCACTGTCTTTGGAATGGAATCAATACACATAATAATCCTCACATCTGAACAAAGTCAAAAAAACCTTGAATACGGATTTTACATCTCAAAATTCGTTATTAAATTGTTGAGGTGATTCCCATAATTTCTCCTCCTACAACATAGGGAGTAAAAGTCTACCACTCGTATCTCGTTTTACAAAGATGACAATAGTATAGTTTTAGGACTAGGATTATTATATTTTTATTGTCTAGGCCCGTATAGTAATACAATTTGGACAATCTGTAATAACAAATTGAGATTAATGTGCACACAAAAAATCACTCGAGAATAAGAAAAGTTGTTTACGTCCCAAAACGAAAAAAATCATAATTCACATAGTAGTATGTTTATATTTTCCAAACACGAAATCGAATTTTACTATTGTAACTTTACAGGATACAAATACACACATTTTACTGCAGGTATGTGTACCCTTGAGTATTGCAGACTGGAGTCAAAATCGTAAGAGACGATTTTTCTTTAATTATTCAAGAAGTAGACGTGATACCATGTGGCAAACAATATTATTTTTAGATGTTGCAGTAATATGTTTCCGGTCATAAATCGCGTAACTCGTTTGCGCGAGATTCAACATACAGGAATAGAGGAATTCACATTATCATATTCAGCAATACTGGCCATAACATGTTAAACTCTTCAAGATGCTAAGACAGCGTTTAATATGGGAGAACGGAACTTCCGTAACGCTAATAAGAAAAAAGAAAGCAACATTACCCTTCTTCGCTGGGGAAAAGGACTTACTCTAAAATGAAAAATCATCATTGATAAGGAAGTATATTTTTTAATAGTGCCAAGTAATCACTGTTAACAAATTAATAAAGAAGGAAGATTAGATATTAAGTATAACGTAGGCAATTCATAGATGTAGGATAGTGACTTTTGTGATATGCTGCGTTAGGTAGTCAGTGAGTTAACGAAAGACACTCGCCTGGTAGTAGACAACATAGTACTAAGAAATACTATTTAAAATTTTGCAGCGAATTTAATAATTTAATTTTAAATCAAGAGGCTGTTGATGGCTGACGTAAAGAATGTGTATGGATATGAATAAAAAATAATGAGTATTTTGCGATCAATGGTTATTTTTGTAAACTTTGACTATCATGTTAATACACGTCTAAGGTAAGTTCTGTACACTACTAATGTCAGCACATAGCCATCAGATCTACATTTTAAATGTCTTGTATTCCTACGGCGTTCTCTATCACAGTTACTGTAATACTACGTGCTACAATTCAAGCGCTATCGCAAGACCATAAGACAATTTCATGAACTTGGATCCATATCCATTCTAAAAACAGCGAAATATTCCCCAAGAGTTCCAGCAAGTTTCGAACCACTGTGCAGTCACTCGCTGCAGCACACCTTTTCCATGCGGCATGGCGCGTGACACGTGACTCGTAACAGTTTCTTGGGCGCCGCGCGACACATTTTGCGCGAAAATTCGCCACTCGAGTCCAACGTCACGTGGCACGTGGCAAATGCAGGACGTGCGAGGGAGCGCACAGTTGCTGGAGCTGACGCACCAGACGGGAACACTAACCGGCACAGGGTTGTAAGACACACAAAAAGACGAACAAAATGTAAAGTAACGATGAGAATCTTACGTTTTCAAAGTTCACACATTTCACTAATAGGTTGCCGTCATGTGGCTTCCTTTTTACCTTCGAGATTTCCCCCGCTGCGGATGAGATGGCTATGGACGTCAACTGATGTCAATGCAGTACCTCTGACCGGGAGGTCCTGCTGTTCGAGTGGCGAGGTTGGCTGATTTTTGACACTACCTAAATATCCGCTCTCTAGAGGAGAATTCCGGCTGTCGGCTGCACTGATCGGTAGTTCTCGTGTTCGTTTTTTCGATCTCTATCGGGCGAATGCAGATGCAATACCATAACAAATGGGTCACTGCCCGCGCGCGTTCTTTCCTTCCTCTTCCTTGTTCTCCCCCCTCCTTTTCTCTCACATACCCGTACTACATTACCACATATATCGGAAGCTTAGATCTTGTCCCGGCTGCGGCGGGGACCACTGGTGGGAGATACCTGGTTGGGAGAATCCCCCGCAAACAACGTACAGACATGCGACATCTAGTTGGATATATCGCCGCTCCCTCCCGTGGTAAATCCGTGAATTACACTTACATGACTAATAACCATAGTAGTTGACGCTCCCGGAAACACGAAATAGTCAATCGTAAATGAAAGAAGGGACGATGATTCACGTCCAGGCTGGGATTCGACTCCCTATCTCCTTCGTACCTACTCTGCCAGTTCGCGCCGCCAACACCCCGGAGAGCCGGGTTGGTCGCTTTGCTCCTCGAGCAGCGCCAGCTGGGCCAAGCGGGTCGAGTACCTGCAGGCGGCGGCGCTGCACCAGCAGGTGCGACGCGTCGGGCTGGTCGCCCCACAGCTGCAGGCGCTTGGTGATCTTGAGGGGCAGCAGGCCGCACACCAGCCGGATGACGCCCAGCAGCGTGAGCACCACGATCTTGGTGACGAGCAGGTCCATGGCGGCGGCGGCGGCGGCACGGTGGAGGCGGCGGGACGGCGCTCGTCTGCTGCAGCGGCGGCCGGCGTGCCGCAAAGCATGCCGCTGCCGCGGGACTGACTGCTGAGCGTGCAGCGCGGGCCGCCGTCGCCGCCGCCGCCGCCGCCGCCGCCGCCGGCGCGTCCCCGTTACCCGGGCGTCACGTGACCGGCGGAGGAGGCGGCGGCGGCGGCGGCGGCGGCGGAGGCGGAGGCGGCGGCGGCGGAGCTGGAGGCGGCGGAGGCGGCGGCGGCGGAGGCGGCAGTGGCGGCGCCGGCGCTAGCGCGATGCGCTCCGTGGGCGAGGCGCGGGAGTTGAACTCGAGGTGGCCGCGCGAGGGCTGCTCCCGAGTGCAGAGGCTTCGACGGAGCCGCGTGGAGCAGAGCGAGCGCGGCATCGACCGCCCCAACCCCGCCACGCCGCTCCCTGCCCCGCCCCGCCCCGCGCCGCGCCAGCAGAATTATGCGCAAACGAAGCACGGAGCGGCGGGAACGAGGCGATGAGGAGAAATCGGAACTCGAGAGCGGCTTTTTCGTAAATCTCCGCTCATTCTTTTTTTTCCGTCGCTCTCGGTCTGTCTCTTCCCCCCTCTCGCTCTTTCTGGCTCCCTCTTTTGCGACGTGTCTCTTCGTCTCCTTGTCAGTGTCGTTCAGGCTTCCATCAAGTTCCGGGTGACTGTTTCTACCTGTCTCTTCTTGCTTGCTTTCTCTCTCTCTCTCTCTCTCTCTCTCTCTCTCTCTCTTTCCATCTCTCTTCCTTGCTCCCTCTTTTGCTGTCGCGTGTCTTCGTCTTCTTCTCAATGCCGTTCACCCATGGCTCAACTGCAGGGTGACATTTTTTTATCTATCTCTTCTTTCTTTATCTTGATCTTTCTTGCTATCTTTGGGTTGATGTTTGCTTCTCCCTTGTCTTTACTGTCTCGTTCTTGATTTTTCTCTATGTTGATGTTTTACCTTCCTAACTCATTCTCTTATATGGCCTCTTTCCTTTACAGCCTAATTTCACCTTTATTTTCCCCATTCGCTCTCTCTCTTTCTGTCTTTCTTTCTTTTCTCTCTCTCTCTCTTTCACTTCTCTCTTATTTATCTGTCTCCTCTCTCTTCACCGTCCAACAAATTTTGTTTCTTCTGTACACCTAAAACATCCACCCACTCCCTTCGCTCTCTTTTTTACCTTAACACACCCATACGTAATTAGAACACGTAGGCTATCGAAACTAACTTCCACATGTAATCAAATTACCGTAACACCAAGTTGCCGCAAAACACTACGATGTAATGTACGGTCGAGAACCTTAACCTCTCCCTGCACTCTTGGCTCTGGGATAGGGAGAAATGTCGGTCGAATCGTTTGACAGACTGGAAACTCTCACGCAATACGACAAGCAGTTGTCTCACAATTTCCCTAGACGGCGCAAGGAAATGTGGACGGAGTTGAGAACGGGCCAGACTGCGAAAACGCTCTTTCAACATTCTGGTAGATCATGAAATGGTTTAAAACTTCAAGAAATTCGTGAAAGATATATCATCTAGACAGTTGTCAAATCCGTGGAAATTAATCGAATTTACTAAATGCAAAGAAGGGGAAATCGTTGTTCATGAATAAATGGCTAACGAAAATACATGAAAAAATCACTTTAATGTGCTCAGTGTTTAAAACCATTACTACGAAAAAATACAATAAACATTATGGTTACATGAACAATAATTATATTAATCATAGTGAAAAAATTTAACTTGTCGAAACATTTCTGCATTAGCGTCTCTGACAATTATATTTAATACAGACAGCAGTCTCATATCTTGTTTTACAACTTCCCATATTTCATTATTAAATGCAGACGCGCAACATGCTTTCCGGTAAAAAAAGCCGCAGAAACGTAATGAAATAAAAATATACTTACGATCTCAGTTAAATAGATACAGTTTTTGCCAATTTTTTTTATTTTATTTCCCCGTTTAGGGTTCACATTAGCCTGGAAGTTTAAGTATGCTAAAGTTTATAGCATGTTTACCTATGGGTAAGAATATGTGTTGGTTGAGAACTAGAAAAGAAACATGCGAATAAATGGAATTTGAATATATACGAAAACCAACTTCATTCAAATCTGCGGTAGACAGTGACAACGTTTTTGAAGGAACCTCAGATTTTCAGACGCTCAATGCTCAATGCTTATTTTGTATATTTGTGTAAGTATCGGGAGTACATTTCCAGCTAAAACACTTACTGGATACTATTGAAACGCTGTTAAAACTCGGTTTGAAAAATTGAGCTGAAGAATTTAATAAAAACTAGATGAATTTTTCAGAACTCATAAAGCTGCTAACAATTATATTTGTAGATTTTAACCTCGCAATCTTCGTATTAAATTAAAAAAATGATTGTTTATCCGAACAGCCCACTTATTATCTGGTCAGAAAATATAATTTTTTGAAAATTAAAATGTTATGGCATGCCGGTTCACTTCATGACCTTTTATTAGATGATGTTAATTTGTTTCGTGAGATTAAAGTATTCAGTAAAATTGAAACTTGACGAATCGTGACAAGCAAATCAATTAAATCGACATAGTCGGATATACTAAAAACACGTGTACTAAGATGATCATTCACGTAAACTAAAAATATCATTAAATGTGGAATATGAGGGAAGGAAAGGCTCTGATATTGACGCCTGGAAGGGCGGCAACGCTGCACTTGGGGTCGGGTAAGAAAATATTTTAGTGATTCGCATGTGGCTAGGAATCCCAACAAATTTAAATTTTCTCTGGTCATGTAATACAAAAATGTTCCCACAGAGAAATAATTAATTATATACTACATCAGAGACTAATGATTAAATCTGCAGACTCTGAGAGCGTAAGTGAAAACGTTTACCGGCGGTAGAAAAAAATAGTTGATTTAAATAAAAATACAATTCTGCACTCATTTTGGCCATTTCTGTAAACTACTTCCATTAATTAAAACCGAATTAAAGGGATATAATAACGGATATAGCAAATATCTCACATACTACACACCCATACGTATTAACCTTTCAGTACCTATTACTCTGTCCCCTGTATCAAGAAAACTACCTCACATGAAAACACTATGCGCTATGTTTCTATTCGAAGTAGATAAAAATGAAATTACGAGTTAAGAAGATAAACATATATGTACGTATACAATGTTCGTATGTGTGCTTTTGAACGCAGAAACTAGTTTACTGATTTTGCTGAAGTTTTCATTTTGTTCTTAGTGTAAGAAGTGTTTAAAGAGAATTGGTGGTTGTCTCACTATTGTTTTTACAGAGTTAATTGAATTGATTTATTAACATTTCGATTGCTGTTTGATTTGGATTTTTCTTTTGAATATCGATATAATAAGTAAAATTAATACAAATTCATACAACGATGTAATACATTTCATTAAATGTATTTTATTCACATGTTCCAAATGTTTACACGCTAAAAGATATTGCATGGTGGCACATAATTGCACTAAATTGGGAAATCTGAGGAAGCAGCAGTACATAAATCATAAATTATCTTATCGCTTCCTTGACTGCAGATCCAGTCACTAATAGCTGAGAATAACGTCTTTAGGAGCTAAATTTTGGTTCATGATTGAAGTGCATGCGCAAAATGTGATTAATTATAAAACTTGTATATTAGTTAGTTAAGTATAGTTGTTTATTAGTAAAATTAATTTTTCCATAACCGATTGTAACAGACACATATTATATATATTATATATTATATACTGTACATTTATATCGATGGAAAACTAAACAGTCTTTGGCCATGCGAGATACTATGTCAATGGTGCCGTGAGGTACTTAAATGACAGGGAAAATACAGAAACAATGAAACGGTTTCGATTTTGACTAAAAAATAAAAATAGTTGATTACGTTAATCTGCGATTTTTCCCACCTGATATTTCGTCTATTTTCACATTCTCAGTGCGTAACTCCTTAAGCCACAGCTGACGGTTATTTTTACTATTTAAAAGAAACCACCGTCACAATTACTTTTATGCGAACCACTGCTGAATAGGTTGCTTCTTAGACTTTCTTCCAATATTTAAGGTGAAAGGAATTGAATTTTGCATATATCGGGTGACCTGGATGGCCGAAGTGGCTAAGATCTTGCACCTACGCAGAGCCTTGGTCCGAAGGGTTGCGAGTTCCCTTCCCGTCTTGGAAATGGTTATTTGTTCCTTGTCGGTCATGGATGCGGTGTCGCGGAAAACCTCGCATTCTGTTGTCGCATCCCAGATAAGAGGAGCCTGGAAGTGTATAGTTGAATATGCGTTCCAACGACACGTAAAGAGTAACCGGTTGTCGGCTGGATAAAAGCCCTAGGAAAAAAATGCAACACACATTGTAATCGTGCATAGCTCGGAAATGAAGCGTCCAGGGTCCTTTAAAACCAGGTTTTTGTGTCCTGAACGAGTTTTGTTGGGACAGGTGAGTTCAGTGGAAATATTAGTTTTATTTGAGAGGTATGACATGTGGGTTTAATTTTCTATTACATTTTTTGAGATTTAGTTTCTTTGCATGCTCGCCCATGTGCAGAAATCTGAAATCTATGCGCAATTGATTTTAAAAAAATTATTCAGAAACATTTTTTCACGATATAGCTATAGTGTCTTTCTGATTTCATCTCGATTTTAACTTACGCTAAGCAATATTAGAAAGGTTACTTTCGCACAGTACCAGGCCTATAATACTTATTAGGGGCTGGATGTTAAAGGTTGAGTTCTAATATGTAATTTTAAATTTTAAAAGAATTATTTACGAAATGCAAAATTTTCGTACGTATTTTATAACATTTAAGGCATTGTAGTCGAGTTTTTTCGACGGTGAGAATACAAATACTCTTGCATACCTGCATTTATTTTCAAGTAAGCCATATACTACATCTGGTAGTTTTGCCAAGAACGGTGGATACATATTCATTTCAATATTTTCACGCATTACTTGAATCTACAAATGTGTAGTTTCTTGTCTACGTTCTTGCTGTATTCTTCATTTTTTAAACGGGAGTTCCAACAATCTCAGCTGTTGCCCATAATTGGTAATGGACAATTAATTGTCCAAACGAGGACACAGTGAGCATCAAAGGGCAATGGGACCCTGGCGACGGATTCATCGGAGTCGAGAGGTCAGGGAACGGAACAAGACGGAATAAGCCCAAGAGAGCAGATCCATATTCTATCCATAGGATTTAATTGCGTGATTATTCCATGAAGCATGAGGGTAACTACTCTGTAATGTTCAGGAATAGCATCTGAAATACTACAAAGAGTAGGTATTTAGTCCAAAATCATGAATCTGCGGGAGCTGCTAAAGAGAGCAATTTCAGCAAAAATGCGACCAAACAAAAACAGAAAAAATGGTTTTCCAAAAAGTGGCACGCACACTGCTCAACAACAACAAATACGCTGCCATAAACTAAGTATTTTTACGAACACATTCGTCTTGAATACCGCAAAACCAATACATAATACACAGTAGAGCACCGATTATCCGAACATCCGACAACCAGAACGCTGGTTATTTGAAGACGTTCTAATTCATCAGGTGAGTCCAACACTGCACCTGTAGAGCCAGCAAACAGCCAATTCGTACCAAAACTGGCTATGTGGTTTATGAATTTTCAAGATTTCAAAAATGTGAGCAGGAAAACATTTCAAGACTGATTGGAATGAGATATCGATGATCCTGCCTATCATATATTGACGGTCAGTGAAATCATTGACAGTGTCATCGATGATCCAGAACTTTGCAACGCTAACAAAGAGACGATTGGGCTGGAAAAGGATCATTAAGTGAGAAAACTTTTGACTGCCTTCAGACGGTTGTGAAGTAGGTAGAAGAACAATAGGAATGAGACGCTGTCCAGTTCCTGTTTTTAAAACGAGTGGGAGATGTAGCTGCGAAGAAAATTATCTCAAATCTGAAGCAAAAGGAAATTTTTAGATTTATTTTCCTTACACTGTAGGCCTACACAATTTGTACTCAGAATTATAATACATTTTAGTGTTCTTAAAATTAATCACTGTCTGTACAATTTGTTGGAGTTTTTTAACGTTTTCCTAAACTGGATGTTGGGTTGTTCGCAAAACAAACTCCGACTCCGTTTGACCAATCTCCTCGAAAGCGAGCACATCTACGTGATTTTCATGTAGAAGTTTTTTATGCTCTTTATTTTGTTAAACTCACAAGATGGCGCTGCAAAAAAAGAAACGGAAAAAGAGAGAAAGAGACAGAAACCGGGAAAAAGAGTGAAAGAGGGACAAGAGAGAAAGAGGGTAAAGAGAGAAAATGAGAGAAAGAGAGAGCAGGAAAACATCCGCCGGGTTCTGCTAGTGCATTATAAGGTACTGTATTTAATACATATCATTCATTTCTGCATTTTTTGTAAATTAACAGCTATTTGAAATATATATTATCCAACCCCTTCATCCAGATTGTTTCGAATAATCGATGATCTACTGAATACAGTGTCAACCGTTCCTTACATACCAAGAATATAAAAAAAGTTCATGTTTCATAACGCAAAAAGGGAAGATCAAATATTTAATGGCAGATGGTCTTCTTGAAGACTTGCTATGTATGACGTGGGCTATGCTGTAAGCAGTGACGCGCTGAATTCACTATCACAACTGCAATAACACAATCAAATATTTGCATTCTTCAGTCAAAATCGAAACTAATTAATTATTTTTGGATTTAGTCCGAGTTCCTGGGTATGTATTGAAGCCGTAGTCACCTCTCACGTGGTGGATGGTTGCTTAGTTTTCTACCAATTTCTGCTCGCATTGAAAATCAACAATATAGATGGCATGTGAAACACAGTACTCGCTTTAAGTCAAATTTCTATGAAAAGCAGGATATTATTTGATTTAATTGCAGTTAAGCGTCTTCAGTTTTCTGCTGGTTAATTTACAACTACTCAGTCTCGGAAGGGCTCATAAATGTATCTTAAATTTTTCAACATTTTATTGAAAATTATTCGATATATTCGTAGGATTTATGAACTCTGATAAGAAGGTCGTTTGGATTCGTCTAGCATACGATAATAATAACTTTAAACTAATTTTACATTATTTATGTATTAAAAAACTAAATTATGTTATACTGTTTAGATTATAAACACTTCTGTCTCTTCGTGGTTTCTGAAGGAACGAGAATTATCACCGTGTTTTTCTCGGTTTCACTCCTATTTTTCAGATCAAATTATCAGTCTATTCAGTTTATTTATACAATCGTTTTACTTTCTCGCGCTTAAGAAGGAACTTCTTAAAAAGAGAAAGTTATGTCGGGAAAAAAGGCGAATTCTTGGCAGAAAAAATCTTATTAAAGGGCCCTTGTCACAAACAAGTAGATAAATCCAGTTTCTAGATTTAAAAAAATCTAACACGTAGTGTAGTATCTCTGTTTCGTAGGTCCTTGATGCCAAAAAATCGATTGACGGCAAAAGTCGTGTGTCTGTGAACAACGTTAGCGGCTAAACCGTTCAACCGATTTTCCGATATTGTTTAATATTTACTATGATATATTTGTTTCCTAACGCTATCAGTATCGTATTATTTATTAACATTCAAATATTTTACTTTCTTGCATTCTGCTTATTTTTCCCAACAAATGTTCTACGATTTTAAACGAGTTTTACTAAACATAATTCCGAGAGAAATTGTGATACCAATAATATTACATAATCATTACTAATCACGAGAAAGTACGTGCTGTTGTAGCTCCACTAGCTTAGAGTTACAATGGTAATAAATAGGCAGTATAACATACATTCATAACTTACATTATAGCGTATTGTTAATCGCGTAGTTGATTACTCAGAATCATAAAACACATAATAAAAACGAAAACAAAACAGACAATATTACGTACAAGCATAGCTTCACTGACAGTGAAGTGACAAATGTATTAAAAAGAGATATAATTACTCATTCCATTGTAATTGAGGAAGAGTTTAATCGGATACGCCTAGTCGTTTCCTTTTCCGCGTTCAGAGTTAATCATTGGGGACAATGAGGGAACCTTTGCTATAATTTACCTGGTATCCTTTGTCCTTGCTGACTTTTCTTAGTAATAAATCGATTGCGTCATTACCTTCACGGTTAAAGTTTGGAATAATGATCGGTAAAAAGAAAATTAGACAAGTTAATTATGCGCTTTTAAGAAAATAATCGAAACGCCTCTGTAAATAATAAAATAAATATTTTGTAAAAATAATAGAATTTTGATGTTAAAAAATTTCGATAACATTCTTTTCGGTTAATTCGATTAATATATATGAATAATTTTAAAGGATTTTTCTGAATAATAAAAATGAGATTTGATATTTGACGACAGATTAAAAAACAATGCAACACGAATGTGAAGAGTTTTCATATTTTTTAATGTAGCTATTATTCTTAATAATTAATTAACATTAATAAGAGATAAGATATCTTATTTTTTTCTCAAGAAATTACTTGATTAAATACATAGAAATGTGTGTAGTGGTGATACAAAATAGATCAGGCCTTCTAATATTTGTAGCGTTATTGAATCAGTAATTTGGATTAATTCTACTATCCTTGTATACGAAGAGCACTAGAATAACCTGTGTTAGTCTGCCACTCGCTGTCAGATCCCTATCGCTCCACTAATGGAGACAAATGAGTGTCATTCGACGCAGTGCCATCCTTTGGCGAGAAGCTGTACATTTTTTTTATTTGCTGCGACTACTTAGAATCAGCGCGTCTCCAAGCCCCTTGGCGGGCTTTGTGCGCTTCACGTTTTTGAAGTAATCTTCTATTAATTAACATAGTCCGACACGTCTCGCCAGTTGTCAAGAGGACCGCCAGATAGTATCTCCGCGTACGCGCCTTTCTCTTACGCGCTCCTGCGTTACTATCCAGCGGCCAGAATTGGGAATGATTTGCAATAAGGTTTGATAAACCCTTCCCCTACACTTCACAGGGTTTGTACTTGTGAAGCAGCCAGATGTTTTGTCGAAACAAATACCACATGCGATTGTTCGGGAATCGAACCTGGACCTTATTGGTGAAAGGCGAGCGACTTCGCTCCGAGACACCGAGCCAGCTTGTTGCCAACACCATTGTTTTGTACATCCTTCCAGAACACTAAGACATTACTCCAATCATGCGTTTTCGCTTTTTAAGCAACTGAAATGCGTTTAACATGACTTAGAAAACTGAGAAATGAGATCAATTGCTCATTCAATTTCTCTCAAAAAGACAAATCAATCTTCTTCGGTGTCTTCTTGAATATTCTGGAACAAGTCTAACAAATCATGTTTGATGGTTTAAATTCTCTTATGAGTTCATGGATGAAACGCTGTTAAAACTTATAATAACTATATTCTCCTAGCGATATTTGCACGAATCAAAACGACTTGATTCTTCAGACTGATAGTAATTAATAACACAGGCACACAAAATAAAAAAAGAAGTTGTCAGACCCAAAGACTTGACACATTTTTCTCTTTGTATGTCGAGGTGATAAATCGGAAGAGAATCGGAGAGAAGGATAGAGAGAGAGAGAGAGAGAGAGAGAGAGAGAGAAACAGAGAGGGATAAAAGGAGAGAGAATGGGATTGAAGGAAAGAGAGAGGGAAGGAGAGAGGGAAGGAGAGAGGGAAGGAGAGAGGGAAGGAGAGAGGGAAGGAGAGAGGAACATAGAGATGGGAAGAAAGGGAGAGAGATGGAAAGAGTGAGGAGTAAGAAAAAAAGGAGGGGAAATAGAGAAGGAAAACGTGAGAGAGAGAGAGAGAGAGAGAGAGAGAGAGAGAGAGAGAGAGAGAGAGAAAAGAGGGGGGAAATAAAGAGAAAGGGAAAAAGGGAGGGAAACAGAGAGAGAATTAGTTACCTCTTAAATAATAAAAATAACAAGATAACTCTGAAATTTCAAACGATATTTTCACAATTATTTCTTCTGCGGCAGCAACGCCCCAGCTAGCTGTACATACATTTTTGCTTCATGCACCCCTTCTCCATACAAACTCTAAGTACGCCAAATCTCACACTGCTCCGTGCGCGTAATACGCTTAAAAAGGTTTACAAAGGTTTCTCTTCACGTATCAGATTTCCTGCGAGGGCAAGGTCACTCTTGTTTTCAACCCGCCCACGCTTCCTTCTCCTGCACGTCCTTCAAAGAGCGTGCAGTTGCCACACGGAACCTCACCTGAATGACTCCTTTCACTCGAGATAAACCTCACATCCGAGCCGTTGTAAAGAGAACGGCGAAAGGTGTTTTTACGATAAGGTGAGGCTCTCGAAGGTCTTCGACAGATATAAGCTATCTTTGAACAACAAGCTGGTTGTGACGTTTTCCTTTTAAAATATTGCCGTCCCTCTTTTTTTGTGAAAACATCACATGTTTTGTATTCACTGATTAGTTGCATGCGCATATTATTAAGATTATTTTATATTTTCTAACCATAAAGTAAAATCTTTTTTAAAATTTATCATTCTTTTCGAAATCAGAGGTTTAATAACACATCGATTGATCTATTTCTTACATTATACGTATTATGTTTCTCCCACATTTTGATGGCTTTTTCGCTTGATGCCGGCACTATATAAAGTAAATTGAATCAACGTGGCCTCACGTTCATTTGACAACTCATTTGGTCGATCTTTTAATTCTGTATCTACTAAACTAATTAAGAGTTTGTTCAATCAGCATTCTCCACGAAAGCAGCATGTGTTATTTTCTCGCCTGTATTACAACTTTACAAACTATTCGCTAGAGATTAGCCTCGTTTACCCAAAATGCGGTGCCCTTTAACAGCTTAGACGCGCGCATTAAAGTGGCGTGAACTTTATGCTAGGAAAATGTCACGAGCGCAAACTGTCGACGAAATTCATCCCTTGAGATTGCAGTATGTCTCGCATTATCCGCTCGTCAAATGTCAAGGAAGTTATGACGCTCCAGTTTGCCGACGGAAATGAAGCAAACAAAATTTTTTTAATTGCATTTTAATATTTTTTATTGCGCATTACCTGACATTTGGCACTTAAAATGATAAATCTTTCTAGAAATATTGAAAAAGAAGCGTTAATTTGATATTTTGTTAAAACTAAATTACACGCGTACTTACTTTATTATTTATTGCAAATTATATTTTTTTCTTACAAACTACATGCCTATGTGATGCAAGGCAGCGAATCAACCACTATTCAAAAAGTATATAAAATACTTTTAATAATAATTATTAATTTTTCCAAAAAACTATTTTTTTTACAATGCTTATGTGATCACATTCTAGATTGCTTCTATGCATTATGGCCATGCTAAAGACATTACCGAATTCAGCGCTTTTCAGCTTCCTTATTCTAAATGACATTTCCTATGAGACCTGTTCATGTCCCCTAGATTTCTTCTTTCCATGACCTTCGCGTTTCTCTAATTTGCTCATAATTACATTTTTTAAATTATTTTACTCAGTTGATCAGTGTATGCAATATTGCTTGCCCAAAATGGAATACTCAAAAAACTTCGCTGGGGTTATTGAATCCTCACTCCAATTTTTTTCCGATCTTTAGAACTGGCCTCTCGATTCTCAAAGTACGTATATATTGGGAATTTTGAGTCGATTGTACAAACTTGCGTACAGCTAACGATGTTCCCCATTCTTGGGCCTCATTAAATTCCCACGCTCGGGGATAAGAGCGATTTGTGGCGAACATAACGCATTCTCTTCAATTAGCAACCTCCGCCTGCCTGAGCTTCTCTTCGCCACACAAATACAGAAACTGGGACGATTTTAAAGGAAAACTACTACTCTACTTTGTGTTTCGACCGAGAATCGATCCCAGGACCATACCACGAGAAGCTAGTACGCTGCGCATCAGTCATCCTAGAGACTTACTCTGAATGTAAAAAAGAAAAAAAATAGCTAATTGATGTTAGCGGTCGACTCAACCCATCGTCACCGCAGAGCGCCAGAAATATCGAGAACCCGAAAAAGATTCTTTTAGCGATAACGATGTGGGCGAGCAGTTGGAAATAACTGAACGTTACGTAAAGATCCTCCGTGGCTGGAGAAGTCGATACTTGGCGGCGGGGGGGGGGGGCGACCTTTTCCTTGGAATGCGCTTGCGCGACCGATTTCTCGCCCATTCACTTCCTTCGGAGATTCCTCCCGCCCGCGTCCGCGCCTTCCGAGTTTCTGGACGAGCCCGGCTGAGTGGGCTCAAGGCAACAACTGTTTTCACTGCCGTGGCTCCGACCGCGAGCTCCTAGCGGTCGAGTTACGGTGGATTTTCGGTGTATGGCAGATAGATAAGCCGAATTCAAACGCTGTCTGACAAGTAGTTCTTCGCGGTTTCTCCGATCGATATTTCGCGAATGATGGAGCATAATAAACGTGGCACCAATCGCGCGCAATATTTCTTTACTCAACCTTCTTCCTTCCTCTCCCTTTACACATATATCACACACATACACCTACACATACACACACCTACACATACACACACCTACACATACACACACGCGGGAGGGGGCCTCAAACTGGAATACCATTACGAAAGAAGAGAGGGGGGTGACAATGGACCAATGGCAACGACGATGGGAGCAATCATCAACTGGGCGATGGACATTTCGGGTCATTCCCGACATCATGACGTGGATCCAAAGGGAACATGGAGAATTAGATTTTTATCTAACTCAGATGCTGACAGGGCATGGATGTTACCGGCAGTATCAGCTCCGATTCCGGCTGGACGATAGCTCATCATGCCCAAGGTGTCCCCCGGTGATTGAAGATGTAGAACACGTGTTCTTTCATTGTCCACGCTTCACAGTGGAAAGGGAAGAACTTCACAGACTCCTCCAAGAGGAAGTGACCCCTGAGACCATCGTCACTAGGATGCTGCTGACACAAGAGTATTGGAGTGCGGTAGCCACCTATGCCGCAAAGGTCCTGAAGACGCTCCGCTCCGAGGAGCAGTTACGAAGAAGACTCCCGTAATATTTCGGTGACGTGCGAAAAGCCCATCCTTCCTTCTCGCGATGCAATGCCTGACGGCGGTTCCGCGGGAAGGAATAGGAGGAAAGGGAGGGGTTTTTAGTGGGTAGGCATACGCTAGCTATGAATCCCACACGCTGCGGGTTGCGGGCCTCGCTGTGTCTTTAGAAAAAAACCACATACACACACATACACCTACACATACTTATAAACACTACACCACTGCCGACTCTAGTAGAAAGCCAGATAATGTGAACTCTCAACGCCGATTTGTTCGGCAGCTTCAGGCGTAATTGAGTTGCTCGATTACATCAGTTAGGTTCCGAAGCGCAGTATTTTGGCATTCTATAAACAAACGCCTTATATTAAAAGAAATAAGATTCGTATTATATAGAATTAAAATTTTCAATTTTTTGCAGCAAAATATCAAAATTCTGTTCAAATATTAGTGATATCTGCACGAAAACCATTCACTTATACTACAACATAGTTACTTGAATATCATTATCACAATTAAGAATTTGATTCGGAAAGAAATATACCAAGTTTAATATGAATTTGTTTCATGAAGATGCCACAGAACGTGAAGGATTCAAACTATATTTCACAATAGCACACATCTCTATAACGGGTGCAATAACATAACAAAAGTCTGAAAACTAAGCTGTTTACATTTAGTTGTCTGACTGTTACGTTTTGTAGTGCTTTGAATTAAAAAATGACAACCGTTTTGTCTTGGGACGTCAGGTTCGATCGTTGATTATCGTTTAAAACATTTTTAACGCAAATATTTTATTTACATAAAAATATTAACTCATTTGTACAGCTGACGTGAAAATTAACTGTCACTCAATCGAATTGCTTGTGAAATCGTCTGCTTTTAAATTCTCTACTAATTGTTGATCCTTTTCTCTTCTAGGTGGCTTCCAGAATATTCATCAGTAGTAAACCATTATTGTAACACACTATTTCCCTTGATACCTTCTTTCCGTTTTTTATATCTTGATGGAAATATTTTATTATTATTTACTATTTTCTCATTGCTTCCAAAATTTTTAGTAGTAAAAGTAGAAGGTGAGAAACTGGACTTCTAAGCTCATGCAGCAACCAAGCTTTTGGAATGCTTCCACTATTTGCATGTGTTTTGGGTCCTTTTGGTTTCCCAAAACGGATTTTATGACCACAGTAAAGGCAACCCACGCTTCTTTTTGAGTTGCCGTGATTGTTGAAGTCTTTGTCGGATACGAGTTTCTAATAAATCTGGTCTAATAAAATCTCTCTTTCAGTTTGCCACCAATAAACCTGGAAACTTGGATCCCAATTACTTCAAGCATTCGCTATCGTTGGGAAGTGCCTTAAAATTGCAATATTCCTTATTTTATATGTAGAGGTGTAAATAAAACCTTCTCAGGGGATACGAATGTTTCCCTGGCGACATTTTTTTCACCAAAAACTAGACTGCGTGGTAGCCAATTTATTTTGTATCCAATGGTCGGTCTCCACTGCCCCATAAACATAGAAAACAATGGAATTTGGTACAACATTTACATACATTAAGGGGCCCAAACTTTATCTTGGACAAAACGATCTAATTTAATTTTAACAAAAATATAAATTTTCATAACAAAAACCGTGATATTCAACTGCTTGTTTTTCATCATGAATTCTTCACACATGAAACAGACAGTTTCAGGTGAATTTATACACGTACTTAGAGGTATTGCACTAATTTCAACCACACACACAATAGCTGGATGACGACTGAAATGAAATAAAAAATAGTGGAGGAATCAGAGAATAAGTTACTCCATGTATGAACATGCGCGTGTAGGCCCTAGCAAGCAAATTCAACATTGCAGTGATACCCAACACGACCAATACTTATGTGTATTTTCATATTTTTGAAAGCATTCGCAGTGAATATAAATTTGTTTTTCCGTGTTCAGTATTTTTCCCAAGTGTAATGAATTTGAAATTAAGCAATATCCAACTGTTTGACTGAAGTTAAAATTCTATTTTGAAAAAATCTGACATCCCTGGAAGAAACGCTTGTTTATTTTCGAATTCAGCGCACCCAAAAGCATAACAATCAGATAAAATTATGGAAAGAGCTTTTTGGTTACAGACCTATGAATTAAAAAACACTTACAGAATCTTACCCTTTTTTTATCAGTCTTACTGAAATAATAAAACGAAACATAAAACATGTAAAAATAAAATTTCTTTTATTTTCTACCATCTATTATTGTGTAAATGTTCCAATTATTGTGTAAATGTTTCTTTTTTTGTGCCGAAGATACATGATCATCATTTTTACATAATTGTTTAATAAACCAGTGGAAAATACAGATAGAAATTTATCACAAATGTTTTCAAATTATCAATATCACAAATATCTTGTTGCACAAGAGAAATTCATTCATAAATATATTTAATTTCCATTGAATTTTCTGACGTCCTTTTTAGTGAGATACCTCAACATTTGCTTCTGTTGTCCACTAAATAAAAACGTTTCTCATATTTATCTGAAATAAGAAACGCAGCTCCTTGCAGCTTGTTACGTGTATTTTGCAAATGTACATTCCCGCCTGAGATATGACATAATATTTAGGGGAACTCATCATGTTGTACCCAGACTTTTACATTGCAAAATAAAATTATTACAAAAAAAAAAAATTCTATCCGCAGGATTCTTGCAAGCCTCTGTCATTAAGATCGGAATCTTAACATTACCTCGCCTATTTTTTTACGAATCTGTAATATATGACAAAACTTACATACTGAACGGTAGGAACATATTTTTATTCAATGCTGATATTTATAATTACAACATACGTCGTAGAAATCGCGTTCATCAAGTGTCAGTATCAACAGCTCACCATCGAAATCAACATACAGTATATGTACGTTACTTTTCAATGCATTGCCAGATGACATTAAACAATTAATGCCAGTACACAAATTTAAGTTAAAAGTAGTATATATTCTGCTGCATAACTGTTTCTACAGAATAGAGACTATACTGATCATCAAAAACAAAAACAAGTTTATTTTATCCAAATAGTGATGTGTAATGAATTAGTTTACATTTGTATTGTACGTTCATTTAAAAAATTAAATATGCTTATAACAAATAATGTAGTTCAGCTTCCTGGTCCCCATCCCGATAAGATGTTTGTCCAGTTTCCCTGCCACATTGAGCAAATTTTAAGTTGGTCCCTTGTTTTGCTTCTGGACGTAAATGTAGCTTCACTATGCGCTCGTTTTGTTGAACTATACTTTTGCTAGTAGTGGTAGGGGTAGAGCTAAGGGTGAAATACCGGTTTGTTAACAATGAAGAAAAATCAAATCTGCAGTTCGTTTACTGTTGCAAATAAGCATTCTATTGCTAGGGAATGAAAATGTCTAGTTTTTCAAATGTTACTACTCTCGAGCATTTTTCAATTTTATTTTTATTTCTTTTGTTTTGTTCTATTAAACATTTACTCATCTTTAAACTATTTATAGTTAAAATGTTGGAATGGGATTCTGGAACTCGAGGAAACGTGCGCAGACGATCTGCCCCATACGTTACATACAGTTTTTATTTTTTTTTACTACATAAATCTAGATCTAAATGTAAACCTTTATTACTGAACTTTACCAACGAGTCGCGTACTGAACAATGAAGTTTTCGCACAACGTAGTGTGCTGCATACCCACAAACATAAATTAATGATTTATCAATTTCAGCATTCAATAATGGTTCTTGTCATACAATCTGATTTACACTACCTATAACACACAAGTAAATTCTCCATCTGTGACTAATTACAATGTTTCAAAGAACACGATAAAATCCATTTTAACGGTTCTTTGGTAATAATGCGCCACCTATCGTAATATAACTGTGCAAATGAAGACATTCGTAACGGTTATGCTTGAACGTACGCATGGACAACGGATTCCAATCGAGAGCATTTGCTCGAAACAAGTCTTTGCAAAAGCAAATACGTTCTTTGGATTCACGCCTATTTTATATTTAACAGTTTCTATTTCAATTTTAATTCGTTTCAAGAGCTTAGAAAGTGCCTACGCACATGAGAAGTGCCCTATTTTCTTAATCCTCCTTTACGATATCTGAGGACCACGTTTAACAGAGAAAATTGGGACTCGTTTTGAGGAAATATTGAAAATGTTTTTGAAGCTTCATCAAAAATAGCCTCAAAAATCAAAATATCCGTTTGAAACTTCTAAAGCCTAGAGTTAGTTCAGATCAACCGGGGAATATGAATTTTGGATAAAACCTCTGAATAGTTTACCTGTAAAGGTGGATCACATACGGACTTATAGAAGTTTTGCTGCCAATCGATTTGTTGGTATCAAGGGGCTTGAAGACATTGATTCTGGCTACACCACGTGTTAGAGGAAGTAATTTACTGTACATGGAAACAGGATTTATCCCGTACTTCAGAACCCCCGCACAATGAGTTTTTCTGCCGAAACTTCGTTTTTAGCGCACGATTACATAACTTTCTCTTCTTACGAAGTATGGGCGAGGAAGTAAAAATGTAATGTCGGTGGCAATAGATGTTATCTGCCAAGTGGTTGGGGAAAGACCGAATCGCTAGCTCAAACCAAAGAAATTCGAAAACTAACTAGTAGAGAAATAAGGTGCCTTTCTGTAGCACCACTAATTTCTACTGTTGCACATATAGAAACAAATTCGGACTCTTGTGTGTCAGTGTTACAATTTCACTTTTTAGTCATTATGTAGCGACATCTGCTCGTAAATTGCTTCGTCTGTGCATCCTTACGAAATTCTATATCCGAGACTTCTCGGATTTTGATGCGGCAAATTCAAATCATCGCTTGAGAACCATCGATTTCCGCCTCACAGCCGCCAAGTTCGAAGTCACGAACTTGGGTCTAGAAGGCTGACACGCTGTCGGCACCTGTGCCCGCGTTGCCGCGAAAAATAGACGAGCTCGGCCAACGGCGCGTGGAGGCTCATTGTTCGGTCCCCGAACAAAAGAGCAGCGCCCGATGCGGAACCGGAAGTGGAGTGAAGGATGCGCGCACGCGCTGTGGGGCGCCGACGATGACGCGGGAAGTGGGACAGCGTCAGGAGGACCCATTGCGCCCCGAACGCGAGCTAATTAACTCAACGAACCTCCATCCATCTTGGTGTTCCACGAGGGCCACAAAGCCGTCTTATGTTGTGGGCTGTAGGATCAAAGCTTCTTAGTACCCGGGTCCGATTTTCGTCATGATGTTACCCAGGTGCACTCTCTCAGACCTCTAGGAAAAATGTGATTGATTGATCAGTGATTACGGGCACCTCAACTGCTAAGGTCATTTAGTGTAGTGAATGTTTTCATCGTGAAAGGTGATCTTCCCGGACCTGCTGGCGAGATCCGACGCCGATCTACATCACCTTGCGGGGATTTCCCCTAATCAGTAATTCCCACAAAAGGAGCACCGCCCCCAGCCGTGTCAAGCTCCCAACTGATCTCCCGACAAGTGTGAAAGTGTAATGCATGTAAGTTTGCGCGTTAGCAAGGGGTGAGGATAGGGCAAAGGAGAGGAAGGAAATATCGCGCGGGGTCCGTTTGTTGGTGTACTACTACGGCATTTGCCTGGTGTTGACTGGAGAAACCTCGTAGCGCTGCAGAGCATATTATCACCATTATTATTATCGTTATCACAAATATTACAATTATTTATAGCCAAATAAGATCCCATTAAGGGCAAGGGAACCCTGCCATTTGCAGAGAATGCTGAATGAAGTGACGTGGGAATAATGAGGGGTGAAAGGACTAGGAAGATTGTGGGAGGTGGCAAGTGGGGTGGTGGGTGGTGATCGTGGCATTTTTGAACCATACCAGCATTCGCCTTATAACTATGGGAAACTACAAAGAACCCGGGTCGGGATGCCCGAACCAGGGATTGAACCCAGACCTCCCGACTGCGAGGTCAGCGCGCTACGCACTAAGACATTTTTCTCGATACACTCTATTGCCATTTGTTTATTTAAGTGAACGATTTTTGTAGTGTGAGTTGTTTCCGTGTTTTATGACAGTTTAAAAAAATTGACAGGTGAAAAGTAAAAATTTCTGCATTTCTGTTTCATTAATTGTGTACTAACTTCTGTTACTTTACGAAAATTGAAGTAGACCTACACTTACTAGCATATAATGTAGTTGATTCTAGATGTACACTCATTTCATACAGATAACCTACATTTAACAGTAGCCATGTTCATTCACGATTGCACATTGTTGTATCTAGAGATAGTGACTGTTGATGAACCTAGGGATATCCCTATGTACATAAGTGTACTATTTAATTGAATTCATTTGGTTTCAGGATGTAATGTGCCACAATTCCACAAAGCAAAGGAATCAATAAAAGGCCTCAACCACCAACAGAAAAAATAGAACAATTCGTTGTGTGTCAATTTGTTGTTCGGCAAGAGTTCAGTTATAGAAAAGAACGAATCTGAAAACTTAACTGTGCAATATGTAAAAAATAAAAATGCACATACATTGATTCGCGTATTGAAGAATGTCCTGCGACATATGAAATGGCAAGGAGGACATAAAAGTTAAGTTTCCTGATCCATGTGCGTTCGGTTGTTTTCACAGGTAGCAAACATTTATTGTTTGTACTGTAACTTTGCAAGTTACAATCTAGGATGACGTGCTTTCTGGTGTAGAAATGTTATTCTATTAAGTTCACATAGAGGGCAGAACATAAGCTACAGCACCAGTCTATGTTTAGTTGTAATTAAGGGAAGCAAAAATTATTTTTTTCCTTTACACACTATTTATTATAATCTAGGTTAAATTTCATTTCTTCAATAAATGTTGTGATTTTCTCTCCTGGAAAAAGAACATTAAGTTGTTGTTTTTTCACTTTCGCTATATTGTCTCCAGGAACATCAGTATAATATACGTAGGGACACATTGTATACAAACAAATTATCTCAAAAATAACCTTATAGAAAATTCTTAAATATATAAATCTTACACGTAAATATGATACAACGTGTAGCATCCCAAAAAAGGAACATCAACAATGTCGTATCCTAAAGAAGATATAAAGTATTCAAATGTTCTCAAGTACAATCGTCTCCCCTTCTGCTTCAGTGTTTGCTTCGTATTGATCGGAGAAACCAAGGAAAGCTACAGGTCCGTCCGACAGAATTCTCAATCGTTCAGTGATTAAAATCGACCGTCCTACTAAGTAGCTAATAAAATAATTAAAGACGTTGTCATTGCCAACAATATTATTTAATGCAATAGCAGCTTTCGATGGCTTAGCCATCGAAAGCTGCTATTGCATTAAATAATATTGTTGGCAATGACAACGTCTTCAATTATTTTATGAAAAATGCCAAAGATATCACACCACAACACCTATAAGTAGCTAATGTTGAAAATTCCTCGTTGTCGGAAATATTTGCCAGCAAGGTTGCTGTAGTAATAAAAAAGTTGTCACTGAGCCACCGTGACCTTAGTTTTCCTTCGTGGAAAGGTTCCGCGTACGAGCTGGAGAAGGGGAAGTGTAGAATATCGGTCGAGGGAGAAAACATGGAAGGCTTATTACTCTAATGGATCGGCGGGTTGCTCCCAGCAGGCGCGATCACTCACGAGAGACGAAGGCACCCCGCCGGAAGTAGGAGGGAGCGGGGTAGGCGGCGAAGGAAGTTGACATTTCAACCTTCCCAGCCACGTGCCTCCTACGAGTGCGAAAAGGCCTCAAGAGAACGTTATTGCTTGGAAATGCACTGAAGTCGTGATATGACATGTTTAATGGATGACGCTTTTGAGGAAATGGATAAATTATCTCTGAAAATGTAAGAAGGATTTAGCAAAATGATACGTTAACAATTGACAGAAAATGATACGTTGTCAATTTTTAGTTGGGTAAGGTTGATTTGGGATAGCGAGAATGCACCCTGAACAACAGTTTACCCATACCTCTCAGAGGTTTCCATTTCTTTACAGTAGGTACAGTTTTCCCAGACAATTAAATGTTTCCGCGAAAAATTAAATTTGCTTTATCGTAAAGGGGGACTTCAATGCGATACTTACCTTATGGGTTTCAAAATTACATAAATATAACATACGAGTTTATCTCGCTGTTCCTTTTGTATGGTTTCAGTAGGTACTTCCCACAAATGAATGTAAGGGGTCCTAGAAGAGTGAAATTCAAAAAGTAGTTATTTTTCATATTTCCGTTTTAAAGCTGGAATGAGTGATTGGGTTAAACATAGAGGTAGTATTCATATATTTTGTTCTCGGTATTGGCCAGTATGGATGAAGAAACAAATACTTATGCCAATGTTTCTAAATATTTAATTTATTCATCAGTGCTAGGGTACAACGACAAATCAAGACAGCATGATGAAAACCAACTAAAAATAACCAGACAACATTATGAGGAATACTTATGCATATTGCTATTTTAACATGTACCTGACCGAAAATATATGGTTGAAGTGGCTGTAGCGCGTGTTTCATTGATTTCAACCAAATCTCATTCATTTGCGTTTCAGGCCTTGGCCCGATTCAGACTTGTCGCAGGATGGACCCACGTGCTGTAGCAACTCCCTCTGAAGTTGGGTTTGGTGGCTAGAAATGAGGCTGGACTTTCATGTGTTTTTAGTAAGGTGCGTACTTTCTATATTTTTTTGTTTATAAACTTGTTTATAAACTATGTTTGTGGAGCGTTAATTTTTAGTTTGTTGTTCTCGTGCATTGTTGATTTCTCTTTGTACTCTAGCTCTGATAAAGAAATTAAATATCTCGAAACGTAGGCAAAATTAATTGTTTCTTCACCCATACTGACCAATACCGTGAACTAATTTTATATTTCATCAAGTCGTGATTTCTACAATGATTATATACACTATGTGATCAAAAGTATCCGGACACATTGCTGAAAAATGAGTGCACATCATGGCGCTCTCCATCGGTAATGCTGGAATTTAATAGGCTGTTGGCCTATGGCAACAGCTTCCACTCTCGCAGGCATACTTTTCATCAGGTGCTGGAAGGTTTCTTGGGGAATGGCAGCCCAGGGTTCACGAAGTGCTACACTAAGGAGAGGTATCGATGCAGGTCGGTGAGCCCTCGCTGAAGATATTCGATAAGATTCAAGTCAAGACTCTGTGCAGGCGATGTTATTGTCGGATAACCACTCCGCCACAGGCCGTGCAGTATGAACTGGTGCTCGATCGTGTTGAAAGATTCAATCGTCATCCCCGAATTGCTATTCAACAGTGGGATGCAAGGAGGTTTTTAAAACAACAACGGCCTGTGTTGTGATAATGCCACACAAAACAACAAGAGGTGCAAGCCCCCTCCATAAAAACACGACCACACCATAACACCATTTTAGACGTGTCCGGATACTTTTGATCGCATGTGAATTTAGAAGTGTGAAGTGTTTGGAGATTAAAGAGACTGGAAATCGAAATGGGAATTGAAGTCGTGAGGTGGAGACGACGGACGCAGCTGGGAGAAAGGGTGAGCTACGCCCGCGGGGACGCGGCAACAAGTGACGGGGCGTCGGGGGCAGACGAAGGGGGCGGGTAGAGTTGATGGGAGCGGTTGGTGGCGGACGGAGCAGAGGCGAGATGGGGCGGG
>BOPP01000046.1:110231-125114 GCA_017312745.1 Gryllus bimaculatus
GAAGCGGAGCGGAGCGTCTCCCGCTGCGGGGATGGGCGGGCGTTGCCGGGGCGACCGCCGTACACAAGGCGCGTGGCTCGGAGGCGCAGCGGAGGGCGCGAGCGCGGAGGCACGCGACACGCACCGCTGCGTTGGGGCCGCCGCCGGAGCTAGCGAGTCACCGCGGACGCGAGGCAGGCCTGCCTGTCCCGCCTGTCGCTCCTGCCCTGCCGGGGTCCACTGAGCGCGAGCGCTGCTCAGCACGTCCTGCCCAGCCCTGCCTTTGGAGCGAACGCGTGGCGGACACGAGGTGAGGTTAAGAAAGTGCATGCGTGATCTCATAAAACACGTAAAATGTGTTGTGATATTGCGAGAAGAACGTGGCATGAAAATATTTGTCGATATATATACGTCTAGCCATTAACTACTGTACAGTCATAAACAGTGAATGGTATTGCATCTTATAGGTTATTAGATTTTACATTTTTTCTGAGTAAATAATATTATCATAAGAGAAAATTTTTAGCTGTGTTTTGTTTAGAGGTCTAAACTGCATTGCTTTCATATAAAATACTTTGAAAGTATTAAAAGTAAATATTTATCCTTTGAAATATAGGTTTTGTTTGTTTATAACAACTAAATCTGAAAAATTAACTATCATTATTTGCATTTGAATTCTAATACAGAACAAATATAAAAAAACATAATATAAAGCAAATATGAATGAAATCTTTAATGGTGTGATCTAAATCTGAATGATATATTTTTATATTTTTAAACTATTTCTTCAATTGCTGCAATAAATTCCAATGCCACCTTCATCTAACGTACTTTAGGAGGTATAGAAATATATTTTTCTTTCTAACCGCACAAAGAATGGCTATTTAAAATTTCAATTAACTCGTATTATCCTAGGCCCTAGATATAAAAGAAAAAAAGTTAAATGTGTAATATATTCTTGTTAATATCTTACTACTGATTTTATAATGGAAATGTAGGAAGTGAAAATACCAAATGTGAAATGTCTTGATTTGCATAAACTTTGCTACTTCCTACTATTCAAATATCAGATTGTTAGTGAAATAAGTTGACGTGACGACTTATCCCTGTTGTTGAAGTTTCCCAAGGAAAATATGGTCTAAATCATGGAAAAGTTATGCACGTCCGAGACTTAGAGTTCACGACCCTACGTGAGTGTAATGAAATTTCAAAGGCTCAGAATGAGAAATTTCTGACATTTTTGACGAAAATTATCATTTGACTTTTCGTTCTCTTCGTTCGTCCTCTTGTCAGGTCTTCAACCTATTGAAATCAGAATTTGGGGAAACCATTAAATTATGTGATATATTATTTTGTGTTTCATTATTAGACACCTCCAAACATTCAAAGTAATCTTTTACGATGTTTCATCCAAGTTAAATAGGATCACATCATTGGAACTTAATTTTATGCGTTAGGATCAATGCCAACAAGGTATTAATCAAACATGTCACTTAATTCTGTTTAAAATATTATATTATATACCGTGAATTCTTTCTCAACAACACTGTGAATTCTCTCGCAATATAATAATATTTTATTACTTGTTTTCATTTTTTAATTATGATAATATATTTCGGACAAGTAAATTTACTTGTGTAATACAATTAAGCAAAAACAGGTTTGAAAATGTCTTCCCTTAATACTCTACTGTTGTAATACCGACTTTACACAACCCAACAGGAAAGAAATGTCACTCTTAACGACCGGTGCCCGTTAAGAATTTCACAGCTAGCTGTCCAATAGTAACAAATGGGGTACGAGTACATTTATTACAGAAAATATTATTTCTTTAAATCCGATTTTCTGATAATAATTAGGTATTACGAAAAGTATTTAATGGCACGCGGCCGATAACACAAATAACAGACTCGGCTGTTATTTTCTCTTTATGAACCTAACAACATTAATGATTATAATAGTGGTACTGTCTGATAACGTATCATCGATAAAATACGAGGTCTGATTCAAAACAATCTATCTCTTATAGTTAAAAAATAGTGACATCATTAAACTGTTAATATTTTACTAAAGAAGAAAATCCTTTCAAGAGAAATGAAAGTTGATAAATTACTAGATTTGGATATCCGGAAGATAGTAAGAAATTTCCATACTAATTCCAAAATCAAATGCCCCATATCAGAAAATGTATATTTTAATTATTCAGTCGGAAATTCAATATTCTTAAACTCCAATAATGGCGAAATTATACCGAAAATTTGGCGATATGTTTTTGAATCTCTCTGACTTTCCTATGTACTTCAATTAGTATCTCAGAGCATACATTCACACTCCCTCCCTTGATATAGTCATAGAAATGCAATAGTATAACTGAAGAACTAAAATTATTTTCTGATGGGAAAATGGAATTGAATAAAAAATATAGACTTGGTTCCTCGCGACCCTATATTTGGATCCGACATGACAACCAATTGATCATACGACTCGACAATGAGCCAATTGGTCCCTGAACTGATTGATCAAATGGTCACTGGTTCATACTTAGGTGTGCGGAAGAGGGTAATAAATTATCGAGCAACCTGAAAGCGAATTTGAATGTCATTTTACATCTCTAAAATATTTACAATAAACTTCGAGATCGGGTAAGAAACATTGATATTACATCAAAGCATGGCTCAGTAACTAGGACAACCCTTTCTTCAATAACTCTTCTGTCTGTGATCTCGCTCCTGCATCTAAGTCAGGCTGACAGAAACAACACCTACTCGTTTTGACATCTTTCGAGTTGCAAATGAGTGAAGAAATTATTGTCCGACTTAAATGTCTTCCAATGTCAGGAACTAGAATGAGGGGAAGCACTTCCATTCAATCGCGAGCATGATTTCGACTTACATTTTTGGTACTGAAGGTCCCGTTTGGATGACAGTGACCCCACCCCCTCATTCCACCCCCCGACTTTGAGGAGACACTCGGTATATTTAAATCAGAAAGGTGGTTTATCGTTATCTCACAATTACACATAAAGCATTAACTCTTCCTTACATCACTCGAGTTGCAAATGGGCGAGGAAATTCATTGGAGGTTTACCGTGTGTGCAGGCGGCCATGATCGGAGGACCCATCAAAGTGCCCCCTAAGCCCAAGCGACGTCCGGGCAACAGAGAATCGGGAGGCAACTACCCCTACGAGTATGGGCAAGTGAGTATTCGCCACGGCGCTGAAGAGTAGATGTAGTAAGAAAACACTACGAAACGCAGCAGCTTTGATTAATACCGAAATCGTCATTAATTACGGTAGAGAAAACTACAATGAAGTGGCGATACAATACATTACTTGTCGGCGGCGATGGTGTGGTGGTTAGCGTATCGAACTGTTATACTCAAGTTGACGGGTTGCAAACGTGGCGTCCTTCGAACGCGTTCCTTCGGAGGGGAAGAAAAAACCGGCTATCCCATGTTAGTAAATTTACTTGCTGGTAAAAGATCCTCAAGCCTAAATGACGTCTTTGAGCTAAATTCAAATCGCCTGTTTCACCGCCCAAGAAATACCTTCTTTCTCCGCTTGTAGATGAAAGGAGCGGAGCGAAATTTGTGTGGTCAGGCGGAAGAGCGGGCCTGATGACCCGAGTCTCGCCACGTAAAATAAGTCATTAATTTAATTCAATTCAATTACTTAAAACTACTCCAGTAAACGAATGTAGTATAAGTTACAGCTAACGCCCGAAATATGGCTAGTTCACGAACAAGATGGTTAATTCGTACTTTATTAAACGGTTTGGATAAACCTGTGCGAATGATGATGAGAGGCTAACTTCGTATGTCATCCGGGTATTTCGCGAATTAGGCACATGATCTTAATTGAAGTGATCGAGTGTGAGGCGTTTGCATAGCAAGAATAATTTTTCCCAAAAAATTGTGGCGTTGGAAATTATACGCAACTTAGTCTTAAGATTGTTTCTTTGAAAGTCGCGAATACCGACGACCGAAGTTTCATTGCCCAAAATAGGAAATGCTTAGCAAAACTTCTTCTAAAGGACATAGTGAGGTTGGGTTAGTTTGGGTGGTGTCGTGTAAGTAGTAATTTACGACTTACACGGTGAAACTCGATGCGACACACCTTATCTCTCACTAGCCTTAGAAATGTTTCCACAGCCATTCTCTTAGTAGTGTGGTTCCGTTTTTTAACATAATCCCTGCTATTTCTCGTCACCGTAATGTACTTCACCTGCTCTATCCATCTCGTGATGGCGAATGTGCTCTTTATCTGGATAAAGTCCAAAATAGGCTTCGAAGCTGAATTTACTTGGGATTTTATCCATCCACTTGGGATATTGTCAAACATCAAAAATATAATTCACGAATCAGCCGTTTTCGGACATTAGCAATAGTGTAAATAAAACGCAAACGATAGTATGGGTATAAGAAGTGTTAATTCAGCATTATTGTTCAAAAATTGAAATCACAGGTTGTCAAGTAAGTTGTTAGCGGACAAACAGTATAATGATTTAGAGCGACATGTTGTTCATGATCTCTTTCATATAATTGAAAGGTTATAAAGTCCTAAGAACGTTTGGACCTTATAATCTTTAAAATAAAACCTGCACATATATGGTTTCTTCCTACATTTTCATGCATTGGTTTGTTGAAACTAAACTAATTTCGTATTTAAATTGAATATTCAAGTCGGAAGATAATCGCAAAAAGTGAAGAATGTGATCGCGTAAGTTAAAGTTGTTACAAAGAATAATCTTATATTACTTTTAAAGATATAACATTTTTTGTGTTAAATGATAAGTATAATACCGTTCCCATTCCATATTAAACCCTGAGTAATTTCATATGAGTATTATTCACTGAGCATTTTCGAAAGATGTCGGCTTGGATACCTGAGGCCGCTAAGGTTGAAGAGCCATGGCTGCCTCGGCACGAAGAACCACGGGTTCGAATCGCACCTCGGGCATGGGTGTTTGCTTGTGGGTTCGTGTTGTCCATACGTGTTGTTTCTACAAAGAAAACAATCACAGTGGTCGTTATATGACCAAACTGTTGAAAAGCACTTTAAAATAAATTTAATAAAATAAATTCTTCTCTAAATGAACGCTCAAAACTAATTATTTAATTAACAGTTACTATCAAAATGACGATGGTAATTTACCTCGCGTGAACGTAATAACTATATTATTATGCTTATATCTCAATGTATATATTTTACAGTGCAATTACGTGTTATCATTTACCTCTCTGTATATTTGTATTAGACTTTTTGTGTAATGATCACATTAATCTTGATGTAATGTTTATTGAAACATTCCTTATAGACATGTTTGTTAACTCTTAACAAAGTAAAATATCTTTAGGAGAAAAATGTGTTACCGACAATGTATTCTATGCATTTGCATTTACATGCATTAACATTCTCTCTGTATGAGGATGTTATATATCTCTTCTCGTAAAATACGCTCAGGATAAATGAAGGCTTCTGGTAATATATCAGAAATTGTGGACCGAAAATACTGTAAGAGGGCGAGCTAATTGCTTTCGGAAGGCTAATTGTTCTCCAATCCTGCATCAAATAGATTTAAGATGAAAAATTAGAAGTTGGTAAATTATGTTATAAAAGAGACAACGACACGGATTACAATCGCGCAACACTCGGTATTGATGCATCTTAGGCCCTTAAAACCAGGTTTTTCTGACCTTAAATGTACACGAATTTTGTGAAGAATGTCAGTTTTGTGGAGATTCTGAGTTTTGTGGGGACAATGAGTTGTGTGAAGACAAGCGTTTTGAGATGGGGGGGGGGGCATGCGGATGCAGGTGGGCTGGTGAGGAAATTACGTGGTGCAGTTTAGGATAGGTGGAGAGCATGTTAGGAAATGATGGAGGACGGATAGAGAAGCGAGGACTATTGGTACGCGAATTACGTTTTAAGGCAGTATTCTTTATAATGAGAATTTATTGAGTTATTGCATTTTTAGAGATTTAGTCCTTTCGCGTGTTCCTACTCTATCTCTATGTAGGTGATTAAAAAAGTGCAGAAACTCGAAATTTTATAAAATTAATTTGAAAGAAAAATACTTAAATAATCTCTCATGATAAAATTAAAAGGGCTATTTGATTTTCTGTGCAATGTAATCTCAACGTTCAGCAATATTAGAAAGAGAACTCTGCCAGAGTGCCGGGCCTATAACGCTATAACGCACAGTTCAGGGTTTGACCATGGAAAGTTAGGTTCTTCTATTTGTAATTCTCAGATTTAAAACGTGTATTTATAAAGTGCGAAGCATTCACACGGGTCAAACAAATGGTGTACATTACACCATTAAAAATAAACAAAAATGCCATGAAGGCATTTTATAGGCAAAAACAGGCAAAAATGCCATGAAGGGTGAGAACTAATATATTTTCACATATTACTAGAGGGCAGTACATAATATGATCGTACGCATAGCGCTGAAGATGATAAAATTTGAACTGAGACATTCACAAAGTAAGGACTCATCAGACAAAATATGAAGGATTAGTGTAGTCGGAGAGTGTTGATGCAAGAATTTTTCTCTGTCGCGAAGTTTTTTGAGCATTGTTAAAATGTCAGGTCGACGAAGCGGAGTCCAAGGTATTTCAGTTTCAAGGGTACCAAATGGGTGGTGAAGGGTGCTCAGAGAATTGCGAAAATTATTGGATGAGAAATCTAAGCCGTGTACAGACGCTGGTGCCATTGACGAGAAAACGCTCCGCTAGCTCTATATTAGATTCCCGAAATCAGGATGAAGTAGATGCAAGCCAAGATCGTTGCATTGCACGTCGTATTGCACAAAAGCGAATTGCATGGCTCCCCACAACAGGTCAGACAATCGAGTGATAACTTAGAAGTGTCTTCTACACTGCCTTCTGGTCGACGACCGATGCTCTGAAGCATATTCTACAACCATCTGCTTCCTACTTCCGTCACTTCGTAACATTTCCCTTCTGACTCAACCATCGCGCAGCCCGTATTCAGAGGTGTTAAGAAAGCAACACCTGGCGGGGAAATTGGTGCAACGTTGTGTGCAACGGCGAGACCCGGTTCTACTTTGAGGCTGACAATAGTCCTGTGCATACATGCCTGCAGTATGCCGGTCGGGGTTAAGCAGTCGGCACATTAGGCACATTAAACATAGTGCCTACAAACCTGACGGGCTACGATAGGGCCTCGAGATAATTTTTTTAAAAAGTTTATTCATGGACTACAAATGAATAAATCAAATTTATACAAAATTATCAATTTTTTAATCATAAAAAATAACTTCAATAAAACATATATTTAAAAATATGTAACCAAATGCATATAAAATATCACATTAGTTTGGTAAAATCATACTTAAAGACTTAATAATTTCACTACAAGACAAAAAGCTATAATTTAGAATAAGGGAAAAATTGATTTACTTTGAAAAAAAAATATGTTTCAAATAACAACCCAAATCAATGATTTAAATCACGATACAAAGTATCGCGATTTTCTACCTCAGTTTGATAGTAAGATCCGCTGCCAAACTACACATCTGTTTGCGAAGGTTCATCATCCAGGTATCTCTCACCAACATGCCCAGTCGGGACAAGTTCTAGCCCTCCGAGTGGTCTGCCGAAACGTATGTTAGTGTAGTGCATCTGAGTGTGTGTGTGTGTGTGTGTGTGTAAGAGAGAAGGAAAGGACAAGGAAGATCGCGCGAGGTTCGTTGCCCGTTTGTTAGGGCACTGCTCCAGTATTCGCCTGGATAACGTTGGTCGGAGAAACAACGGAAAACCACCAATGAGAGCAGCCGGCTGCTGGAATTCTCATCCAGACAGCAACTGAAACTCGACCTAGCTAAGTAGCTAGTATCGAAAATCCTCTTACTGTCGGGACTCGAAACTACGACCTCTGGGCCACCGGCACTGCAGTGCCATCAGTGGATGCCCTGAGCCACCTCAGACGAGCGCCTTCGCAGAGCGACCTATCGCAACGCCGACCTGCGCGCCTCGCGGAGGAGCGTGCGCGAGCTATCACGAAGTGCGCTCTTTTAGCGCGGCGAAGGGTGGGTGGAGGATGGGGGCGTGCCTCAACGACCCACTGCCCTTCGCGTTCCTAGCGCCCTCCCGCCCGCGCCCCCGCCACCCCGCGCTGCCATCGCGGAGATTCACTTTATCTCCGCATGCAAATCGGAGACCTCGTGCGGCTGACGGTCTCAGAACGAAGGCGGAGTGCAGCTTCGACTGTGGAATTCGACGAGAGATTAGCTCTCTTCCGAAGTGTATCCATTTCGAGGAAAGGCTCGTACCGACCCGGGGACGCAGGGATTTGGGGCGGTGAGTCCATATACGTAATCAGTAATGTCGTAGGGGTGAATCTCGTGCAACTTGTGGATGATTTCAATTCTGTTTGACCGGTAGATCCTAGGTAACAGGAATGTCGACACTAGTTAAACAGCTCAGCAGGATTCAGCGCTTCCTGGAGGAGAATTCTAGCACCCGACTTTCCGTGTGTTCTCATATAAATACCAGGCGAACGCCGGGGTAGTTCCCAAGCAAACAAGCTATCGACCGCGCGCGATCTTTCCTTCACCTTCGCTGTCCCATAGTCATTCCTTACTTACACGCAGTTATATGGTTTCCACTGCCACACACCTCGAGACTAGACGGGAGTTCAGAGCTTGTCCCGCCTGAGGCAGTGATCCCAGCTGATGGGACCATATCATTTGACGCTCTCAGAAACATGAAATAATCACTGTCATTTGGGTTACTGTAATTGGGGCTTTAGTTTCTCGAAATCGTAATTCTTTTCGAGTCTCTTGCCTTTAGAGGGAAACTGGTGTTTTACAAAAATGATGTTCGCTCTGAGAATTGGGCTCCCGGATCCCTGAAACACCGAGTTGGGTTCCTGGGCTATCTCGAAGAAGAGTATGTAGACAGAATCAAGCTGGCTCCAAAGACTACAGCGAAGTGAGGTTTGGAAATTACTTGGGTTCTCAGTAGTTTGACCAAGGGATTGCTGGGGTAACGGGAAGGTAGGTCTCTCAAGATCATGTAGATGGCGGCTGGGACATAGTTGGGCTTATACAAGTCCGGAGCTTAAATGAAAGAAAATTCACACAGAAAATCTCGCATCTTGGAATGGAGCAGGTGAAATCACAAATCTCTTTGTTCCTCAGAGACATTGTCCATTCTCTATTCCATGGATTCACTTTCTTTTTCGTTCATCGACCTTCTTTTAAAAGAACTGTTGGCTCTATCGATACCCTCACGTTATTCTGTGTAACATACCATATGTTATCTTATCTTATCTTCTTTGTCCTTAACTTTTTTACATCATCCCATAAATGTCTGGATCATACGAACTCGTACAGTAATATTTTGGTAATAGTACACCTTGATTTATAATAACCAAAGACTTTTCCGCTTCTGAGTAGCCGAGTTTCTAATCTTCTTTATTATGAAACGATTACAAAATGTTGAGCTTTTTTTCTGTTCATATGGTTTCTCCAGTGCGTATTGCATATATTTTCTTCTGCGATAAAACTTAATTGTCGAAACATAGTCATAATTTATTGTTTTTTCTAAACATCCGGTTGCACAGCCAGATTTTGGCTGGAGAAATAGAGAAATAAAGCATGTAGTGCAATTTGTTTTATTCTTTGCTGACGTCCATTCGCATGATTCCTTGTTAGTGTCTTTTTCTTTCCGGTAATCAGTGCGTTTGTTCGGTTAATCCGAAATTTCGGATTTGCAGGGTTCGGATTAGCGAGGTTCGGATTAGCGAGGTACGGATTAGAGAGGTTCGGATTAGCGAGGTTCGGATTAGCGAGGTTCGGATTAGCGAGGTTTGGATTAGCGAGGTTCGGATTAGCGAGGTTCGGATTAGCGAGGTTCGGATTAGCAAGGTTCGGATTAGCGAGGTTCGGATTAGCGAGGTTCGGATTAGAGAGGTTCGGATTAGAGAGGTTCTACTGTGTATTCCTGCACGCAACAAGCAAAAGTTCGCTTAGCCTGTTTGGAAAACATTGTAATCTTTGAAACGTGAAGTAATATTTTCCCTCCCCGAGTCGCCTTTCGCCCGACAGACGCCGGCCGGCCGCGCGCCTCCCGTTTTGCACGCGACCTCTTCAAGGTCACCGCGAGAATGGAGTGGGCGGTGGAAAATTTTCTCGTGAGCGTTTTCTACAGGCCTGAGCGAGAAAGGAAAGGATCTCACTAAACAAGCTGCTCGTGTAAACAGAATAGCTTTCAAACTCGAGAGAGGTCGAGGTATGTTTTTTTTATTTCCTTTTCCTACGTTACAGGCCAGGACCTGGAAGATTTGAGTTACTTAGATATTTTCTTCAAAAAGAGAATTGTGGATAATTTATGTTAATGTGATTTTTCGGGTCACGTATGCCATTTCTATTGCGTTAATATTGATAATTGTTTAAACTACATTAAACCCAAATTACTTAAACGTATTGAATGGCGTTTCAAAAAGGGTGACGGAGCGTTCATTTGATAGAATATCATCATGTCTTAGACAACGCTGGGAGGTAAATAATTTCACCTAGATTCTCCCATACAAAGGAAGAAAATTATTTCCTTACAAGTCGTGAATCTATACGAATTAAACTGTACAGTCAGATTCTAATTTTTATTGTGAGAAATACATCTATCAAGTCGAGAGCATGACATCACTTCTTAAAGCCTCAGTTTACTATCAATTATTTGCGACACAATTCCTCGCTGTGCAAATTTGTACGAAATTCGTATTTGTGGTACACGATGAGATATGTTTATTGAAATATTAGGGGTATTTTCGTAAAAGATCAAAAAGTGACACCTACCCATCGAAAATGCTACTACAAATTATTGCAGGTTAACGTGCGTATTCTTAAAACGAATTTCATGGACAGTGAAAATGGATGTTCATTTAGTTTTCTGTTTGGATCTATGACCATAGTACGACACTGACTTATTTTCGTTTTAATGTCAAGAAACTTGGGCAACAAGTCGTGGATTAGACATTCGGAAACTAGGTGTGATCAATAAGAGACCGGACTGATTTTACTACGCAAACTGTTCAACTAATACAAAAGAGGGGGGTTGCGCCATCTAAGGACACATTTTACGAGTAAAACGGAAGCTGTCGCGTTTGTTTACGTTGAGTTGGTATTTGCGTGAACCTGTTTGGCGTTTCGTGCAACGTCAAAAATGAAGGAGTAGGAGGAACAGTGTGTGTGTGCGTGGAATTTTGTTTCAAACTTAGCAAAAGTGCTACGAAAACCTTTGGAATGGTTCAACAAGCCTTTGAGGATGAAGCTATGAGTCGAAACCAATGTTTTGAGTGGTATAGTCGCTTCAAATCGGGCAGAACCTCGACAGATGAATTACGAATGGGGTGGCTTTCCACATCGACAGACCCCAAACACGTGAAATTGGTGAGCGATTTGATGCGGGCTAATGGCCGTTTAACTGTTAGGGAGATAGGCAATGGTATGAATTTTAGTTTTTAAACCTGTCAGACATTTGGGCAGAAATTATGCCATTCGGCTCAAAATTCGTTTCCACCATGACAACGCCCCGGCTCTCACGACGCTAATCGTAAACGAGCTTTTTTGCCAAAACCGGAACTTCCGTGATCCTGCAGCCACCCTTCTCTCCAAACGTGGCTCCAGAAGATATGTTTTTGTTCCCGAGGTTGAAATCAACCTTCAAGGGCGCCTATTCGAGTCAATTTCGGACGTCAAAACCAATTGTACGTCGGACCTGAAGAGGATCCCTAAGGCGTCTCACCAGGTGGGGTTCGAGAGCTGGAAGAAACGTTGGGAAAGATGTGTCTTGAGCCAAGGCAACTACTTTGAGGGCGACCAACTCGAATAAGTCGTATCTATCGTTATAAAGAAGTTATAAAATCAGTCCGCTCTTTTATTAATCACACCTAGTATAGTTCATTTGGAATCAAGTTCCTCTCCAGCTTTCAGCAACTCTCAGAGATATCTAGTGAGAATGTCATGACAAAAAGAGGGAATGTGTTCCTAACCAAACTATGGAAAGCATAAATCGGAAAAGTTCCGAAAAAGTTTGTTGTTAAGGAGACGAAACATATACACACAAAATATAGTGAAAAATGATTCGTAGGAGAGTAACAATCAAAACATTGTTGTAAGTATTTTCAGATACATAGTTATTTGTTTTCGCAAAATTAAAGTTATTCAAAATAGATTCTTTAGACGTATTCCATGGTTTGATAGAAATAATCAAATACAGAGAGAACTTTCTATTGAACCCCTTCAAACATGGATAAATAAATTATCTAACATTACTGTCGTAACTCTTATGGATCAAATCTCTATTTGAACAATTATTTTAAATATATATCCTTAGCCCTTCAAAGACATTTCCAGTGGTAACTAAGATAAACAAAACTTTTCATTAACGTTTCTGATTATTTGGACAGAATTGGGCTGGAACTGATAGATTTGTTAAGAGGAAGCAGTACTTATCCAATTTTCAGGCAAAATCTATTTATCCATTTATATATTGCTCTTCGCAAAATTATACTGATGAGGTAGAACGAGATACATTTGTTCGCAAACACGATAATAGAGTACGAGAGTAAGTAATGGGCATGCCAAAGTTGAGATTGTACGTGCTTCTTTCCAATTTTAAACTCGGGCAACGGGAAAACTAAGTACACGCGAGATGAAGCGTCCTCACGATCAGAATGCAAAATGGTATTTCAGACCTTCACTGCCTTCTATTCTGGATCGAAAATGGGCTGCCTGTTCGCAACCAAGCAACAGGGACAGGGTAGCACGTAAATCTCCATATCAAATACACTTAGCCCTCACCCTATTCATTTTTATAAGATTTTAATAGTATTATAACTCTCTTCTTTAAATGAGAGGATATACTCTCCATGAAAATGAATATATTTTACATCGAAGAAAAAGTCACAATTTTACTGTGACAATATAATGAGAATATTATCTATAGACCTCATATGGTCCCTTTTCAAGGAGCTAACTATTTAGCATATATTTTACCGAACTCTTTACAATTGTAATGTGATGGACTATCACAGGGTTATTAAATATAAATAATAAATTTACGTAATTAAAATTATGGAAGACAGTAACAATAGGGGTATAGAAAAAAAAACCGAGGTGATCTTTATTTTGGTAACAAAACAAGGGAAGGACAACAGAATTGATAGTGGGGGAAAATACATTATATGTTAACAAATAATGCAGTGAAAGAAAACGTGAGCAAATTCCGTGGGGGAGAAAATAAATGATTATGAGCAAAGTTATTACGAGCAGAAAACCAAAGAATAAACAGATAATATATTGAAGTGTGTGTCACCAATTAGGAGTTAGATCGTGTGAGAAGAATCGAAGGATCGGCGCGCGAGAAACGAAGAAGAAATATGTTTTAGTATAGTTTCGCGCAGATGAGAGACAGATGAACGGCGCCCGAGATGAAAAAGAAACGGGGCAAACGATGTTTGGACTCAGTGGGAGTCACATGCAGGAGGAAAAGCTAAGTAGTTGCGGAAAAATATATTTGAATTGTTAGTTTGTAAAGGCAATATTTTAAGGTAGTAAATGTGCAATTAGCGAGGAAATGTAATTACATGTGTAGAGAACGCGAACACCATCGGAGTGGACCGAATTCTTTTGGAAATGGAAGCTGAATGGCAGCAGGACGACTTTCAAGATTGCGGTGGATCTGCGCAAGGAAAGTAGCAAAACGGGGAACATTTCTTTTTATTTGTATTTGACATTGTAGGATGACCAAGTGTTGTGTTAAAATAAAATTTATAAATTAATAATTACGAGGAAATTTGACATACATGTAATAAGGCTGGGATTTGTAGCGAGTATTAGATAATGATAGGAGAATTTATGAGAGGACATAAAATTGTTATTGTTGTTTTCCCAATAGAATATTTGAATCAATACATATAATTACAGATAAATACAGATAGAAATTTAACTGAAGTAAGTATTGTTAGTTCTGAATAACAACAAGAGTTCGCTATCCGTAGAAAATAAATAAAATAACTACTTTACGTAAATAATTCGCTACCGAGTATCTGTATAGAAGGCCTATCAGACCCACACATATATAAAATGTTGTCATGACGGGGCAATATAGGGATAACCTTAGAATAACAGTCGGCTGACATGTGGGTTTTAAAATAGTAAATTTATGAGAGTAAAAAAAAATTCTTAAATAAGGACGAATTTTAGTATGAAAAAAAATATCTTGAGTATTGTGATAAGTATAATTATTTAATCTTTGGCACTAGCGCAAAGAAGATGGTAAAGCATGAAGTACTTCGCAATATCAGTTAGCAAAAAAATTACTATATGAAACAGTGTGCAGACTAACAGTATAATAAGGCAGTTGCGCATTTTCAATCATCACAATTAAATAACGAAATAAGTTTATTTGCTGTTTTTTTAAAATAGCTTCCTTAATTAAGTTCAATCTGGAACGTTTCTGGTTAAGATCAAGTAGACCCACGGCACTATGTTGGGCTCTATTTGTACCACCAAGAAAATGCGCCATGTGCCAGAAATCATTTGGACTATTTATAAATCCATTCGTGCTGGCGGGCACGAAAGCTTAGTACGGATGGAGTCTCAACCCTGCAGCTTTACTCCATCGATAGCGCAGGCGTTACGTCATGGTTGTGACGTGGCGCCTCTATCGAACGCGGTGTGACGTGATCGTGGAGGCGTAAGGGTGGAGGGGGGGGGTGCGGGGGCATGAGACGGCACGGCCTGGCGCCGCCGGGGAACGCCAAGGCGAAGGTTAGCAGAGGGGAGCGGCTGTGCGTGTGATTGGCGCTGAAAGCGGCACTGGGGCTTGGCGCGGTGGTATGGCGCGGGGAGGGGCGAGACGCGGCAGCAAAG
>BOPP01000046.1:125549-135797 GCA_017312745.1 Gryllus bimaculatus
GCGCAGGGGTTTGGGCGGGGGCGAGGCTTGGGGGCGTAGGCGCGGCGCGGGGGTGGGGCTAGGCCCGAAGGAGTTACTTAGGGCGGTCTCAGAGACATCGACTTCGCTGCGAGTATCACAAATCCAGCGTGTGTATGGCAACTTAGATTTCGAGGCCAGAAGGAAATCCTCGGTGTGTTAGGAGAAACGTGGTTGATCGTATATAGTACGGAAGACACTAGGTTTTGTTATTTTTTGTTGCGTAAATAAATTAAAATTCGTTTAATGATACGGTATCAGTTAAATTTTCAACAACACTTCTAGAATAAATGTTAATATTGCAAAATTTTATTTTTTCTAACCTTGTTTTACACTTTTAATTTTGAATATTACTAATATTTCACCCTGCATTAATATTTCTTTGCCAATGAAAATTATCTTTCATTATCAGATCTTCAGATCATTTCATTGACACAAAGGAAATAGTTGAAGACAGTAGAAAATAGTACGTTTGTGGCACGTATTTCATTATGGTCAATGTTGGTCAATGTAAGTACTACGAGCTTCGTTGGTGGAGCTAAACCTTAGTTCCATTCGTTTATTCGGACACGGGTGATAAAAATTAAGACAAACGACAACAAAACCTCAATCGAGATGGCTCAGACTTCACGTGGTTGGCTTCGTAAATATATTTTCCGAAAAGCACGAATTGATGGTCAGAAGGTTCTTTAACTGTACTCTCCCAATAATGTCCAGGACGTCACTGAAAAAGAAAAGTAAAAATTGCAACATATTTTGAAATATACCCGGTCCTGTCCATTGCCTACCTCGCACTCTGCTCAGACATCTGGCAAAGCTCACAGTGTTCACTGCATATAAAAACACAGTTTACACCTTGATCTGAGAGTTCGCTTTTTGCATGTTTTGCATTGTATTATATAATAATTATGCTTGGGATAAAACATTATAGAACCAACTTATTCTGTGGATAAATAAAACTAAAAACTAATAACTACCAAAATATATTCCGAGATCAACACTGATTTAAATATCGAATTAAGGAGAAAACGTTTACATCAAATATGTAGTAGTTGTTTCACATTTATATTTGGCCAAATGCACGCCTCGTCAGGCGAAGACGAGAGGCGGGTGGGGCTAGCTGTGGGTCGCTCTTCGCTCGGGGCGCTTGTGAACTTCGCGCCTGCCGAGTGGGCGCGGGGGCGTTGCAGACGGGGTGCGCCGGGATCGAGAACGGCGCCGGGGGCTCGGCCTGCGAGCTAAACTTAGCGCCGAGGCTGACGGACGCGGCGGGAGGCGGTTCACGAGCGAATGACGGCAGGTGCAAAACGGCGGAAAATAAAGACTCCGAAGGCCTCCCCGCCCGCCGCAGATGGAGAAACTTACCTGCCAACCCCCACCCTCACCCCCGCGTGTGCGCCTAACTCGGTTTTAGGCTTGGAGGCTTGACATGCAATGACCGCCCACGCGAAACGTTACATTTATCTGCGGTAAAGAACCACGAGAACGTTGGGAAACCAGTAGGTTAGCAATTTAAATCCCTTTCATCATAAAATTAACTATTTTGAAGAATAATAAATCGGGAGAGATGGTTTTGGGTATTAGATGATGTCATTATAGTTCCTATGTTCGAGTCCCGAAGGGGGCGGAATTTCAGACACTAGCTTCTCAGCTAGGTCGAATTCAGTCGCTGTCTGGAGGAGAATTCTTGCGGTCGGCTGCTCTGATCGGTAGTTTTCCGTGGTTTCTTCCACCAATGCAAGGCGAATGCCGGAGTAGTCCCCTAACAAATGCACAACGGGTTCGTAGCCTTCCGCGGCCGGAGTCAATGTATTCTTGGCTATCCGAGATGCGCTGCGTCTCGGTCAATTGTACTGACGTTTCGGCCAAGAATGCAAATGCACAACGGACCGCGCGCGATCTTTCCTACTTCTTCCTTGTCGTACCCTCACCGATTACACACTAACCGGGCTTGGGTGGTGTCCCGCTGGTGGGAGATGCCCGTTGGGGAAAACCCCGCTAGTCGACTGTAGGTCTCACCACACAGCGGGGCTTGACCACCCGAGCAAAACATGCACTACACTCACGGGGCTAATGACCCTAATAGTTGACGTGTCCAGAATCACGAATAATCAATCAATCGATGACCAATAATTATATATATTAGAGATGTGGAGCATAGAAAGATACCTTGAAGGTGAAGCTTACCTTTCGAAGAGAAGAGGGCCCTTCCCCTACTTCTGCACCTGGCGTGATTTCCCAGGCACTCCATGCTCACTGCTTCGCGAATGGTGCTCATTTGCGAGGGCATTCAATCTCCAGGGCTCATCTCCTTTATCGCGCTGATTTGGATGGGGGCGGCGGCATTGACTGTGGAGGAAGTAAAGCTGTCAATAAAATGGATGATGCGTGCGACATGGAGTGTTTTTTCTGTGTGGTCGCCAAAAATTTTTAATTGCAAATTCGATGGATGTAGTTACATTTGCCACCTGTGCAATAGTTCAAGAGTTCAACGAAAATGGTGTAGTATTCCCTCTAATTAAGAACCTGCGTAATTAGGTTCATTAAGTATTAAACATCCCTATAATCAAGTTTATAAAGAATTAGTGAATTTTGAGATCCTTCCAAGGATTAGGTGATGCATTGCAGTCGTCTTATATCGTTCTTTATGGTAGAAATTATAGAAACAGTTTGAGGTCACATTTCTTTGATAAGAGTAAAGAAATTACTGAAATTAATTTGCCTAATGTGCTTTATTATTCCCTAATTATATATTTAATCCTTACAGAAACATTTGATGGGATGGTTGTTTCTCTAATAGACACTTTCCGAAAATAACATGTAATCAGACTGGAATTCTTTTAAATTTTCATTTCAATATTTAGAAGCACGTGTAATTAGGAAGTACAATATATTGGAGTAGTTATAAGAATGAAGTTAATAATAATGTGAGCGCCATATAAAGAGAAGATATTTGAAGGACTCAATCAAAGAAACATTTGTCATATTACACTGTACTTATTTATCTTTATTGCACTGATTTGTATTACGAATGGTACTTTAAGAAGATATGAACCATATTGATGAGGAAGTCATATCCTTAACAACCATCAACGATTCACAAATAGTCAATGAAAATACATTATATGAGGTTCAATAAAGATATTATTGGTAGGGTTTTGTTGTTTTTGTGATTTTCTCCATCCACAGCTATTTATCTTTTGTTCTTATATATCTCATTATGGAAAATATGTACTGTCGATGGATAGATAAAATTAAGAACTATAATTCGAACAAGACACTCCCAGATACGCTCATTTGAAATTGATCTAATAATGTATTTGTGAAATATGATTAGAAATGATACTTGCAAACTAATTCAACAAAATCATGAAATTGGCTCCGAGTCAAATGCAATGTTGCCTAGATTATCTCTTTTGTAATAATGTCAGTGATATTCTTCGCGAATAAATGGGATATCATTTTCATTTCTAGAGTTGCTGGAAACCAAAGCGAGTGCCCTGTATATTTACTCAAGGCTCATACGTCTCTTGTAACTAATCCATTCACGTCCATATCATGTCATATCACATTCATATACATTTTATATTTTTGTAGTGAAACATCTATTATAGTGAAATATATGAGTTAAAACAATGTAGGCTTTCACGGCTGGATAAATTATTAATAATACCTTCTGGGATGGATAGTCGTTGCCTACTGTGCATTATGCGCCCAACGGTTTCATCTACGACTGCATTGATATTCTTAAACAGCACCTTTTAATTAAAAAAGAAGTAGGAATAAATGAACACTCGGAATGGTTCCCGTCGGATAAAGCCTAAACCGTTCCTACATCAACAGCCAACACCACCGCCGGCCGACAATCAGCAGTGCCTCTGCGCCGTCAACAAAGAAAAAGGTTTACCAGTCACCAGGTAGCTGTCTGAAAGGACACGGTGTGTACCAGAATCCACTGAAGATGTCAGTTGTTTAAAAATTAAATTACACGTTTTCAAACTCATGTGTAGGGTACTCCAACAATTATTACATCTTAGCATGTCGGGTCAACGTTCTTATTCACCATTGCCTCCGGACTCCGCCCGTAGAACGTAACTTCATGCATTTTCAGGACCTGGGTAGCCGAGGATGTTAAATCGCATGATGGGGATCTCCCTGCTCCATGCGTCACCTTCCAACGCTTTCCTCCACTTCCGAGGCTTGGGGCTTGCGCCTCAGTGCGCGTAGGGTTTTGGGTCCCGCGAGGTTTGGTGTAGGAAATGGATTTTGCGGATTGTGGCATGGCGGGCATTCTTGCAAACCAACCCATCCACCCATCACCTTTCTTTGAGGGGCTCCTCCTGGTGGTATTTTAATGTTAAAAAATTTTAGTATTTCTTTCCAATTCGTAATAAAAATAAATTTTAATCCTATAACAGTGGCCCAACACGCTCCAGCTAGAACGTTACATGAAGAATAATCGATTACAATGCTTTTTAAAATGTTTGTTTCATTACTCAGGTAGGTTTATTTTTAAGGTATTAATTAATATATTGTCAATCTGATTGTGACATTCAAACTAGCGACCTTTCAGCGAAATGCTCAAAAGACAGTAGTTAACAGCGTAGGTTCGTAGGAAAATTGAATGCATTAAAAACTCATATTTTTCTTGAATTATTCCAGAATATCATTGATGGAACCATCTAAGATTTAAGAGAATTGATCGTCTAACGGTTCAAATGTGTCTTATGGCTGATGGCAAAGTTATCTCTGAGTACCGGAGTTCGTGCCGTTGTGTTGGTTGAAACACTTTTGCATGTTTATGCAATAATGTAATACAATAAGCAATTGTAAATAATGCGAGAAAGCATGTGCCGTTGTAGATCCACTTTTTTGTTTTTTATAATTGAGTGTCTCGATTTTGGAATTTTTTATTTTTGTGCCACCCAGCGTAATTAATTAATTATACATAATTAAGTGGGCGTGGCGTGTGTCGGCAGATCGTGCGCGAGCCCAACACGGACTACCTGGGCAAGTGGCTGCAGGCGCGGCAGCGCGCGCGGGAGCTGCAGCAGCGAGAGCGGGCGGCGAATCGGCGCGCGGCGGTGGAGGCGGACTCGCACCTGCGCTTCGAGCACTCGGCCGAGCACCGTCTGCACGCGGCCCGCGCGCGCGCCCACGTGGCGCTCGCCCTGCGCGCCGCCGACGCGGACCTCGAGCGGCGACGATTCAGGTACGGCACGGGCAACGCGGACATTGAGCGGCGACGATTCAGGTACGGCCCTGCCGACGCGGACCTCGAGCGGCGACGATTCAGGTACGGCCCACCAACAGCGCTCCCCTCCCAGGTCTCTCCTAACTGCCCTCGTGGAGCTCGCCCTGCGCGGATGCAGAGTTCGAGCGACGACGATTCAGGTACGGCCTTCCATGGTTTCTCACAACAGCCCACGTGGCGCTCGCCATGCGCGCTGCCGGCGCGGACCTCGAGCGGTGACGATTCAGGTACGGCCCACATCAGCGCCCCCCTCCCAGGTCTCTCCCAACAGCCCTCGTGGCGCTTGGCCTACGCACCGCCGACCCAGATCTCGAGTGGAGGCGATTCAGGTAGCGGCCCAGCTAGATCTCTACTTTCGTCAGTGCAATGCCTTGTTAGGGGCGGTGCAACTCCTACATATCGACTTCCGGGATTTCCTCATCGAGATATCTCCCAGCAGCGTGGTATAGCCCCAACCGGGACGAGCTCAAATCTTTTGCGTTGAACATTTAAATGTGTGTGTGTGTGTGTGTGTGTGTGTAAGAGAGGAGAACAAGACAAGGAAGAAGAAAAGTTCATGCGAGTTTCCTTTCTCATTCGTTAGGATACTTCTCCGGCATTCGCCTAGTATTGATCAGAGAAAAAATGGAAAACTACCAGTCCGAGTAGTGGAGGCTCTAACTATTCGCCTTAAGAAGCGGCTGAATTTGATCGAGCTATGATGTTATTCACCAAAATACGCCACCAGACTTGGGACTCGAAACTACGGTTTTACGGCCAGAGTCACATCAGAGGCAGTGACAATGATGTATCTTAGCCAATCTGATCAGTACACGCCCTTTCTCATTTGCGGTAATAGTTCAGCAGCAACATAGTTACTGCAGTGTTTACATTATGTCTGGAATGTCACAGACTTGAGTTGGAGGCCCGTCGGTGGCGGGTTCTCGCCATTAGTTACATAGCTCGGTCGAATTCAGCGTGGCATGACACGTCCCGCGCGAGATTTTTCCTTCATCACATTAGTCTCCTCTACTCTTGCACCCCTGCTAGACTTGCTAATTAGAACCTCGCAGCTCATTAGAACCAGCGACCTGGATAGGAGAGTTATCTTCAGGGGGAAACCTGCAACGTGACGTGTACCTAAGCGGTCGGTCTGACGTCACAGCAGGAGAAGAACTTCCCTTCCGAGATACATCATGCGCAGTAGTTACGGGACCAATGATAGAAGTAGTTGAGCTCGGAATCAATAAATAATAATAACAATCATACTTGTGTATACAGATGCCTGCTGTTTCAGAGAGTACGAATGTAATAAAATTCAATACAATTTCAGCTCCTTCCTCCTGATTGGTTTTCAATTAATAACACGGGAGTCATTTCCCTTCACTGGGAAATCCCATAACGTTTTTTAGTATGAAGTCAATTTCGAAAGGTCAGCTATATATCGTCGTTATTAACCGAAGTCACTGAAAGTCAAAAACCGTGGTTTGAGATAACAAGTTGAAGTTAGTTCTGTTATAAGCAATGTTTTCTGCTTGGCAGGAGATCAAGCCGGCTCTTTTACTAACACTTTCATATCTGATATTGCTTTTAAGATTCGGCAAAAAATTAGTCAACGATGAAATTGTGTATTTTCACTTAAAATTACGCGAAAGGTACTCAAATATTTGAAAAATTCTACATGACATTATTTTAAAATCGATCGCTAAGGAACAGATTTCTTTAAAGGAAAAATCCAGATCTTTAATATTTTAGTTGTAGGAAGAAAAAAATTGAGAACTTTTGCAAAGCGTTTGTAATCAACGAACCTGATATATGCACCACTCTCTTAAATGATCTTCGCACTCTCTAACCACAAGATTTAAATAAAAACTCGTAGCCATTTAAACATTTTGTAAATGTTTCAAGGGCTTCATGTATAGTACCCCTCAAAATTAAAATATTGATTTCAAATTAACGTGGCAATGACATCGGCCAGCTTGATGAGGAATATTAATTTTGGAGAAAATAGGCTGAACGGTTTAGCCACTAGCGTTGTTTACAGATGGACGAAAAAACTGACCGATAGACGTTTTGCTGCCTTTCGATTTTTAGGAACGAATGACATGGATTCTAACCACACCACGTAAAATATGATATTTTTCTAAATTTAGCGATGGAATTTATCCCCTTTATGTTTATCATGGATCTGTAATAAGAGTGTTTTTGCAGAAAATTCCGTTTTTTTCTCTCGCAGCATCACATAACTTTTTGTCTGCTCCGCAGCGATAAAGTAAAAAGAGAGGAGAGAGAGTGTGTGAGATCGCTCCGTGCGCAGGCTGCGCGAGCTGCTGCGCTGCGAGGACGCGGCGCTGACGGCGGAGATGGTGGCGCGCGCGCAGCAGGCGCCTGCGGAGCGACTGCAGCGCGCGCGCGCCCAGGAGGAGCAGCTCAAGGCGCAGCGCGACGCCGCGCAGCAGGAGCGCGTCGAGGAGCTGCGCCTCCTGCAGTACAGGTACAGGCTCTTCCCTCCTCTTCATCTAAAGAGCGACAACTCAAGATTAAGCACGACGCCGGGCGTCTGGAGCGCTTGGAGGTGCTGTGCGTCCTTCAGTGCAGGTGCAGGCTCTCCCCTCTCTCTCTCTCCATCCCTCCCTCCCCCCCTCTCTCTCTCCATCCCTCCCTCCCCCTCTCTCTCTCCATCCCTCCCTCTCTCTCTCTTCCCTCCTCTTCCTCCCAAAAGCAGCTACTCAAGGTGCAGCCCGACGCCTCGAAGCAGGAGCGCGTTAAACAGCTGCGCCTCCAGTAGTACAGGTACAGGCTCTCCCCCCTCTCTCTCTCTGCCCTCCTCTTCATCTAAAGAGCGATAACTCAAGATTAAGCACGACGCTGAGCGTCTGGAGCGCTTGGAGTTGCTGTGCGTCCTTCAGTGCAGGTACAGGCTCTCTTCTCTCTCTCTCTCTCTCTCTCTCTCTCTCTCTCTCTCTCTCTCTCTCTCTCTTTTCCTCCTCTTTCTGCCAAGAGTAGCAACTCAATGCGCAGCGCAACGCCGAGCGGCTGGTGCGCGTTTAGGCGGTGTGCCTCCTGCAGTACAGGTACAGGCTCTCCTCTCTCCTCTCTCTCTCTCCTCTCTCTCTCTCTCTCTCTCTCTCTCTCTCTTTCTCTCTCTCTCTCTTCCCACCTCTTCATCCAAAGATCTACAACTCTAGGAGCAGTGCGACGCCATGCAGCTGGAGCACTACGTAATTGCTGTGCCTTCTGCAATACAGGTAGAGGATCTTTTTTCTCTCTTTACTCCTCTTCTTCTAAAGAGCAGCAACTCAAGGTTTAGCACGACGCCGAGCAGCAGGAGCGAGTCGAGGAGCTGCTCCGCTTGCAAGACAGGTACAGGCTCTCTTTTCTCTCTCTTCTCTTTCTTTCCTCCTCTTCTTCTCAGAGCAACAACTCAAGACGCAGTATGAAACGAAAATGGAGCGCATCGAGGTGCTGTGCCTCTTGCAGTGCACGTACAAGCTCTCTTTTCTTTCTCTTCTGTCCCTTTCCTCCTCTTCTTCCCAGAGCAGTAACTCAAGGTTCAATACGACGCCGAGTAGCGGGAGCGGGTCGAGGAGCCGCACCTCCTGCAGTACAGGTACAGGCTCTCTCTCTCTCTCCCTTCTCTTTATGTTTGGCGCGAGCAGGGGCGTCACCTTATATAACATTTGTTCGATAGCGGATGTCGAGCACAGTGTTGTATCGTGGCCTGCCGTGTTAAATCCGCTTTTTTTCGCGTCCCGAAAATTCTGCCAAGCACTTCTATTTATTTTATATTTGGAAGCCACATAACGTATATTTGCTGAATTTGCATGAGTACCGTCGCATGAGTTTGACATTTGTAGACTGTTAGAGAGGCAGTTAGACATCTCTTCTTTCTTTTGATGTATTTCCCTTTTAACCCTTTACTTTATATTTATACTAAATAAGATCCTTTTTTATGTACCCCTCCTTTTAATTTACTCAAGTGTTCGCTATTTCAGTTCCTTGTTCATCATGAAAAATGTTAAGAAATTATGGAACCTATAAAAAGCGTAGCTCAAAGGAAAAGTAACTACTATCCAGCATGTTATTATATTCTTTCTTTAGGTTTATAATATCTCGTATTACTTCAAAATGCGTCAGTACATACTTTAAAGTTAACAAACATTAACTAAGTACCTGTAATTTTACATACGCATGTTAAAATGATGTCGGTATATTTTAATGTTATGTTAATATCGAGACTTTTTCATGTTCCACTGTTTTTTTCTTGAAATATTGTTTTCAACATTTTATTCGCTTTATAATTTAGGCATATTTTATCCAGGTTACCCATGCATCAGTTTCAGAGCAGCCTATTTCAAAAATGAAATCTAATCTGAGTAAAAAATAAGAAAACAAAGAGATATCATAATCGTAACCCTGACTACATTTTGTTTGGAAGTCAAATTTGGATGCTGAAACATCACGTCTTCTCCATCCCAATCCATCAAAATCAGGCGTTTACACTACTGTAATGCAGAAAGTAACTGGTTTGTCTAACCCCCATTGTATTCATTCAAACGACTCAGAGTTGATCCTACCCTTGAACTATGATATTTGTGTCGCACCCAATCGTCGTAGCAAAAGTGGAACGATGTGATCCGGTAGCCAATATCCCGAAGCCATTTTTATTCTGTGGAAATTGTACTGACGGAAACGTCACGGCCACCCACAAGGCCAGCCCTCATTTGCCTCTGCAATTTGTTCTTAATCACCCGTCACTCCACTCGCATGCCGCAGCGCGCCAGCCCGATAGCTCAGCTGCATGGCGGGGGAGGAGGTGATGGGCGAAGGAGGGGCGGGGCGGTTCCAGGGTACGGAGGCCAGGGCTTGGCGGGGACAAGAGCGGGAGGCGGGGACGTGGGCGGGGTCATGGCAGGGCCGTGGGAGGCAACGTGGACGCGGGCGGAGAAGAAACGTGGCCGGGGCGTGGGAAGAAACGTGAGTGGGGGCGTGGGTGG
>BOPP01000046.1:144677-147177 GCA_017312745.1 Gryllus bimaculatus
GCCGTTGTCGGAGCGGCGGAGATCCGTCGTTGGTCGCGGTCGTGGCCCGTGTTCTGCCTGTGGCGACGTGACAATGCACGGAGGAGGCCGCGCCGGCCCGGCCCGGCCCGACCCGGCTGGAGGAAGGCGCTCGTTTTCCTGCCGGCGCAGCGCGGCGCGGCGCGAAGCGGCCGGGCGCTGACCCACTTGGTTTTTGCTCGCATAGCGAGCGTCCCCCGGACCGAGTCCGACGTGTTTGTATACGTGTGCTCGCATCGGAAGTCGTATTCTGCATTAATGCGCACATTCTAAGTATAATCTTATTTTTAACCATTCGATCACGAGTTATCTTTTTTAACTTTTCGAATACTATTACTACGTTGTATAATGTTATGTAAATCTGCAGCGAAAAAACGCGATTTTTTCACAGGAAATACACGTATAAAAATACACTCCTGGAAGAAGGAATATTATTGCTCCTGTAAGTAGTATTTCCTCTAAAAAGTTGAGAAGTCAGAATCCACGTATCGTGGACCATTGACACCAATTTTTAGCTTTTTTGAAGGCTGCTTGATTATCAGTCAGTCAGTGTCTGAACAACGCTAACACCTAAACCTTTCGCACATTTTCCGGAAAATTTAATTTTCCTCATTATTGAAACATTTAATCCCTCACTCTTCATCCATATCACGGCTATCTCGTTTTTTTTCGATTTTTAATCAATAATAATAATAATAATAATAATAATAATAATAATAATAATAATAAATATCTCAGGGAATTATCATTACTGTTAACTTTATAAGAGTGGACCTGGGAACTCAATCGTTCATTATCAGGTCTCGACTGATAGAAATATATTTCGTGTTTTTCAGCTTGGTAGAAAACTCAAAAATATTACTGAAAATAAACAACAAGAAATCGTAACAAATTTCTGAAGCGTAACAGCGTGTTACGCCATTTATTTATTTTGTCATCCTAAATTATTTCCTTCAAGTAACATGTGAAATACATTTCACATATAGCAATTCCCTTTTTAATTACAAATAAAATAAAATAACATTCACACCAATTAACATTCAGAGATATCCATTCCTTTCATTCGCAAATCTGCTCAATTTTATTTATTTAAATTTGTATTCATTTAATTCATTTACTAATTAATGGCCATAATTTATCTCATTCTAATTTACATTTGAATACTAATTTTCGGCCTCTTTGCCTCTTTTTGTAATTTTTCAGTTACTTTTTGATGATTTTATTGTTCTCTTGGACGGCACATCCCCCTTTTCTCGACCGCAAATCACGTATTCCTCCTTTGCGTAGTAGACCGTCACGACACTCGAAAGTCCAGTATTTATAAATTTGTAATTTAATTTTTACTTGAAATTTCTTCAAATGCATTCTCTATTCAATACAATTACTTCCGATCTCTCAGTTACTTCGCATAATTTCGTCAAATTAACAAATTTAACTTTAAATAACAAATTACATACCGCGAGCTCATCAAACGTGAGCCATCTGACAGTCAACTGTTCGCCTTTTCGACGCACCTCAAGCTCTAATTTGTTTCTCTTTAATCTCGTGTAAGCACCTTGAGCTTTTGTCTCGCCTATCCACCCTTCCCATTTGCAACTGCCATTCGTTTTCTTTAGTTGCATTATTTATAATAAAACATTTAATTAATATATCTATTATAAATTATGAAAAATGTTATTCGTTTCTGCCATTTGTTTTCTTTAGTCACAATATTTATAATGAAAAACATATTTTATTAATATTTCTATTATAAATTAATTATAAATTATTGTTTAAAATGTAATTAATTTCATTTATTTAAAAACAATCACATAGCTCATCTTACAATATATCGTCTGTCACACTAAAAATAAGAGGATATTTCGATTTTGGGAAGAATTTTAAAAGAAGTCTCCAATGACATTTTCAGTTTTTTCAGAGTATAATGATAAAAACGTCGTAGGTCTGAATTTTACTGATATCATGATTATAGATATGGAATGTATCGTTCAAGATGATATTAAAATCTACCTTTCAAAATTCTGTCTGAAAATAAATTGCTTACATGTTTTTGAAAATATGAATTGTTTTTCTGTATATTTGAAAGAATTGAAAAAAAATTTAAATATTCGTTAAAAAATTGTCCGGCCCGCAAAATATTTCTTAGTTTTTTTATTCGAACCGGTCCGATGTTCATTAAAACCTTCGAATGTTCGAAAATTGCATATGTTAAACTTTCTCTTTAACCGAAGAACAGCTTGTTGTGCCGACTCATGTGGTTATTTGTTTCCTAAACCTAAGTATTCGAGTTCGAATACCAGCTTGGGGATACATATTTGCGGATTCAAGTAGTATAAAATTACGTAACTAACACAAATACCGCGAGAAAGTACATGCTGTTGTACCATCACTAGTTTCCATTTGTCGTAGGTGGTATATAACAGCACGTCGTATGGACATGAATGTTACATACAGTAGCAAAAACATTTCATTATCTTAACAC
>BOPP01000046.1:149677-154932 GCA_017312745.1 Gryllus bimaculatus
AATTAAATTTTAGAAACAACCGGAACAGTTAGAACCTCTGATAAAGCCGTTTCTTTTAAAAGAACCAAAACGCTACATACTTTTACTATTCTCTTGATGCGGTAATAGCTCAAGATAAATCGACTTGAAAATGACCACAGAAACGTGGCCTTATTGCGGGCATTGGGACCGAGAATATTATGAGAGTTTTCAGTAAAAAAGACAAGGTTCAGAGAGGCTGCGTGCATGAATTTTGTAAGTGGAGGCTTTAGTACCTACTTACTTTTATACAGTTATGATTACTATTGGTAAACATTTATGATGTCCAATGCTACTGGGATCAAAGCATTTAACTAAATCTCCATGATAATATCTTTTTGTGCTCATCACATCTCCTACCTGCTGCTATTCCTGCATTAAGGCAGTTGTAAGATAACGCGTAGAAATACGCAGTTCGTTTACCGATGAAAATCATTCTTCTATAACTAGGGAAAGGAAATGTCTAGTTTTAAAAAGATGCTACCCTCCCATTTCTGAAATTTTATTCAGGATTCAACTTTTTATAGCTACGATGTTGGGAAGGGATTCTGGACCTCCAGAAAACGTGCGCATCTCTCTCATATAGCAAGTAGCAGAAAGTTTTTGTGTAGTTTTGATATTTGGGTCCTATATGATTTCGGGAACGCTAAACACAAATATGATAAACCTGATTTTTTCAGGAAAATACTGTTAAAAATCCAACATTTATCAGTTTTTATCTTCTTTTATTTCATACACAACCATTATTTACGAAAAGTGGAAGGTTTTCGAGTTATTTAAAAAAAACTGCAAAATGTCGGAATTTTAATAGTCTTTTTGCGAAAAAAAATTTGTTTCCGAGCCATGTTGGCTAACCTGTTATTCGTGTTCAGCAACCCCCCAAATTCCGGTTCAACCCCCAAATATCAAAACTACACCAAAACATTCCCCTTCTTTCTACCATTTCTCTGGACTAATATTGATGTTACTATTCTTTGACTAAACGATTCAAATAAAGAACCTTAAGGGATGAGCACGTACTGTCCAGAGACGTCCAAACCTCCAGATCATTGCAGTCCCTATATAGGTGGAAGGTTCTAGGTTCGAGTCCCGACGGTGACAGGATTTTCGACACTAGCTGGTTAGATTCATTCGCAGTCAGGAGGAAGCTAGCGGCGCAGTCTAGCGGCCGGCTGCTCTGATCGGTACTTCTCCGTGGTTTCTCCGATCATCAACAGGCGAATGCCGGAGCAGTACCTTAACAAACAGGTCACGGATCTCTCTTTCCTCTTCCTCGTCCTATCCTCACCCCTTACACATTCTTACACTTACATGCACTACACTACCACACATGCCGAAAGACCTATCGGAAACTTAGAGCTTGTCCCGGCTGGGGCGGTTCCCCACTGGTGGGAGATACCTGGCAGGGGTAACCCCCGCTAGCCGACGGTAGGTTGGCGCCGGATCTCGACATACAGCGGGGGAAAGATCACCGCCATCTCCCGAGCAAACACATGCATTACACTTACGGGACCAATGACCCTGGTAGTTTATGAATCACTAAACAATCACTCAATCAAATCCAGAGATACGCTTATCTCACCCGCAAGGACCTTTCTTACGCATGAAGTTGCGTACGTGTAGTGCACGTTATATCGCGGGAGGCAGCAATATTCCCCCCTCTCGCTTTTGACACGGGAGATCTGGCGGAAACCTACTCGACGCAGACACCACCCCTGCCGAGACAAGCTAAGCTCTCCAAGACCAAGACTCCTCTACTACGAGTAACGCGGCGGGAGGCCTTCTGCACCTAGCAACGGGGCGCGTTTTGTCTTAAGAGAAGAGTTCCACCGTTGCCCGCGTGGCGCGGCGTGGGCGGGGGGGGGTGACGCTGGTGGCCAGCGCCCACGCACGCAACCCTCCGTGCCTCGGCGTCGCCCTCCGCTGCAATGCAAATTAGCCCTCCGGGCACAGTGGTGCAGTTTGTATAAGTATCTGAGCAAGTTAGTTTCAGTCAGACACTGGAACGGTTTGCCTGTGACAATCTTCGATCCCTTTCCTCAAAGCATGAGCAAATTTAAAAATAAATTAGTTTTCTAAATGTTGATATGTATATATCTATATACACTGATATGTATATACAAATATCTTTAATATTATTAAATTACTAGTCTACTATTTACTATGTAAAGTAAGTTGTATGATAATAATAATTATTATTACTATCATTTAAGTGCAGTTCATTAGCGTTATGAAATTGGAGGAAACGAGTGTTTAAAAAAGACATTACAGACCAGTGATCCACAGTGCGGTGTAGTGAAGTGTGGTGAGGTGTGGTGAGGTGGACTGGTATGAAATATTGCACGGTGAAATGTTTGAAAAGTTTGTAAAGTTAAGTTCTTAAATGATAAGTTAGCGTATTCTGCCACCTAGTTCACAAACTTAATTGCAGAATTAGAAATAATAAATATAACCATTGAGGGCTCAATAGGTCCATTTATTCAACCTGAAGACAAACCATCTCAGTTTTAAAATTCTCGCTTAACTGAAGGAGATTTCACTCCACAGCAGTCATTTTGTTCGATCGAAGCTGAAATATAGAACTTAAGTTAATGTTTCTCTAAGCTTCACGACGTGCAAAATTGGCAATTAGGGACGATATGTTGAACTTTACCTACCGTTAAACTACATACCAAGGTTCTTTAAGACAGACTTTTCCTCGCGTCCATTCCGGGAATTTGCATTGTCATTTAAAGTGTTCATAGCAGTGCTGAAGGCTACCTGTATGCACTAAATACTCTTTTCAAAGTGGAGATCCCGCGTAAACTTCCAAAATTTCGAAAGTTCTGTATGTTTCGCAATTACAAAATTACCTACACATTGATGTACTTTACTAAAACGTGGAATTGAAAATAACGATACATCAGAAGTAACAAGCTTAGAGCACTACGTATATTACGTTACCACCTAAGAAACAGGCTCTCATCTCATGTTTTTCTTCAACATCTCTCTGACATTAGATAAGGATATAATATTTCTTACATTTACCGCTCTCACCTACTGTATTATTTTTTAAACTCATGTCATCGCCCTCTAACGATTCTTTACAGAACGATCCTCACAATAATTATGATTGAAGGTTTCAGGTAACAAAATTACTATCAGGGAGGTGACAAGTTACCTATTTCACACTTTCCTGGTACAAAACCATTCAGCCAATCAACTGATGTCATTGTAAAACAAATTTCAATAAGAATCGGATATTAAAAAGCCACGACACATTTGGTAGTGAATGTAAGTGTAAGCATTTGCGCTTACACTTGCATGCATGCGGGACAAAGACGAAAAACTAAGGATCTTCCGAGATCCATTGGCTCGTTTCTTATTAGGGTGCTGCTCCAGCATTCGTTTGGTATTGATCGGAGAAACCACGGATAAATATCGACTACAGATGGAATTCTCAGACTGACAGTGATAGAATTCGATACAGCCAGGGACTCGAACCAACAAACATCAGGTTGTACAATTCGTTCGTATATTCGACAGTCATACGCAGGTACGATGCGGTACAGTCTACGTTTTGGCAACTACGCTATCGCAGACGGTCTAAAATGAATGATTGATAGTTAGTGATTCCAGACGCGTCCACGGCTAAGGTCATTTGTCTCGTAAGTGTAATGCATGCTTTTTCTTCGGGAGTGGAGGTGGTCTTTCCCGCTGGATGGCGAGATTCGGTGCCAACCAACTGTCGACTGACGCGGTTTTTCACAACCAGGTATCTCCCAACATTGGTGGAACAAGCTCTAAGCTCCCGACCGATCTCCCAAAATGTGTGGTAGTGTAGTGCATGTTAGTGTGAGGGGCGAACATAGAACAGGGGGAAGAGAAGGAGAAAAAAAAAGTTCGCACGCGGTTCATGACCCGTTTGTTAGGGAACTACTCCGGCATTCACCTGGTTTTGATCGGAGATACCACGTAAAACTACCGACTAGAGCAGCCGGCCGCCAGAATTCTTCCCCAGCGACTGAACTCAACGTAGCTGTGTAGCCAATGTCGAAAATCCTGTCACCGAATCCCAGAATCTTACGGTTAGAGGCACTCAATTGATGCACTGAGCCACCTCTCCCGGTTCTAAATTCCGGAAAATTGCACTGTTTCTTTTTACGGAATGTTCCGTAATATCCTACGTCGCATCCGCCGCCTCTCTTGTGGGACGAGGTTCGTGAAGCAACGTACCGGCCACTGCGCCTTCGAAGGCGAGTGAGTGCAAGGGCTTGAAGGCGCCCGGCTCGCTCGCGCCGTCGCGGTCGAGACGTTTCATTTCCGCCGCAGTGACGTCGCGTCAGACGTTCGCTAACGAGAATTCGACCGACTCTGAGAGGCCCTCGCCAACCTGCCGTTCGGACTGCCCGAATCCTTCTCATTGTTCAATTCCCTCGCAAACACTCAATTATGAGTATAAGATAAATAAAGATACATTTATTTAAACTGTAATTGGATATATCCCGATGGGAGCTAATTACAAAAATAAGATAATATAGCATCCAAATAAAAATAATAATAATAATAATTATAATAATAACAAGAATATACAAACTGACTGATTCATAAAGCATTAAACTATCTTAAGGCTAAATGTCCCGACACTAGTACAATTTGTAGCCACCACGTGGCAGCACCAAAATAAGTAAAATTTACGTTAACGATAACATCTGAACCAATGGTCCGATTTTCGATCTGTAAACGACATTTGACGCCTTCTTAAAATAGAATTTACGCTACGATGACCTTTTTCCAAAAATCTAACAAAAACGCGAATTTGAAATTAGGTCTAAAACTTCCGAGAACAAATTTATAAATGTGGCTTATAGCGCGATGGCGACTTGCTTCCTGAATCCAACGCCGTGACAATCATGCAAATCGGACGAATAGAAGCGTCGTAAAGTGAAATTTACGAAAACACTTCCCCCCCCGCTTCCTCTTCTGCGCCGTTGCGTCACCCACCCGCCCGTTGTGGGCCCTCTGTCAGCGCGGTGGCACGGCCAGGCCCGGCGGTTAAAGCGGTGCTTCGCCTAAGAATAATTTTAGCTCTACAAATAATTCAGCAATTAAAAAATAACAGTATCCTTTTTCAGCTTTCTGGGTACTGGCCTGCGATGACGCAGTTATGTTCGTATTAACAAATAAAAGGGTTGACACCCTTATGATCATCTTCTTCTCCTCTACTCCAAGGATGGGTTCATGACCTGTTCTGGCTT
>BOPP01000046.1:158180-171251 GCA_017312745.1 Gryllus bimaculatus
ACTTGATCGACTTGCTGGGTCGATCCCCCACTTGATCGACTTGCTGGGTCGATTCCTCACTTGATCGATATGCTGGGTCGATCCCTCAGTTGATCGATATGCTGGGTCGATCTCTCACATGACCTTTTGCTGGGTTGATCTTCCACTTATGGATAATGGTTGGCTTAAGTATCATAGTGGGCTTACAAGGATCACGGTAGGCTTGACAATGATCATTGTTGGTTGAACAAGGATATTGGTTGGCTCAACAAGAGTTTGGTTGGCTCAAGGATAATGATTGGCTTAACATGGATCATAGTTGGCTCAACTAGGGTCATAGTTAGCTTACCAAGGATCATTGTTTGGCTTAACAAGGACATTGGTTGGCTCAAAAAGGATATTGGTCGACTAAACAACGATTTTGATTGGTTCAACAAGGATTTTCGTTGGCTCAACAAGAATTTTTGTTGGCTCAACAAGGATCATGGTTGGTTCAACAATATACATCTCGTTCAATGATTCAATGATATACATCTCGTTCTGAGAACTTTGAAATTTTGCATTACCACGGAACCGTTTTCAAGATCAAAGCCAATAATATAACGGATAACACTGCCAATAAAATAAAGCAGTTTGCAACTCAGATATATGACTAAAATCTCAATCATTTACTCTTTAATATTTTTAATTTCGTCCCCGTTCGAATGTACTTTTACTTTTGGAAAACACTAACGACCGCCTCTGATTCATGTTATCGTTCATGTACCAACACATTATAACTATCACCATCCAATGTTAGCTCCCTGTGTTTTTCCAGTCATTACGATCAAACTTTCACCACTGAGGTTCCGGGTTCGATTCTCGTAGTAACCCCGTAGAAACTCATGTGAAATTTGTTATGACAAAACGAGTTAGCATGCTTCACAGGGCTAGTCCAACTCCTGAGAAGCGTCCTAAACCTTACCCCTACCCTTATTCCTTCTCAATTCTTGTCGATAGGTTGATGACGCGGGGAGCGCGCGAGACCTGACTGCGAAGACGGTACCTATCGGCGATTCCTTGACTTGATTGCGACGTCACTTGACTACCCAGAGGCCCTTAGAGGGTGCTGGGGGCATAATAAAAGGAGGATTACTCGTAGAGGAATTAACGAAGTATTACTCCACGGTGCACTCAACGCTCCTATGAGCTAGGGGACGCGTTCGGTTTAATAGACGGAACAAAATAAAAAAAATTATATTCATTCATATGATGTGGGGAGATTTTCTCTGACATACTGACCCATATTCACCCAGAGGAAGCGTAAATATATATAAAAAAAGCTGTAAAACATGTCACATGGTACGTAATGGTACAAACTTTATATAAATATATATAATATATTTTGACTTCATTTCGACTAGGCTATATTTAAAAGAAAGTCTGAACCAATTAACACCATGGGACTTCAATGTGTAATATTGGTTGTTATATCAATCACATTCTTTGCTCATTCTGTACATACGTATACTAGAGTAAATAACTTAAAGCACAATACACAAGGAAGTTACATAGCCTATGAAGACACACGTTTCCTCATATGTTTAAGATCTCTCAGAGAAAACTATGATGCTAAAGGGGGACTAGTGATGTATGTTAATATGTGTAAAATATTTACGCCAACGATTCTAAAAGAGTGCACCTTGTTACTCTAAATTTGCTAGCCTGAACGGCAGAAACAAAGTACAATAAGCAGGTAGAAATAAATAAAAACAGGATCGTGTATTAAAATGACATTCCTGAAAATATTTCTTAACGTTGTGAATTAAATGTTTTTGTAATGATATTTATAGAAAATTGCACATGTAAAAAAAACACCAAATATCTAAATTACCAAGACTTTTAGATGTACCACTGAATTCCGATCGGCGGAGCAAAGTTCCATGAAGAATAACCGTTTGACATCCAGGGAGGATAAGGTTTTCAAAATTAAAAGAAGATTGAGGTGCGTAAACGTATCCTTTGCTCTAGCAGCATTTTTCTTAAAGCGGAAGTACCAAGGTCGTTTCAAGGCTGGCGTTGGCAGCCCTGGCCGCACTGATTCTCTGCTCCGTGCAGGTCGCGCCACCGCCGCGCCGGGTCGAATTGTTTGTAATTCCACCGTATGCTAATGCGGCGCGGGCAGATTAGCAGCACGAAAGAGGAAGGTGCAGCGCCTCCCTGCAGGGGGTGGGGTGAGAAGAAGTTTAGAGGGAAGGAGGAGAGGGGAAAAGGAAAAGGAGAGTTAAAGCGTTGAAGAATGGAGTGGTGAATGTAAAGGATGGAGAGATTGTAAGGGAAGAGAGGGAAGGAGGCGAAATGGGAGGGGGAAGCAATGAGGTGGGAACAAAGAAAACGAGAGAGCTGAGGTTGCATTGCGGATAAATTATTATATAGACAAAGAAAGGAACGGGGAGGGGGGAAGGCAATTCAGGATAAGAATACTGGGAATATGGTCAATGCAGAGAAGGAAGCAGAAAACGAATACCCAGGAGAAAGAGAATCAATGAATGAAAATAATATGAGAGATTATTAAAAATATATATTATGAGGAGTACTTTGATGAGATGAAGGGCGATGAGGGATAAGACGAAAATGTGGAAGGACATGAAAAATAGTAAAAAAAAGTATAATGATAGTACAAAATAAAGTAGAAGGATGAAGAGAAAGGCGAGGTGGCGCAAGGATGATGAAGGGAAGAGAGACATGACCGGAAGTATTATTAGGGAAACACAGAGAGAGAGGGAGAGAGAGAGAGAGAGAGAGAGAGAGAGAGAGAGAGAGAGAGAGAGATGGAGAGACATATACATAGAGAGACAGAGAGAGAGAGACAGAGAAAAACAGAGAAAGACAGGAAAGACAAGTAAGACAGAGAAAGACAGGAAAGACAGAGAAAGACAGAGAAAGACAGGAAAGACAGAGAGAGACAGAGAGAGACATATTGAGGCTGACAAAGACAAAAACTGATGAGGACGAGCAGGGAAAGGGCAGGGGGCAGCAGCAGGCGTGTCACCGCAGGCGCCTGGCAGAGAGGCCAATCGTGGCGTGGCGCAAGCCGTGTGCGGCGCAAACGAGGCGACTGCGAAAGCGCCCCGCCCCGCCCATCCCAGACCCACCCCACACAGTCCACCCAGCTCCGCTCTGCCCCACCCGGCTCTGCCCATCCCACTCCGTCCCCCCCAGCCCCGCCCCTCGCGCCGCGCCGCGCCGGGGTGAAGAGGGCGCGAGGGCGTGAGGGCGCGAGGCACGTGAGCCGCGGTCGTTAGTCGCGGGCGCCGCCAGGTGGCTGTGTCTGCGGGGCGGCGGCTTGCACGGCTCGTGTGCGTGACCGCCCACGGCAGCGGGAGGCGCCACAACGGATTTACGGATGCGAAGCCTTCGGGGTCGCAAAAGTTTTTTACGTTCGGCGAAAACAATAAGAAATGCGTACCGTTTCGCATAGTTTGTGAACGCTCTTTTCCGAGGATACAATAAATATTTTTTTTTGTTCGCTGAGAGGTAGAAATCGCGCAAGGAAACTTTGTGCTCCACGAGGGGTGACGTGGTCTTCTTAGCGTTTTGACAGGCAGCCTCGGCCGAATAAATTACATTCATATTACGTGTAACCAAATACAACAAACAATAAAACAAATTGCCGATCCAGGCAAATCAAATTTCGGACGATTACAATCTCTAACTTGTATTGAACTACCCGATGTTTTCAGAATAGCTACAGTCTACGTAGATGGCTCTGCACATACCCAATGCCTTCCTTCTCGTGTGCCTCGCTCTCGCTTTAAGTCGAGTGCACATATATCTTGTGCGAAAGGTAATGCAGGTCTCTGTACCTCTTATGACCAAAGATCAGATCTTTATTTTTACTCTATCGCACTTCTTAAGAAAAGAAAGTTAGGTATGTGTGTGCTGGAAAAACAGCGAATCTTTGGCAGAAAAACTTTAATTGCAGGGCCCTGGTAACTAAACGGTGAATAAATACTGCTTCTATTTATATAGCGAACCACTTCGGGAATAATAATCGTAGCCGTTGTCGCGAGCGGAAACACGAAATAATCATCCAGCTTGTATACTCTTAAGATAATTTAAGTAGTAATGTAAACTAGCGTAATCATGTATAGATTGTATACATTTAATTGACTGTAAGGGTGACGCCGCGTCCATGGCGAAGGTGCCGACGTTTCGGTCGCCATTCTGCGACCTTCCTCAGGGCGTAATGCCCTGTATTTGCCATGGACGCGGCGTCACCCGGACAGCCAATTAAATACCGACTCCGTCCGCGGAAGCCTACGCTCTCACATGTATAGTTGTGTGCGATAAGTGACGCATGTAAGCCCGATCGAAGACGGCAACGAAGATGGCGGCGTGCGGCAGGTGCGGGCAAGCAGAAGAAGCAGGCGGCGGTGCGCGAGGCGCTGGACCGGCAGCGCGCGCAGAAGCACGCCCTGCACTGCGCGCTGGAGGCCGCGGAGCGCCGCTTCGACCTGGCGCAGGCGCTGTACGCGCGCGCCGAGACGGAGCGCGAGGACCTCTCCAAGGCCATCGCCACCGTAAGTAATACTACGTAGGGCCACCGTAAGCAACACTACGTAGGGCCACCGTAAGCAACACTACGTAGGGCCACCGTAAGCAACTCTACGTAGGGCCACCGTAAGCAACTCTACGTAGGGCCACCGTAAGCAACACTACGTAGGGCCACCGTAAGCAACACTACGTAGAGCGACACGGGTCAAAGAACACGTTTTGTTTTCAAATTGATTCCTTGTGATTTTACGTGGCGAGACTCAAGTCAGGGGTCCTGCTCTTCCGTCTGACTACGCAAATGTCGCCACGCTCCTTTCACTCGCCATCGCCACAACAGCAGCAAAAATATTATCACATCGTACACTCCCCTCAACCCGCTAACAATAAACGACGTCCCTATAGAATGGTACCTTCCCAACAAAACAGTTAAAATACTTAGGATTATACCTCGATACTAAATTAAACTGGCGCGACTACATTGCATCAAAGATTTTACAAACCAAGGCAAAATTCCATCAGTTAAAACCGTTAATAAACAGACACAGTTGAATTCAATACAATACTGGCATACCACTATATAAAACCGTAATAAGACCGACATTTATTTACACCTCTCCCATATGGATAAATGCTGCCAATAGAAATATCCGCAAACTCCAAATCATTCCAAACCAGTTTCTGAGAACCATTACTAACGCCCCATGGTTCATTTTCAATGATCAGCTTCACATGAAACTGAAAAGAGAATCATATACCATGCCACACATTTTTGTCATAATATTCATCAACTCCCAGCACTCTCCGAATGTGTATGTATAGTATGTAATTTATGTATAGTGTGTAAACTTAGAATAAGCTAGTAACAAAAATACACATGGAAAGTTTAAATAACTGCCTATAAATTTACCTTCAGAAAAAAAACGCTCCTTTCACCGACTAGCACAACATGGGACAGCGGGCTTTACTTCCCCTCCAAAGAAAGGCGTACGAAGGAATTTTTCGCTCTTAAAAATTCACGGCTTTGAACGGGTGTAAACCCGTGAACTTGGGTCCGATATGCTAACCTTCACACCCTCGCCGCCGCTGCTTTTCACTGCTACGTTATTGCTTGTTGTTCCCTACGATGCGAAGCTGCATAACGTACCTGGATCGAGAGGGGCGTGATGACGAGGAAATATGAAAACAGTTGAATCACGGTGAATGATCTCTTATGGTATGAATCAAGGCCCCCACAGACCGACGCGGATGATCCGCAGCCTACGCGGAATGTCCGCAGTGGAAGTTTCGCGTCACGTGTTACCTTACGAGCACGTTGAGAACTGCGCGGCGGGCGATCGTTGCGGCAGCAGAATGGAAGCGTTTAATCGGCGACGGATTTTGTTTCACGGTCGGACGCGTTTTTTCCGCTGTCCTCCGAGTTTTCCTGTGAAAACCAAGGCATCAGATGTCGAATATTTTCCGCTCGCCAGTGAATATGTCTCCAAACGTTGAGACATAATTGACGCTCAAGTGTGAATGGGACCGCGGATTTCGTCGCCGCGTCTAGCGGGGAACTTTCCGGTCTGTGGGAGCCTTTATGAGAGGACATTATGATAGGGAATTATGGAAGGGAAATATAAAAAGACAGATCATAATCAAGTTTTTTTACAAATCGAGTGTAGTTAACATTAGTAAATCCGAACCATTAAAATTAGGTACGCAATGAAATATTGTATGAACCATGGGCGTTAACTGGTTCTAATAATCTCTGGCAACATAAGTCAAAAAGTAGTTATTTCTCAAGGACGTTCTAAGGGTGCTAATGATCGAGCAGCGACAAAACGCCCCGAGAAACTTTGGCACTACGTTTTCCTCGTAACCACTATCCTCTCGAACCACGTAAGTTACGCAGCGGTCATCCAGATCTGTATTAAAGACAATAACAAGCAACACCGTAATGGTAAAAAAAATAAACGGTTTTTTGTCGCCATTCGAAAATTTATATGGATATAAAAATACTTTAATCTCAACCACACTAATCTAACTCATTATTTTTCTCTTATGCTTATTATTACCCTTCGACTCCAATTTTCAAGTTTAGTCGAGACATTCTCTCAACTACACGACTTATTCCCCGAATTACTCGCGTACATGCTATTTAAAAAGTATGATACTCATAATAAAAACATGATGATAAATAATATATGCACCTTTTCACAATAAACAATCATACGTAAGTGCAGCGTAAATACATTTCCAAGGGTTCATTCAATTTGTAAACAGAGTATGTAACGCCGTAAGGACCGGCCAGAGTAATGTAGTTAAAATATTTTAGAGAGAAAACGTGAAGCACTGAACTTTTTGCACTTTATTTGCTCAAATTCACTGAAGGTGTGATAAAAGATCTCACAATATGAGTAACGTGTAACGTCATTAAGATGATACATAGCAAATAACGAGCTAAATTCGTTTTGTAAGACGTCAGCTGTGTGACGTGCAATTATTTCGTAATACCCCTTTGTTCCGGCAAAGAAAGCCTACATATTCAAAAAATCTTCTTTTTTAATAGAAGTAATCATTAATCTTTAGTTACAAGTCATTTGTCGCGATGGCTATTATGGATGGATGGAGAAGTGACGTCGATTGGGTTTTCGTTTATCTGGTTGCGTTGTAATAGAGTATTACGAAACTTTCAAAAATATTGATCCTCGTGTGATGTGCGCGCAGGAGAAGAAGCGGCAGGAGGTGCACCTGTACCTGGACTACAAGCGCGCGGAGAAGCGGCAGATGCTGCAGAGGGAGCTGGAGGACGAGCGCCAGCTGCAGGACGTGGCGTGGAAGGCCAACGCGGACCGCGAGAAGCGCCGCAAGGAGCTCGAGGACGAGCAGTACCGTCGGGAGCAGGTGCACCCTCTGCTCTACACTCTGCTCCAACATCACTCCTTCGCTCCACCAATCTACTCCTTCGCTCCACCAATTTACTCCTTCGCTCCACCAATCTACTCCTTCGCTCCACCAATCTACTCATTCCCTCCACCAATCTACTCCTTCACTCCATTCTCTATATCCCTTCATTTGTCTTGTTTTAAAATGTGTTAACTTGCCTTACATTTGGCGCTGGGATCACTCTCAATTAGTCTTTCTCTGTTTCTTTCCCATTCCTTCCCTTCTTCAATGTCTTTCTCTTCGTAATCTGCGCCTTTCTTTCTCCTTTCTTCTTTCTTTGATATTGAAACATGTACTCCATAAACATACTTTAGTTGTCTTAATCTTCCCGGTAATGTTTCAAGTCGATGACTCCTTTATGCGCTTCGTTTATTATCTTTCAATAAGAATTTACGGAGACCTAGTACGTTATCATACTTTCAAAATACACGATGTTTTCGAACTGCACCAACCACTTCTTTTTCAACTTTGCTGAACTATTTACACTGAATGTTTTTATTTTGCATAACTTTCTCCTTTGATATTCTATCCCCTTTTAGTTTTTTCGCCCCTTATCGCTTCACGTGGACGCCAGCTGTCATTCAACTATAAGAGACGTTTTCTGACCGCTATAAATACGTCTGCTCTGTCTTCAAGTAATATTTATTATGGTATGTGGTTCTTCTATTGATAATATTTTTTCTTGTCTAAATTTATAAACAAATTTTTAAGTAACTGATTTAGAGTGGAAATCTTAAATATCATCACTTATGAGTCCGTTGGCAAAATTCACGTGAGATTTAAGAAGCTAGAGAGATGAACCCCACAGATGAATAAAAGAAGAGAATTCTTAAACTAGGAAGCAAATACAAACCGTTTGAGCTATAACAGCAGAAACTTTCTCATAACATTGGTAACAGATAATTATTATCCTACTAACACATCGACGATCATTTGGGAAACTAGAACAAAACGAAGTACCAAAAGCTAATAACATACTTTAATATAACAATATTTAATTTATTGACAACAGAAATGTGTAAATCAAAATTGCTCCCTGACGTTGAATCCAGTATATTAAACTTGAATTGCGATTCTTCTTACAAAAAAAATGAAAAAAAAAATATCCACTCCAGAATTCGCTTCTGATTTCGGATTGTGAAACGCAAATGCTACCACTCTCACCATGAAAAGCGTTAAATTTCTTGAACTCCGTATGTAACGGTTAATGTTCAGGTAATACTTTTTGTTTAATTCGGGTAATACGCTCGGGTAATACGGGCATTTCCAGAATTTTAACATTAAACTTTAAGCATTACAAAGAAATTGTTCCAAACTTGGAGTCACTTGAAGAAAAGTGCTGGAGTTTTTTTGCCTCCCCCCCCCCCATTAAAATATTCGTTGAAATTCAAGGAGCCACAAATCAGCCATATATCTGAGTATTTCAATTTTTGCGGTAATTCTGTTTAGATGTTAGTGTGGTTCACGAAGGGACACAGATTCTGAAAATTCTTTATTTTCTTATTAGGTGCAAAACGTGGGTGATAAGTTTGTGGTCGAGATTGTATTGGCACGGCAAATAAGTCAATCGAGACCGAGGAAAAAACTCCTACTTCGATCACGAAATATGAACAACTCAATATCTCTACAACTGTATACAAATTATAATATTTTTATAATGATGTAAGATTATCTTTGAATAAGATGTTTCATATTTAGGGAAATAGCAATATGTTGTATAGGGTCTTGAAAGCGGAAGCCTTACTAAGTGTATCTACTTCTTTATATTTCCATACGTGTAGTACATTTAACCGTAACAAGACGGTTGTCTTGACAACAATGTTTTAAAATCTACATTAAAACATGATCTACTTGAACTGCGGATAGCAATGTGAAGAATCCCCATTCTTTATATAGTTGTAGGAAAAGCAGTTTGGGTACACAGTAGTTCAAACTGTTCTTACAGGTTATGCATAGATTGCTAACAGGGAGACAATGCTCAAGTGTTGTGATAAGTCGGTGAAAGCAACAAAGAAAACAAAACATTTTCGTCTCACCGCATCAGCTACTGCTGATCTTAATGTATCAGTAAGTGATTTGTATGCTCGAATTAAAATAAAAGGAAACTCAATAAGGTTGTATAAAAATTGTTTATGACAAGTGGTAAAAGCGATTTCATTTTGTTCGTAGGACTGCGCTACTCGACCCTTCGGCCTCAGGCCAGAACCTTTCCTACCCGCAAAACAAAATGTCACTTTTATTACTCGTATCATAAATAACTATTTCGGTATTCTGGCGAAAAAGTTGGGTGAGGCGACGCGGGGCGTAGCAGAAGGGGGAGAATCGGTGAGGGGATCTATAAAAAAACTACTTCCATTTTATATTATAAACATAATTCAATCCTTTTCCTCTCTAATAGATGGATGTGATAAACAAATACATAGGAAATATTGTTTTTTAGATAGTTTTGTATACAATTAAAGTAGGGTCATTGGAATGTAAAAGTGGGATTCGGTAAATGGCGGTATTGCATTGTACGTAAGGAACCCTAAACACAAAAGCCTCTCAGTCAGGGGGTTTCAAACATTTTTTCGACCTCGGCTCTCCTGACCTAATCGATACTTCCTGCGTTTCTCATGGCGACAATAAGTTTCACACATAAGGGTTAATATAGACCTACTAATGATTCAACTCAAATGAGTTAGTGATACAATGTTGGTAAGGGACAAGCTAGGTTTAATTAATCTTCAATTAATTTGTAAAATAAATCATAAACATTACCAATAACATATAGTGTGATAGTAAAAAAATTGTAATCATAAATAAGACAAGCGTTAAAGAAAATAAAATCTAAATATAATTTTTAATAATCACTGAGACGCCCGTACTAAATGGCCGCGACGCCCCTGGGAGCCGCGACGCACACTTTGCAAACCCCTGCTCTGGGAAGGGTGTTGCCCGAGTACAATGTCTAGCGCATGTCCCAACGCCACAAGTGATTAATTGGGAATTACCCTCAGGCATGTTTCAAATATACTTATAAAGAAAAAAGTAGAAGTTCCTAGATAGGGATTCGAATGGTAAATACAGGATCGTAGGCAAACTGCACCACACCTTACCATCGTGTGTAACGGAAAAGATGTCTCTTAGGACCGTAAAATCTGTTTTTTTGGGAGGCGGGGGGTTGAAAGAATAAGAGTTACTTTTTCTGCTATAATCTACAAAGTGATAATTTTCTGGACGTTGCATTACTCTTTTGGAGGTCCATGCCTTTCCTTAGCACAGAATGACAAGGATCTTTTGAAGTTGACTTCCGGACGCAACTGTTTTCACTAATGATAACAAGGTTCGGAAAGTTAAAATAGAGAACTGCGTGATTCCCATTCCTCACATCGATACAGCCTCCCGGGCCACTATTTTCCGTATACACATGTGCTTAGCGAGCCCGGCGGGTCCGCTAGTTAACGTTTGGGATTCAAACCGCACCCTGGGGGCTGCACAGCTTTGGGTCATAAGTCTACATAGACCGTTCCCGATAGCAAACATTCTCACTAATGCCAGAGGAGAGGATTGGGAACGGTGTTGCCCGAGTACAATGTCTAGCGCACGCCCCAACACCACAAGAAGGAGCTAGGAACTATAGGATACTTCGGTGTGATGCATAGAGGGTGGGACAGCCCACCAATGCCACAGCATTCAGATAAACAACCATGCCTATGCGGAGCTCAAATCTTCAACCGGACGAATTGAGGTCGCTGTTATATTCACGCTTTAGACAGCTCAACACGGAACCCCTCCAAACAGCTGTTGCCCAGGGCCACTGAGCATGAGAAAGGAAGGGGACATTAGTCACCGCTGAGTGTGACGCTGTGACGTTAAGCACGGTACCGTGTAGTGTGAAGGCTGCCATTTATAACTGTGCTCTGCTGCCGGTGGCTCGAGCGAGCGGCTGTGCTGCTGACGGCTGGAGAGCGCAACTAACCGTCACAGCATCACCACTGCGCCGCTCGTGTGAATCCCTCCCCTTCACACAAAGCTCTGCCGACAGAAGCGCTACTCAGAAACGCTGCGTAGTTGCTCCGTGTGAATCGGCTCTCAACCGACCTCGGATGTCCTTGAAGCTAATCTACATGACGTTTTGTGTGTACACGTGTTTTTATTGCAAAACAGTCATGTTAGGACCAGTAAGCTGTTCAGTCGATTTTCTTCAAATTTGAAATCTGTTCCTTAAATACGGATTTTGAAATAAGGCCAGGCACAATTTTTCGAAAATTCGAGTATTTTTCGAGTAATTTTGCGTGAAAGCACCGGCCAGAAAGTAGCTGTTTTCGCACCACAACATTGCCGGCAGCGTATAAACGACTCTGACAGTTCGATGCAATGTTACTTCACATTACTACGCACATGGCACCACATCCATCACATATTAATTAACTGTCAAAACATTAATACTTACTGACAAGTGACGACGCGTCTTGATAACATGTTCATAACTTTCACCAAAGTCGATCCTTATCGCCTGTGAGCGATATGAGAGACAACGCCGAAACTTGGCTGTGAGAAAGTAAACAAATCCTCGCAAGCTGATTGCTCCAGAGCGAGTCACATGACGTACGGCAGCACGTGGCGAGAGAACTGTCGGAGTCGTTTACATGCTGCCGGTAGTGTAGTGTTTAGTCTTTGCATTGAGGATGACGTTCAAAGCAGTAAGAGTCACGCCGTGCCCGCAGGAGGCGCACCAGGGGCTGCTGGCGCAGCTGGAGGAGCGGCGCGTGCGCGCGCGCGCGGCCGTGGCGGAGGAGGCGGCCGAGGAGGAGGCGCGCGCGGCGGCGCGCAGCGAGAACCAGCGCCTGCACCGCGAGAGCATCGCGCGCGGCCACGAGAACGCGCTGCGCTACCAGCGCGACCTCTGCGAGCAGCGCCACTACGCCGTCACGCTCAAGGTGCGAGGTGACATCGATGACAAAACATCCATGTTGGACAACATCGATGTTCAAAATACATCGACTAAATATCATTGATGTTCTCCCAACCATTGATGTTTTCCCCACCATTGATGTTTTCCCCACCATTGATGTTTTCCCAACCATTGATGTTTTCCCAACCATTGATGTTTTCCCAACCATTGATGTTCTTCAGCATCGATGTTTTTAAACCGGATTAGTAACCTCTAACATTAAATTCATGTACATTAAAATTTAATTTGTCAGTATTCGTGTTTATCAAGTCGCCGAATAAGGATACGAGAAGAAGGGGCAGACCCTATGACCACATTAGATTTGTTTGCTACTTCTCAATGTCCGAAATGAATATGACGAACGAGGAAATACATGGAGGTTATCTCGAGCGAGAGTGTTCGGTCGATAAAGATAGTGCAAACACTGTTCCTTTGGTTCCAATACGTGAATAAGTGTTACTATCAGTTATTATTTCATATTTAAACTTCTTCAGCATTGTGATGTGAAATTTTCATTCAGAAACAAAATATTGGAAAAGAAAAAAATCGATCTCAAAACATCGATGTTAAAAAACATCGGTGTTAATGAATTGATCATTAAAGTATCGATGTTTCTACAAAAACATCGATGTTTTGAAAACATACACATCGATGTTGCATCCCTACGCACTACACACACTCCCCCTCTCCCTCCC
>BOPP01000046.1:179664-192827 GCA_017312745.1 Gryllus bimaculatus
GCGGCCGCCGTGCCGCCGCAGCCGCGCTGCTACATGTGCCGCTGCCCCTGACGGCTCAGGCGCGGATTAGACAGTCAGAGTGTTCGCTCGGTTGTTCGGTATTACTGGCAATAATATTGTGTTCTTGTGTCATTCTGGGTGCTCACAATTGGTCCAATGCTTCATTTTATCCTACGCCAAAATTAACAAACCGATGTCTTGTTCACACAATTCAATGTTCACTGAAATAAAATGTTTCTGTAACTTGCGTTTATATATCATTATGAGGGCGATCACATGCAACCAACAGTTAATCCGTTTCAGTGTCAATATGAACCAACCGTTGTAGAAATTTCGTATTGGTTTCAACTATTCAGAGAAATCCGAATTCACTGCAATAAACTACGTTGAACAATTGCTTACTGAGTCATTCTTTATTGCGAAGGAGATCGGAATAGGAATAATGTTTGATTCGTCCGATGGTCAAAATTAACAAACATGATCGGCCATGACGTGTTTGGACGACTGTCTTGCGCATTCAGTCTTCGCCAATCCCTGCACGTGCGAAGTCGGATGCTGCCACGTGGGAGATTGCAGCCACGTGCGGAGACGTGGGCGACGCTGGGGGCCTCTGTCACTAACTGGCAACGGGATCGGTAATCCGGTTTAAAGGACTTTTCTCTCATATTGATATTTTGTACAATGCGCTGTTTCTGGGAAATGTGTTCTCGTGTCAATTATAAGGGTGATCACCGTGGAACCATTGTTTGATTGAGTCCAAAACTAAAATTAACAAACTGTTCACCTAAACAAAATCACTGAAATAAACTGCTTCTAAACACAGCGTTCTCAATTAATTTTATTTACGAGAGTGACTAGGATAGGTATTGTTTTCGCTTTGTTCAATTGTTCATACGTTCATTACCCAATTGTTGAAATGGTTCATAAGAATGCCTCGAACTATTCCAACCGTATTCTTCGAAATAAACGTTTTCTGGCAATTTCGTTTAGGTGTAATTTGTTAGGATGATCCCAGTGGAACCCACGCCTGATTCCTTCCAGTAACAAAATTAATGAACTATTTCATATGCTTCTTCACTGTTCACCCAAATCGGATTTCCATTAAATAAACTGCCTCTAACAATTACGTCCGCAGACATTTTTTATTGCAAGAGTAACCGGTTTTGAAATCGTGCTTGATTAGTGCCAAGGTCTAAATAAACGAATAGTCAAATGTGTTTTATGGGACTGCTTTAGACTGTCATTCCAAACGATATTCAGTTAAATAAAGTGCGTCTAAAATTATATTCTGAGACAACTCATTGTGAGGACGGCGATATGATATTAATACCGCAGCGTTGATATCAATGCACGAGACAGCACGCTAGTTTCACATGTCGGTTTGCGCAAATCAAATCAACACGCTTCTAATTATAACATTCATACCCATTTATTATCAGGGAATGTAAGTGTGTTTGTTGGGTAGTTTTGCATGAGCAAATAATTTACGAGTTTGTAATACGAGTATATCTCTAGAGTCGCGAAGATATCAAAGACTATGATAACGAGGTGAAAATACTCACATTCGTTGAGTTGTTTTCAAATGAAGGATTATGTAATTTTTTCGCAATACTTCGTTTTCGGTGGCCTTAAACGCGTAAGATCTGCCAACTGAATGGTGCCCTGACCTCCATGCGATGCAGTTAGTGTTCAATTGTCTCTTGTACGAACTTAATCGTTATTAACTGTTTATAATACTTGCATATTAGCATAACCGTTTAAAATGATATGTCCTCAATTATTATGTTTCATAAGGAGGATACATTCCAAGAAAAGTTAATAGTGAAATTGAATGTATGATGGCCATGCTGGGGTTGCAAAAAACGTGGTAATATGAACCAAAATTAAATTAATAATAAAAAATATTAGGTAATTTACACACGTTTGAAAGCAATATTTCATTTATCGATTTATTCACTATAATTTTATGTAATTGTAACAAGAGCATTCGTTCTAATACAACGCATGCAGCAGCGGTATCCGATTCAATACAACAGATTTCAATGTAAATGTCCACCAGTGAGCCTCGATAAGGTCAATAAAGTAAACGTTTAATGAAGACCACGATGAAAGATGGATTTTTTTTTCTCGAAGTCATTTATTTTTTTGCGGGAGAGCTTGCAACTTTGCAGATCGGAAAGTGCACCTTTTCGAAATACCCACTGTAGCGTAGTCCAACGATGCCATTGGCAGGATAAGTGTTCTAGAATAGAGAACGATTGTTATTATCTACCCTTTTGCTTCAATTCCACGCACAGAAAGGAGAGCAATACTTTCAGTAAAAGACCGCGCCACATTCTGCCTAACCCATCAAACTAGTTTTATCATTGTTAAGCTTCCAATACTCCAGTATTGGAACAAAACACGTTCACATCTCTGGCTTATGTCGGTTATAAATTTATCATCGCCACATTGTCCCCAGTTGTAAATAAGAAAGCAGGCACCCGAAGCAATGATTGATAGTCTGTCACTGAAGTTTTCAAATGTATTCTCAATTTTAGTTTACAAGACCAATTATGTTTTGAACTATTGAAGCTTAAATATTCTCTTTATTTGTTTATTAGGGGAAAAATTATATTAATTCAATTCCTTGTTCTAAGTAAAACATTTATAGGTTATTTTATAGAGCATTGTTCTTCGTTGCAAACAATGACAAGTAGGTAGCATCAGTGACCGCCGCTAAAAACGGAACGTTCGTTAAGCAAGACTAACCCGTGTGCGTTCGGCTTCACAGCAAGACGATAGGTTTGACGCCCACACCTGCCCTCTAATATAGATGGGTGAGCTTCTGGACGCAAGTCATTTACCAATGTTTTGAAAATGTATACTTTAGTCAGCATCATCACCATAGGGCGTTGTTCGACTTTAACCTTTCGGTCAGCCGCCGATGCTCTCTCCCCTCAATTAATGCACCTACCTCTGCCCACCCTAGAGTCCGTGATTCTAGCCTCCACTCCCTAACCCCGGTCACTCGTAAGCACATTGCAACCGAGCACTTAGGGCGGCTTCCCACGGCGCGGCCGCCGCGCGCTTCCTTCAAGGAGCAGAGCTCTTCCGACGCAGCCACCGCCGGAGCCACGGCCGCACCGCCGCCCGCCGTGGAAGGGGGTGGGGTGTGGAGGGGTAGGTTTCGCCGACCCTCCGGCGACGACGAACAAAGGGACCGGAGCAGGTAGAACGCTGCGGCCGCGGCGCAGTGGGAAGGCTTCCATTTAAAGCTGTGTTCTGCTAGAGGTGGCGCGTGGCCCCTCGTCCGCTTCGCGTAGCTGGAGTTCAGCGTCGGCTGCCGCAGCAGCCACCACCCGCTGCACGTGGGAAGGCCTCCATTCAAACCAATGCTCTGCTACGCGCCGCGCTGCTGCGACGTGCGCTGCGGTCGCGCCGTGGGAAGGGGCCCTTAGTCCTACCGCTTGTGGCTCCTAAGCGCGTGGCGGCGCTTGAACTCTGTGGCATGTGGAGGTTTGGTGGCGCTCACTTTGCGAACCGTACGCCCGTTAGCATCTTTCTCCCTCTGGCGCGCAGATAGTCAAGACAAGATTCATGCCGGGCGAGGTCTGACAAGGAGGAGGTATTGAATGTGGTTGAGAAAACCATGTCATAACACTACAGCATTTTCATAGAAAAGACGGGCATACCCCTCAGCTCGCGGCTACCGCCGTAATCATTGTGCTACAAGACCCGACTGTGCAGTTTGTGTAAAGGTAACGTGATTGGCATGTTATCTCTAATGACCGTATTTCAGTCGCTCCTTCGAGAAGGAACGCAAATATAATGGCACTCGGGAAGTAATGGAGATCATGAAGTCCATTGGCTTCCCTAATTGTGATTCGTGAAAATAAATACAGATAACAAAAGTCTCAGAAACTTTTTCCACACCTTCATTGTAGTGATGTCACTTGAGGCGCAAAATTCATAACAATTAGACCAGAATGACTCTGACTAGAAAGTAATGAGATGTATACTTTTTTCAAGGACTCACATTAGAAGCTTTTCCACACCTGTCAAGTATCTTCGTGTCTAAGTATCCCATCGTCTTGATGATTTTTTTTAGCACAAACAACTTTATTCAGAGCTTGATTTTACATCGTTCAACCGTTCGTTAGATGTCTGTTGAACACAAAATACTAAACACAACACTGTCAGGCAAATAACACAGTTTAACGTCGATGGAGAAAACTCAATCGGGCACCTCCAAATAATTTTGTGATCTTGAATACGTCAACATGTGTGAGAAAGGAGTGTTTAGATAACCAATTTTTCGGGGTTGGAGGGTCTGTGAAATCTACTTGAAAATGTAAGTACTGGAAAACTTTTGAATTAAAAAAAGAAATCTTGAGATACGGCAAGGATGCAGTTTTGGAAGGTGGGAATATTTAAGTCAGAGTAGAAAGCGAACTTTCTTACAAACAGGGCTTTCGTGGCTATTCTTATTATTTTTGAATATTTGACGTTTGGGAATGTAGATAGGAGCGGCATTGTTACAGACTGGGCAGGCATATAATAGCAGAGGTCATGCAAAAACAGAGATCGTTTGAAGTTTTTTGAAGTAGAAAGGGTAGGGAGAGAAGAATGACGGTTTATTGTAGAGCATAGGTTACTGTTTCTGCAAAGAGAGCGTCGCGTTGGGCTCTTGAAATGTAGACAGCTGATTAAATCAATTGCTAGTTCTTGCAGCATATGTATCGAGCTGATTGTTGATCTTTTACATGAGGCACCGAGCTCTTCCTCACCGGAGCGCTTTGTCTCGTGGCTTCCGTGGTTGGAGTATAGTTGAGGTTTTTTTTGAGGTTAAGCGTCCTCAATGAGAACGCTGTTGAGACTGTGACACATCCGAATGGCCTCGACAGGGACTTTTGCCGTTCAACGGTCGACGTTTTCCAATACCGTGAAGGAATAATCTATTATTATTATTCATCACTTAATTTTAATTAATAAAACAGTAAACATTTAATAATAGTTTTACACAGACATATACACTAGATGAACAGTTCACTGGTACTTGCCGGGACTAAAGTACCTTGTACTGTGCGAAGAGAGATCGCCTGGATGAGAGTTCTGTTGGACGGTTGCACTTGACATTTATATAGTTTCCTCCAAACTTCCTTCCCGAATTTTCAATTAATTGTCAAAACATGAAAAAAATATTTTCGTTCTCTGCTATATTCTTGGTAGAATTTCATTGAACAATTAAACTCTCATTCACAATTTACAATATCGATTTCTGTATTAGGGTGATACTTGCCAATAGTAATTCTTACTATGCCTGCGATACTGAAAGACGTGACGACAATGGCAACGTTATCGGTCCGTTTCTTTTAATTATTAATAATCAGTTTATAATATTCATATCTTACTTATAGTCCTAATAAGGGAATGAGTTAAAACGTGTCAAATGCGTAGATAAGTTGAATTAGGAAATAGTAATTTCTTCAACTCTTGCAGTTTTCTCCTAAACCTGTTCTGTGACGAGAGAAAGAGAGTTAGTAGACTGCTATTATGGATCCTTGACTTTGAGGTTTGTTTTTAGACCTTTTGACATCGCGCATGTCAAATATTTTTCTTCATCAGGAAATGTAACGGAGATCACAAAATACTATTTGAGTAGTACAATGCAAAAGAGATTATTAATGAACTTCATTCACGTTACTTGTTCGAAAGTGAAACTCAAAGTACACGTTTTTGTGAGATATGCATGAATGGTGTCAAAGAAAGAAAAATATAATGTCTTTTCCATGCAATGTATATAATTGTGTGACTGACATTATCTTGTTCTGAACTTTTCATTGTATTTCACAAGTCATGAATTTAGGTTGTTTTTTCGCATTCTTTCGTCCATACCTCTTCCTGCTAAGATTGCAAAGTTGTTTTTTTATCGCCGTTCTCTATAAATACCTCAGCGCATCAACTTGGCTGGTGAGTGTGCTGAAATACCTGCAGTTATCTACAACTCTCTGACACACGAAGAGGGAAGTTTCTTACAGAATGTTCCGTTCTGATTTGTAAGTTCAACCGTTCTATTGCCACAGAGTCATAAGGAAACTAGTTTTATTTTCCTGAATGACAGAACTATCATTTATGGAAGGGTTTTTCTGATTCATTGCTTTTCCTGTTAAGGTGAAGTTACGTTGATGTCACGGGATTGCGATGACTGGAATCAACCGACTGCACCTTACATTTTAATCGAACCCATAGTTAATCATGTAAAAACGATTGTAACAATTGCCTCGATGTATTTTTTCTTATCATTAAACTGTCAACAATTGTTATACTGCATTATTCTGAAATATTGCATTCAAAAAGGGCTACGTTTTCAAAAATATGAAATAGAATATACAAAAAGATTTCATTTTTAGTTCACAATATTAGAAACGTAAGTTGTTCGAGAAACTGTCAGCCCCTTCAAATGGGTTATGTAGCATAACGTGCGTTCCGGCACGCTCTTTCTGCGTTAAGTGATATATTATTAAAGGGTAATGAAATATTAAATTAATTAATTTTGACCTATTTCTTCCAATAAATGCAGATTTCCATTTAAAATGGAAGAAGTCTTACAAATTCGAGCCAAGGAAGTATACGGAGAAAACTATCTGCTCCGAGGAATTTCAAAAGTTTCTTCAGTTTGGAAGAAAAAACACTGAATGGATACAGAGAGAATATTTGAAGGGCAATGGAATGGGAGAAAAGCAGATTGGTATAAGTAACATTTTATAAATTCTGAGAAATTTGTTTAAGTCAAAATCACTATAAAGCCGTGTTGCTTTGTTTTATCATTACAAAAACATCATTTCAATTGTTCATTAATACCACAAAAATACATTGCCACAGAAATACAAAATAAAATATACACGTTTTTCTCAGAATTTGTAAAATGTCACTTATGCCGTTCTGGTTTTCACCCATTCAATTATGAGCGCGCGCTTTGTGCTATGTACAAAAAATTATTATTTTTTAGATACTTTGGAGATTCTGGGTTTCAAAGATGGGGGCAGAAGTCATTGCGTCTCTCAAAGTGCGCTTCTTTTACTTTCAATACTGTGCTAGAATCCTTCCTTTCAAACCTTAAGAATTATGGGTCTGTTCATCGTTTTGCTAAGGTTAGTTTTCGACGTCACGATTTTATGTTATTTTTTTTACAAAAATCTGCTGCCCTCTAAAATCAAGGACCTGGTAGACACACACTTGCCTAATATTTCGAATTGCTTCCGCCTTTCAATGTCTGCACTCCGGAACTTGGCGTTTACTAACAAAGTCTACATCGCTTTGTGACTGCATTTCTACACACGGACCTTACAGGGACTACAGTACAGAGAGAGTACACAGCGTCTGTGTCGGAAAGTCTCGGAACTCCAATACGTCCAAAGAGCATTAAAAATCCGTATATAAAATCTCTATGGAGGACGTGTTTCCTCAATTCTGCTCATCTGACGAGAGAGTACCACTTTATTCATTAGAATCTGACTAGTAACTACTCACATTGAGTGACATGTCGAAAGTTTGCTCTTGCGTGTTCACTCGTACTTGTAGTAAGTGCTTGTTTTTATTAACAATTTATGTGTATATGTTTATATATACGAGCTCATTGTAATAATTGTGTCATGAACTTTTTGGTAACTATTTATAAGTCATGTTCGAAGACAAAAATACAACAGCAAGGACACGAGCAGAGGGGAAGCAGATCTTTTCAGGCGATCCTGGCAGCGATTACGAGTACAACAAATTGAAACAGGTTATACATCTGATATCAAGGTGTACTGATTTCTCGTATACTTCGTCATGCAAATATATGTAAATTTCAGGATGTATGTCAATTTTTCACACGTTTCATTCATAAAATCGCACATGCAAATCGATGCATTTGATTTAAAGGATTCTTACAACTCTCACAGCATTTTAAATTGAAACCCCTTCTTATCAAAATTTGTTCTGTAAATTATATCAAATGATATTTAAACATAATTTTCTACAAATTGCAAAAGTTTAATTTTTTGGGCTCGTAAAACTCCTTTATTAAAGACAGAGATTTTTCTTTCAAATAAATTTTGTTCTATACAAAGTTTTAGTGAAAAATAGGCAACATTAAAAAAAATATTAAAAACAAAATTTTTAGAAAAAGGCTCGCAATTTTATCTTTAAACTGTTCGTACAATAAATGCAATGATTAACTTGACATAAAAATTATTTAATTTATTTTTTTCATTTTTCAAAAGTTATCGAAATATAATGCTTTTTGAATAAAGCCTCACGTCGTTACTATTTACAGTACGGACTGTTTTTAATAAAAAAAAATGCATGTGTGAGTACAAGGGCTACAAATAAACTTCTTTTTGAAAAAAATAGCTCAAAAGCACAAATTTCAAAAAAGGCTCAAACGAAATTTTCTCAAAAATACACCTCCAATTTTTATCAATGAAAATATGCATGTAGGACTAAGTTTTACTTTTCCAAAATAACCGAAAGTCATCTTGGATGTAACCATTACTGGATAGAAATATTAAGAAAATGTGAAAATGTATTTTAAGTGCTAATCGATATCAACTACGAAGTGTTGGGCTAAAGCGAAAATCTAGCCCAGACGGAAAAAAGTAGGAAGCTAGTAGAAGAACGTTTGTGCCATTCTGAGGTACTTCTAGCACATAAATTTGATCCTGTAAACGCGTTTGTTATTGCCTTCTCATCATTACCTTGGTACGACTGGATGAATGAACAAATTATAAAACAACATTTTCTGAGGTGCGTTAGCTACGACGAATACTTCAATTTAAATACTCCGCCATTTTGCCACGTGACGTATTCACGGTCGATAATTCAATGCGGAGAAGGCGCTTGACCTGCCATCTAGGAACAGTTTGTCAAATCTGAAAGCTTGTTCTGATTTCCACACACGGCTGGAGGCAGCACGGACCAAAGGATCTAAGGAATGAATATTCGAAAATGATTTAAGGTAATTTTGTTAAGTATACGTTGCCTGGAGATTAGGAATGTGAATGTGAGCGTAAAATCTCATTAATCATAAAAAACAAAACACAGAACGCACATTTCGAACATTCGAACGCATTATGTCCATTTCTTGATTATTGTGACCACATCTCAGCGACATGTCAATAATGTATATTATCTTATACCTTTTTAATATAATATTTTAATCATTATATTTGGATAATATGTTATCCGATTGCCATTGTGGGCTTTTTACTTACGTGTCCAAGTCCGTGAAACGGCTCTTTATTACAGCCTTGTAATAAAATAGCTATCAAGTGTCGCAATAAACAGAAAAACTACGAACAGAACTATATGAAACACACAAAAACATTTTTTTACTGAGAAATGATGGGATATACGTAGAAACACACTTGTACTTAATAAAGTATTAATGAAAATAACACACTCACAATACTCATCAAATAAAGTATAAAACACACTTTCGTATACTTTCCTACAAACCTGCAGTCAGTATCGTTACTTATTTTAACTGCAAAATAAAGTAATATAACTTTCTCGCATACTTTACTAATATTTCTTTCTCTCTCCTTGAAAATTTCATATTATTTACAATACATATTTACATTTACTGGGTAGTAAATTTTCCACAGCTTTTGCAACTTCATTCTTAAAACTTTAAGAAATACTTTCCATTTTCTGGGGACAACGATTGTTGACTCAAATTTATCCCCCCCCCCCCGCCAGGCAATCGATGAACCGCCGAAAATGTTTATTATTCTTACTTATAGAAGAGAATAATTTAAAAATGTTGCAAAAGATCGGATAAGATAAAATATTGTTTATTATACGTTGCATTATGAGCTCGTTAGCAATTAAATTATACACTCGAACATCCTCGTGAATTATTGTATAACATGCACATAATGATGTTTATAAACAACGTATGAAATAAAATACTGTTTCACTGATTATGCTATAAGTAATTATATTGTTGTTTTTTAAGTTTTCTTTTTATAGATTAAGTGCAGTGTCATTAAAATATTTCGATATGTTGCATATTCTACCTGTGAATGAAGCTTGATGCTGACAAATATGGCGGTAATAATTTAACTTAATATTAAAAGTCGTGGAATATTAATAATTTAATTAGATTATTAGTATTAGAGTTAGTTATTAAGCAATTCAATATGATGTTCAATGACTAGTCCGTAAATAAGTTGAAATCTGAATACGGATGGGAAAAAGCATTTTTGCCAAGAATTCATAACATTTTCACCAATAGCTGCACATAGAATTCATAACATAACAATAAGTGCACATAGTTTTGACAACGGTGCTTTACCATTAATGCGTTGCTGAGTCCTGTATAACATGCTATCAAGAGTGTAACAAAATTGCAGTATTTCAATTGTACGTAACCGTTTCCAATAATACGCGAACGTATGTGCTATTGTAGCACCAATAGGTTTTTTTATTCACGAATACGATAGCTTTATAGCTTGCGGTGGTTCGGACGGAGTGCACACGCTGAAAATATCATATATATCTGTTATCTGATATTCTGCATAAATACGAGTGATGTACGAGTTATTTATTTGCTGAACACACTATTTTAGCCGGCAGTCTTTTACAGCTATATAGTTTCAAAGGTTTTGATCATTACCAAGGATTTTAGAGTTAACAATCAGTACGTTATTTTGTGAAAAAGTCTAATATAATCATGAATGTCAAATGCCCTTTCACAAGAGATTTCCTTTGAAAAATGCATATATTATTCCATGTTGGTCATGTCAATTTATCAAACGGATTGGTTGTAAGTAGTTTAAATTAACACGTGACAGATTGCGAAAATATTACAGGTAATAATAGGTAAAAAATGAGAATTTCAAGATTACGATTCCGTTTTGATCGGGTGTTATTCTTGAAATTTTCTGATCGTACGCATAAAAAAGATTTATACTGTACAAGAAAAACATCTTTCTTTCTTTTTTCTCTACCACAATCTAATTTAATATACTAGTAGTAACACAAACAATTATTCTGTTTAGAAATATATTACAATTCTTGGAGTTACGTAAGAAAATTCTATTTTCAATTATTCCAGAGAAGAAATTAATTGAACCATGGTATTATTTACGGAATACAAGATTTTTAGTCTTTTGATTAGTCAATCGACTGGCTGACACATTGTCAATAATTTTGTTCAGCCTTTAAATTGAAAGCTCATTTACTATTCTATTCTAATTGTTACTTAGATGTCATATAAAATAATTGATATATTCAAAGCATCGGAAAATGACGATTGTTACTGCTTTACGTCTTGCTGTCTTTCTAGCGACGACTTGATGTACTGAAAATGAATGTTTTAGGTCTCCTTCATTTCTCTGATCCACCCTGTCTCCGATGTTAATTTGCGTTTTTGAAAAATGTTGCCTATTCGTAAATTGTTGTACGTAAATAACTAACAATTGAATTGAATTTGCCTTATTTTTACCTGGCGAGACTCGGGCCATCAGGCCCGCTCTTCCGTCTGACCACGCAAATTTCGCTACGCTCCTTTCATATAGCAGAGAAAGAAGGTATTTCTTGGGCGAGAAACAGGCGATTTGAATTTAGCTCAGAGGCGTCATTTAGGCTTGAGGATCTTTTACATGCAAGTAAATCTACGAACATGGGACAGCCGGCTTTACTTCCCCTCCGAAGGAAGGCGTACGAAGGATTTTTTCGCCCTTAAAAATCCACGGCTTCGATCGGGTTTGAACCCGCCAACTTGGGTACAACAGTCCAGTACGCTAACCGTTACACCACCGCCGCCGCGTTAACAATTAACTATTTTAACACATATTTCTTTCTTATGCTGTGAGAAGCCAGAAACCCCGGGTTTATTTAAACAGAAAAACGACATCAAGATATTAAAACTACAACGTAAATTTTTGCATATAGAAAGCTTGTATTCCAAGAGTACACATCGTCATGGCGACTGGTAAACAAGAAATGCTATTCCATACTCGTGAACATAACTTAAATACACATTCATTCTTTCTCGCACTACACATCCAGACATCTCTGGAAACCAGTGGGAGAGTAGAGTTTGCTCAAGATGATCGTGATATATTTGGAGAGGGAAAACGTTTCTGAAGCTCACGTATAGTTCAAAGCCGCATTTAACACATTGTTCTGTTGTAGGAACCACCAGTGGTTTTGTTTGACGTGGTATCGTAGTGAGAACGGACCAGTGGGTACCACGATTCCACTCCATATCGATCCATGAAGAATTTATGGAGGGAAAATTAGGTTTATTAGAGATCTTTTCAGCGTCCTCTCGCATTTCCTGCTTCTCATTTTATTACTTTACCATCATTCACATCATACCATCATAATCAATTCAACAAAATAATTACTATATTTCTACTAGACAGACGCACTACGATCATAGTAAAGATTTCTCAAATTGAACTGAATAAACTTTTACGAAGGCATTTACAATTGTATTCCAGATTTTACCTGACATTTCATTGATTTCTCTCAATTTGCTGACGTTTTCTTTGTTTGCTCTCGAATCGATAAGCTCATTCCATTCTACAAACATTGGGTTTAACCAAATAAAAAAAAATCGGATTGAAAGCAGTATTTCGTTTTGATTGATTAGTGATTCCGGCGCGCCAAAGGCTAAAGTCGTGAAACCCATAAATGTAGTAAATGTTTATCTCTCCGTAGGTGGCTGTGATCTTCCCCGCTGGATAGTGAGATACGGAATCGACCTGTCTGTCGCATTGATTTTTCCAGGTCCAAGGAAGGGGAAAGAAAGACTACCGGTGGTTAGTGGCCTGTTAGCTAGAGCACTACTCCGACATTCGCCTAATATTGATCGGAGAACCACGGAAAACTACCATTAGAGCAGCTAGCTCCTAGATTTTCCTCCAAACAGCGACTGAACTCGACCTAGCTACCTAGCCAGTGACAGTATTTCGGGAAGTACTTAGATAAAAAAATTCCAATATATAATTGCGCTGAAACATCAAGATTGATGTGTCCGAAAGTTCCACATTTTTCAGCAGCGCGCGCTCCGGAATGAAAAATCGAAAGCCATCGAATCTCTCTATTCGGCCGGGCGAAGCACCGGAAAAGAGACGGTGCTTGGGAAGGTGGATTAATTTTCGCTCGCGGCGCGGCGACGCACGGTT
>BOPP01000046.1:192902-254121 GCA_017312745.1 Gryllus bimaculatus
GCGGCCGCTGAGCTCAGAGCACGCCGCATTAACCGCCAGCGAACGAACCGCGAATTCAATTATCGCAAATTTTACGACTTCCCCAACGACTGTCTCCACCCCTCCTCCCCCGCAGCGTCACGGAGCGCAAAAAAGCCCACGACCCCTTGGCCTTCAGAAACCGACCTGGTTCATCCGCGGAAAAAAATCATTATACTGATGCTCGTTGCATGATGATGATGATGATAATAATAATAATAATAATAATAATAATAATAATAATAATAATAATAATAATAATAATAATAATGAGCGGCACCGCGGCTCATACCGTTGCGTCGTTGTCTGTCGCCGAGAGGAGGCTGCAGGTTCGTGTCCTGCGAAGGAATTGTCAGATTTGTGATTGTGACATCACCCCACCATTATCATCGTATCACCTCATTATTCATAATTCAAGGCGTAATAACCTTGTCTTATCAAGGGATATAGCCGTAAAAAGCTAAGCACAGCGAATTCCTGCGATTCCGCCTGCCCGAAGTTTCATTCGTTACACGAGTTTGGGTGCAGAATACCTTCCATGGTCATGGCACATTTATATTGGATAAGACATAGATAAGAAGGGGAAGGAAATACAGATGCAGGAGAAAAAAACAATAAAAAATGTGGAAAACCAGTATTTAAAAAAAATTTCTCCTAATACTATGTGGTCTGTATTTACCTAACGAGTATTGTATTTACCGGCGCGGTAAAAAGAGAGATAGGGAAAAGAGAGAGAAAGAGAGAAAACAGAGCGGTACAGGGAAAACAGAGATGGAGAAAAGATAGAGAGATAAAGATATAGAGATAAGTACAAGGAGAAAGAGGGATGGAGGGAAAAGGGGAAAGAGGGAGGGGTAAAGGTGTAAGAGGGAGGGAGGGAGGAAGGGAAAAAGGAGAGAGGGAGGGAAAAAGGGAAAGAGGGAGGGGGCGAAAAAGAGAAGGGGGGAGAAAAAGAAGGGGAAGGAAGAGAGGGACAGAAGTACAGCATCTGCTGGGTTCTGCTAGTTATTTATGTAGTTTATGAATAAATTCTTTAGTTTCCGAGTAAATTCCGAGTAAGATAAGTGCAATGTTTGTGAAAATTCGCGAGAGGGTGAAGTCAGAGTATGTCCCCTATCACGACGACCTATCCGAAATTCTTACGATGAAGTGACAAGTTCAAATATTATTTATTCTCCATTTTCTTTCAGAACGTGAAACTAGTAGATATGTAGCCTGTATGAACTTCATTTCGGCGAAGAACTGGCGAACACAGATTCCCAGAGGAATGGCGAAAAAGCCGTACTGTACGTGGAATCGACACACAACACACACTTCTACACGCGTGGCCCTCACCGGCCCTCCCACGGGCACGCGTATTTTTTTTCTCTCGAAACGACCGGAAGAAGCGATGATTCGATTGGAATTGGTCGCACGATGGACCTATTTATTTAGCTGGCCAGCCAATCGGAGCGCTCGTTCTGGCGGGACGGCGATGTTGCGAGCGGGTAATGCGCGGGATAAACCCGAGAATAAAGCGCTAATGTGATTGAAAACGCGTTGTTTCCGGCCGGGGCCAGAGCAGAAAACCAGCGCTTGCGACCGACCCTCCGGATCCCAGCCCCACTCGGTGCAGTGGAGGTGCACACGGTGTTGCATTTCAATGATGAGCTGAGAGTCACAATAATGGCACCTACTTAATCTACAAAAAAGAAAGCGCGAATGATTACCAGCAATGCCACCTCTACAACATGCCAGAGGCGTTCTCAAAATATTTGTTATTGTTACGTAAAATTAGTGTAATATAGCAATTTTTTATACCATGGATAGACCAGCAAATTCTCTTCAGTAAATAGTATGTAGCATAGCAAACAAGTATGTTAATTTCTTGACATCTTCTAAGAGAACTTTACAAGAAAAACTGAGATAATTTGCTGCACACAGTATAAATATTGCACACAAATATGAATTTATACATGAATAATGATAAACATAATTTGTTACCAGAAAGAGATTTCCAACCATCTCGCCTAAAGTAATGGCGAGTGAATTACGAGAGATTTTCGTCACCGAGAGCCTTCTCCCGGTATTGATAACAAAGAATGGCATGTAGATTGCGTCAGAGTATTTCAAAATGTTTGCGCTGCAAACCGTATTAAGAATATGTTAAACCCCTCCTACTATTCACCGTAAGGTGATCGGAGAGGTACGCCAGATTCCTGTACGCCAGATGCTTGTAAATCAGGTTCCTGTAAACCAAGGGAGTCGGTTTCGACACTACAGGAACAATGGAGTGATGAAGGGGGTCTATGATGCTCAAGGAATTGCTTGAGGGTCGATAAATGAATATGAACCGGCGATTAATAGGCATTTTTAAGATTTCATTGATTACAAAAAATATTAAATGAACTTGATAATTACCGTAATTTTTCTATACAGTGCTAAAAAACACTGCATCTTTCAACACAATCGAGCACCCGTTCACATTGCACAGCCTGTAGTGGAGTGGTTACACGACAACAGCATCCCTGTAATGGACTGGACTGCTCAGATTCCTGACTTGAATCTTATGGAACACCTTTCGGATGTTTTAGAACGCCGACTTCGTGACAGGCCTCACCGACCTACATCGATACCTTTCCTCATTGCAGAAAATATGACTGCGAGAGTGGAAGCTGTCATCAAGTCCAAGGGTGAGCCAACACCCTATTGAATCCTACCATTACCAATGGAGGGTGCTACGAACTGATAAGTCATTTTCAGCCACGTGTCTGGATATTTTTGATCATGTAGTGTATATTATACTCAATTTTTTGAACACTTATTCAGATGGTACTGATCGCACTTATCACTTAATGATACATTAAGGTTATTAATAGCTAATGCGATCAAACAAAACTATTTCGTTTTTTTTGTTGTATTCAGTTTTATATGAACATTTGGGCATCGTCTCGTTAATCGATAATTAGGATCATAGTTTTCTTATGAGAATATTTCTCAAAGCTCACTACGCAGCTTCTTTTGCAATCACCTTTCCGTCACTATTTTATTTCGGAAATACATTTATCAGAGACGTTTTTCTCTGTGTCTTTCTAACTGATGTCATTGCAGTGCCTCTGACCGACAGGACTTAGGGTTCAAGTCCCGACTTTGGCAGGGTTTTTGATACTGACTGGATGGAGAGATCCAATTCGGTCGCTGTCTGAAAAGACATTTTTAGAGACTTGCTGCTCTGATAGGTAGGTTTGCGTAGTTTCTCGCCAGGCAAATGTCGGAGCAACACCTTTACACACGGGCCACAGGCCGCACACGATCTTTCCTTTTTTCTTCCTTATCGTATTCTGACGTCTACACCCCGCCCCTTACACACACACATTTACATGATGTACATTATCACACATGTCGGAAACTTTGAGCTTGTCGCGGGTGGGGCGGTGCGCCGCTGGTAGGAGATACCTGGTTGGGGAAAGTCCATCTAGCCGACGCGTAGAGCGTTGCCAGATCTCGCTATCCACGGGATAAAATCACCGCCAACTCCCGCGATAAAACGTACACTACACTTACGCCACTAATGACCTTATCAGTCGAGGCGCCCAGAATCACTAATCAATCAATTCGTGGCTTTTAAATTTTTAATTTTGTTCTCCAATTGGCGCAAAAAATTTCAAACAAATGTATGTAAAAGCAGTATTTTACAATATTCTAAACTCAAGCAATAAGGAAACGCTAAAAAACATGAGGCAAGAGCAAGACGAGGACAATAGAGCGACGACACGTTCGTAAGAAGCGGGATCTAAGCTCTGCTTTTCGCCCAGGCGCTATCATACCGCCTCCTAGAGTGCACAAAGGGAACTACAATAATAATAATTATAATACGAAGAAGAAACAATTCTTCTAAGACGGGAAATGGGGCTGTGGTGCCGGAGGGAATTATCTCGGGGGGCCTAGGCGGTGCTCGACAATTGTAATGCAAATATAATTGCACAACCCCTGCGCAGGCGCGCGCCGGCGTCCAGACGAACCCAGCAACCTTCTAGCCCCCTCGCCACGTCGGCGCGTCTAGTCACTTCATTTCTCTTCCTGAATTATTACCGCATTTCACAGACATGAGATCATGTATACTTTTCTTTATTTAAATAGTGTTTCAACAAAAGAAAGAGTCTACAAAATAAATAATTTTAGATTATAAGTTTATGTTATTTTTTGAATTTCTTAAAATAATGATACTATAAATACCTTCAAAATAAAGTATTCTTTAAAACATAAGGGATGCAAATCACCCTCATCAATTTGTACTCCCGTACATAAGTACTCATGAACTGCAGTGAAACATAATTGTTTTGTATTTAGAAGTATAAAGTGTGACATGTATGGGCAATTATTATTGACAGATACGACAGGGCAATATTTCAAAGACCAAATACATAAATATTAATGAAAAGCCACAAAATTTGTACATGACCATTCTATTAAATGGTGGATAATAAACTATAAATGTTACAACCTAACAGAATATGTCGTTAGAGAGCAGATTTTGTAGTTAATTTTCATGATAAAAATCGAGAACCAACATGACGTCTCTATAAATTGTGAAGAATTTTGGAAAACTAATTTCCGCTTAAAGTGTAAATGTACGTTTTCTATATTAAATTTAATATCTCAATTATAAATCTCCAGAAATGCGTTGGAGAAACACTGCATTAGTACCCAGGGCCCGGAGTGTGGAATTGGAATGCAAGCCACATATTGCTTAACTGCGTTAACTGATGCCATACGCTACGCGTTGAAGTTGGAATTTCTGGCAATCGTTTAACAAGATCGTAACGAAGAGAGGTCTCGTTCCAATTGAAAAGCCCCTGGGACTGATTCATCAGCCTTTTAGTTGAAAAAACGAATTGAGCAAAATGTGAAACACTATGAAGTTTCACACGTAGCAAAATGCTGAAATTCGTATGGACAATTGTAATCTGCTCTCATCGCAATAAAGATTTACTCCTACGATTAGAAGATTAAAATTCTCATTATTTGTAATTATTTTACTTCAATTACGTGCCAAACATGAAAGCAACTGTAATATGTAATGGTATCAATATAAACTTTATTGTGCGCTAGACCATCGTGCAAATCAGACTTCGCCGAGCTTATTAGTAGTGATACTCCCGTCGTGGTTTCAAGTGCAGCTCTGTGTCCGCGCGTCTAAAGTGAGTTCCAACTTTCTTTTTTTGCGTCAGTCAGTATTCCGGAGTACAGATTCAACAAATTTAATGATTTAAAACATTACCTGTGGTGTGAGACTCGGTCCACTTTACCCAGCCAGTGTCTGTAATCTGAGTTAAAAACCAGAAATAATACTGGATATGCAGCACTCATCCCTCTCTGAGGCGATCTTGGGGCCGCTAAATATATTAATGAGGGCCCTCAACAGTGACTTCCCAGTTCCTCCGACCAATAGCTCATCTTCCAACAACAATCACCTTCGGCCAACCATCAGATTCCACATTAAAACCACCAGCAATGGCAAGGACAGCCGCAACAAGTTTTCGCATCCAGTGCAAATAAATTACGCAAACGCACTTTCAGGCTGTGCCGCGAAACCATCAAAACAATTATACCACTAGTGACGTAAATGTGTTTAAAACATAGCTTGTTGAACAAGTGAGCCCCGAACAATACCCGAACTCAGTGTTCCCGTCGAATAGATATGCCACATTAGCTAATTTCGACGATGCTTCAGATAGCCACTAGTCCTACCTGCAATCACGTACGCAGCCCCGATATGGGGAGGTACAGCCTCCTTCACAATAAAACACACTTCAACCTTACAAAATAAAGTCTTCCAAACTGCCTTAAATTCCCTATGGTACATTTAAAATGCACAAATCCACAATGACCTAAACTTCCCTCCAGTAGCCTAGCACATCGCCCGCCTTTCCGAAAGATTCTTCAACAAGCTTTATAACCTCCTTTTTCTACTGTTCCTACTCCTGTTCATTTTCGACTAACATTCTCACTAGGGAAAACTACTCATCTTCATCTAAACCGCATCCCGTCTAGATTCGACAAAGATAAATTCCGTCTTCCAGAACTCCAATTCTATCCTCACGTCATAATCCCCGTCCGTTATCGCACTCATTTCACAAACCACCAGCATAAGCAACAAACACATCACCTTCATTTCCCATTGAGGAGCCCAGTGGGGTCATCCTTCTCTGTATTATTGTGTACACATGCACCACATAGCAAGCAAACGGTTCTGTAAAGTGGCTACATACGGTGTATCAGTAAAGTATTTAAGAAAAAAATTAAATAAAGTAATATTAACAAAGTATTGAATTGAATTTTGTAGCAGTCTTTGCAAAGGAATTTCGAATTGCTTAAGCTTCTTAGAAAGGTTTCTCAATAATTATAAACTAGTGGCGCGAAAATAGCACATACGTATCTGTAATGATAAAGATTAGGTAACTTATTTATACTATTACATATTGATCATGCTAAACTTCGGTAATCCTTAGAAATATGAAAAAAATAACTTTATTGTGCCATCTGGTATCTTCCATCCGTTGAAGGTAGCCCTACCACAATAATTGATTCGTTTCAATTGTGTGTATGATGCTATTTTCAACCTACATCATTTTACGGATGGTATCGTTTCGAACATGTTCAATCCTGGAAATGCCACAACTCTTTCTCCAAAAATCCATTTCAAGAGCTGACAGCCTTTCTTTGTCTCTTTTATTTAGCCTTCATGTTGCAGAGCCGTATGTACATACTCTCAACGAGGCATTTTTACATATTTCTTTTGGTTTTCTTTGTAATTTTTTCGTTCCATAGCACACAATTTAAATGTATTGCTCTTGTGGCGTCGTTAACACGAGGGCCAGAACCGTTAGGTTGGTGAAAGTACGCTGCGGGGGAAGGAAGGGGTTGAAGCCTGAACATCGGGGGTTTGCGCTCGGGCGGTTGACTCGGTAGTGGCCGCAGAGCCAAAAATACCGGAGGCTGTAACTCCGAGGATGCTGCGGCGAGCCTCGTTTACGGAAGCAGGCAGCCAACCTGAGAATTCTGTGTGGGGGCGGTAAACGAAGGCTGGCCTGCGTCTATCTATGGACGAAGTGGTGGGGGTGTCAGCCTCAACTATTTAACGGCGTGGCGCCATCTGCGCCGCTTCTCATTCAGTTTGCATCGGGAAGCTTGTACGTGTGTACAAGGGTGTAGGAGTGTGGGCGAGAATGTCCGGAGGGTAAGGGCCAGACAATCTCGCGTGCTGTAGGCACACGGACGCCACGACCGGGTTAAATTTTGGCGTCAGGCCATGTGACGGTAATTGTCACGGGGACGGGGGGTCGGATCAGCGCGCAATCACGCGTGCTTGTATTTTCTGCGGTAAAGCAGTGTTTGAAAGGAAAGGCTTGCCGGAGTTGTTTTAATATTAGCAATTCATTGTAACTTTGTACAATAAATTTTGATATATTATATTTATTTTGTTTATTGAAATTTATTTCTTATTTCACTACGTCACACCTCTTTCCTTGACTGGCATGTATGGAAATACGTTTGTTTGTATTGTGATTTGCCTCTCTGGATGGACACACTTTCCTGCAAAAGAAGATAATTCCCTCGGTACCTTTAATCGTTCACGCTTTATGTAAGAAGCATATTTCTAATTATGATCGGGGTTTCCATGCTTGGCCGACCATTGTCCGGTGTTCAATCATTTAAAGGACATACAAAGTATATCTCATTGCTTTACGTTTTCCAGTTTGATAATAGACACACAAATCGCTTAAAACATCACATAGAAGAACGGAAATTTTATTGTCTAACTCTAAGTACTGAAGAACACATTTTAAAATCATACTGTCTAACTTCATGTGAATGGATTACGTTGATTTTGAATATTACGAGACAAAATTCCTTTCAAAGGGAGAAAACTCTTCTTTTCTACTAATCCTTTACGGTGTCGATAATCCTAAACATGTGACCTCCTACAAGCCTGGAACAATATTATAGAAACGGGTCAAAGTCGTCGTTTTCACAGGCCTCCGGTTAAGTTCGGCAAACCCGAACCGTTAGTTTTGTGTTTTTGAGGATTGGCGCAGCAGAAATGACTACGCGTTGTAGTGCCTTTAATGTTCGCCACGAACCGAGATTCGCCTTTCCTGACGAAGGCCCTCCCACCTTGTCAACCCCACTCTCAGCCTCTTCCTTCGTTCCTGTCTGTCTGTCTGTCTTCTCTCTCTCTCTCTCTCTTCTCTGTCTCCCCTTCTCTTCCTCCCGTCGTTTCCTCCTTCTTAACTACCTCCAACCCTACATTTCCTGCTACCATTCTTCCGCTTTCTGCCCAAATTTCTTTCTCCTTGGCTCCACAAAACTCCTATGCACCGCACCCAGCTTTCTATTCTCCTTTCTTGATCTTCCCTTTCCTCTCTACCCTACTCTAGCTCTCTCCCTTCCCTGTCGACCATTCATCCGCTGGCATTAATCGCTGCAACGCTTTACGCGGGCGGCGGCTGCGGGCGGCGGGCAGTCGCGGCGGAAAGCGGAGATAACGCAGCAGAACAAGAGCCGCAAATTCGGCCGCGGGGGAGAAAAAAAGAAAAAGAACGCTTTAATTAGGAGATTACTCGGCGTAACCGGAGCGATCATTCTGCGCGGAGGGGGCGGAGGGGGCGGAGGGGGCGGAGGAGGTGGAGGGGCGGAGGGGGCGGAGGGCATCGGGAGCGCGGGGCGAGCGGCCGAAGGCGTAATGTTGCGTCTCGCGAGGGCCATACTGGCCTCCGCTGGCCAATGGCAGCCAGCGGGGAGGCCGGGCGAAGGACGCCGGAGCGACCGTCGTGCCGGGAACTTGGCTGGTACTATTAGTAGTAATACACTAGGCTTTATTTCAACTTGCCCTTGACGGTTCACGGTTTCAACCAATCGAGAGCTTCAACGTCCCCATAGTGACGTCACTGTTGCGACGCATAAGCTTCCGATTGGATGAAACCGCAACAGCTGATTTACGTGAAGTGCATATCTAATTAAATCGTATAATAGTAATTGAGCTGTTCTTATCACTAAGAGCCTACGGTAAAATGTGTTGGTTTTGATAAAAACGCAGTAGAAAATTTGTGGCAATTTTTTAATTTGTAAAACATCAAATTAAAAAAATACGCTAGTGTACTAAACTCCTTGACAGTTATTTAATACATACTTTGTCAAAGAATTGAATATATAAGAATGTTTGTACGTATTGCTCAAAATCGCAATACATTTCAAGTACTTTTTCCAAAGAACAAGAAATATACTGAAAATGGTGCAAAGCAATTCACAAAGAAAACGAACTAAATGTAAGAGAAAGGAAATCTGAGTGCAAAGTACGTTTTACTACAATTTTCTAGGGAAATTAGCGACAGAAGTTTTTGCAAATAGCAATTGTGTGTGTGCTTGGAGGAAGGGCAACAGCAAAAGGTGAACGTTAAAGAAACTATCTAGGTACTTCAACCAAGCAACTAGACGTGTTTACAAAGAACAATACTTATCTTCCTCATCTCAATCACAATTTACGATTTTTCTAAAATGAAACATTTTGCTCTGAATGACCAACAAAAAGTTCTAGGTCTGTGGGTCGTATTGAAATGAAGCTGTATGCCGTATTGAAATGAATGTAAATAACAGGCCCTCGTGGCAATTGGCAAACTACCTAAAAGCAAAGATCGGACAGGGGTGAGGGCGGAATTAGCACTTTGCCTTATCATTCACGCTCATGAAAAGTGTTTTACATCCGGATCATTTTCAGCTGATAATATCAAATAGTATACTTCGAGGAAAACGAATCCACAGACGTTTTTCAGAGAGTAAAAGGAAAAGGCAAATAAAAGAAGTGATGCAGGTCGGTTTTTTTAGTCGTCAGCAATAACTACCGTATACAGAATCACTGCCTTACTTTATCAATATGACATCTATGTCACCAACTTAATGGTTTCAAATATTAAATGAAAAATAATTTTTAATAATGAATTAGGTAAGAAAAAATAAAATAAGTTTAACTCAATAGTGAGATATTGTATCTAGAGCAGGTTTTGTTGGAGAAGTATCAGCTAATTTGGATGCAGATTCTTTCAATATGCATGGCTGTAAGTAAATTAAGAGTAAGTTACTGAGATAAATTCTTGGAATTGTAGGAACGTTGAAAAGCTTTTGTAGATAAAAAGAGTTGTTCTTGAGAAATACATAATAATTAAAGCTTTGTAATTACAAACACATTCGTTTTAAAATAAATTCGAACTTCCTACTACATCCAATTTAATAATTTTGGCTTTAAATGAATGGTAGTCGGCTCCAGGTATGTTATCGCTTGTTATTATTTGTCTGTTTGAATGAATAACACTTGATTTGTCTGTTTGTAAATGTAACACTTAATTTTATCAATATCTCAAAATTAAAAGAATGTGTTATTATCTTGTTCATTATGTTAGTTATATCCCGTCATTTGTTCAGTCAACGTTGTAAGTGTTACGTTATATAGTAAAGCAAAGATAGAATGATTTTTTAGTTCGAAGAGTGCGTATATAGTGCACATAAATGATGTGACCGGCATTCGTTTGACACTTGTCTCTTTAAAAAGAAATTTAACTGGTAATTATATGTGAAGCATTATATTTCTTCTCATATAATCATAATGTTAGAAGAATACAGTAGATATAGACAGGGAAGATTGTGTATCGATGCTATATTCTCCACTAACTTGCTTATACACAAGAGGATAGAATTTAATCAGGAAAAACATATCGCTTTCATAGTTTATGAGAAAGCATTCGACATGGTGCATCGACATACAATATCGAAGATAATGAATAAAAGAGGCATACCACTCCATTTAATTGAAGTTATCAAATCCTTATACCACACAACTATAAATATATTCTATTTAAATGGAATATTATATTAGGAATTTAAAATGAATCGAGTTGTTAGAGTTGGTTGTAGCCTATCCCCAAGTTTATTTAATATTTCTATATAGACGAGAAAATGGGAACAATGTAAAACAGATGGCATCGAGATAAACTCCGAAAGTACTCTAAATACACCATTATTTGCAGACGATCTGATAATTATCCAAGGAAGTGAAGACCAGTTACAGAGGGATCTCTATAAACTAAATAACATACTATGTAAACGATGTAACTTGAGATTTTCAACCCCGAAAACCAAAGTAATGACGTTTAGAGGCAAACATACTACATTAAGTAAAATAATAAATAATATAATTTTAGAACACATTAGCCTTTTTAAATCTTTAGGATGTGATATTACTTTTGGATTCAATAACGATATCTCAATAAAAATCCAAAGATTCCAAAACATCTGTAGTACAATAATAATACGCACGAGACAGAAAACAAGAAAGGAAAATCAACTTACATTTCATAAAACTATGGCTATCCCCATACTTTTCTATGGACACGAGACGTGAACCATGAAAAAGATTTTACTAGAATTAAAACCGTCTGACACGAGATTCTTGAGAAAATTAAAGACTGCATTGTATTAAGCAAACTAAAACGTGCGATAATCAGAGATGAATTAGAAATACTCCAATCAACAAATAAAGTACAGTAATAAAGGACCCAATACGAATGCAGACCCAATAGAAATGCAAGTAAATTCTGTACACGCCTTCATAATTATGTGATTCCTACCGTAAGATTTATGTTAATTGAATTTTGAATACAGAGACAAATAAGCGTTTTTCTCAACACAATATTTTTTATTAACACAATATTCACTTCGAAGTGTTAAAATCAATTTCTAAGGGTAAATCAGCTATAGATTTTGGCTCTTATCCCTCATCATGACCTTCGTGAAGGAATAATACTTCCTGTCGCGAAGAGAACCTGCCATGAAGAACGATAATTTGAATAACTATAATTCCCACTGAATTCTAAAAGAGCGAACACGCTCTGTTAAGTATCTGATTGCATAGAAATAGTTATGCAGTGAAAAAAAACAACTTGGGATTTAAACTAATCTATTGAATTAAATCGTTTAATGTTAATCTTAAAAAATGATGTACAATAATGTACATGTGAATTTTGTGGTGAGCTGTTGATACTGTCACCAGATGAATTTGATTACTACATCTAGTACTACAGTTATAGACATCAGTGTTTCGCTGAAAATATGTTCCCATCCTTCAGTATGTCATTTTGAAAAACAAAAACAAACAAACAAAAAACAAAAAAAAACAACCACTGGTTCGTAAATCAAGAGGCCATGTAATGGTAAAATTTCTATATTAATAAAGAAGACTTAGAAGAATCACGTGGGTGTGTTTGCTTATTATTCACACAGAAGATTGCATATTATTCTTAAAAGAGATGTCGGCCGCACAAGATGAAGATGGCGTACTGAAGATGCAAGAGACTCTCGTAATCCCTTAAGACATGATCTTGATGATGATGCTGATGATAACTATTCATTTTTCTAAATAAAGGTGATTATCAGGATATACAGCTACCGTCCGCCACAACATTCATCTGCAGATCTCGGGAAATATAAAACATTTTAATAAGATTTTCCAAAACATATTTTACTCTGTCTCCACTATAAATTGGAACTACTACAACAATTTTGGAACATTACATTGTTCCAAAATTGTTTCATTATTTCTTTAGCCTTAGATAATAAATACTGAACAACATGAAATAATTTTTAGAGGAGAAATCTATCTTCTGCATCATGCATGTACTTTTCTATTGTAACGTTTCTACAGTTTTCCATGCCTGAGAAATAATCATAAGGGTTCATATGTTAATTATAATAGCTGAAACGTGACTCTCCACTATATTCATGCATGTTTATCAAATTCATGACGATACAAAATTGAAACGTAAATGAACCTACAAAGCGTTATTTTTTTCGTGTAACCAAACACGCGGTTAGAATTCCGCAATTGCTCCCTCGTTACATTACAAGCTGATCTAGTTCTTCCCGTGTCTATCGTCTAATTCGACAAGTAAGGAATATTTATCAAAGACTAGAGATAATGGTGACTTCCTGTAAGATTTAACAGAACATTGAAAGATAATAAACATTGAACATTCCCTTACGTAATAATTAACACATTGACTTATCCGTTCTTGGAAAAGGAATCGATTTTCACAATTTATCTTTAAAATTCTACTATACATCATATTTGAAATTAAATATATTGGAGCCCTTTTTGGTTCATCTATGTTCATTGACTACCTCACTAAAAATGTATGCCTCACGTGTATGTTTGCTGCATAGTAAATGCAAGATTTTAGTTACAAAATATTTTTAATTCAATACTAGGCACCTTTAAAAATAACTTTTAGATATTTTAAGCATTTTATTGTTTGAATGTCAAATCTGTCTTCTCATGTTGCTGCTTCTCGTAATCATGTTGCTTATAGAAAAGCAGAGTGTAATATTACATCTGTTAATCTCGCTTCAATGTTGATTTGAAAATGTTGAAGGAAATGCTGTAAAAGGTGAGTGTATGAGGTGAGAATGAATGAGTGAGAGGTGGGTGTACATTGAAGCATCCATAAGAAAAGTAATATTAATTTTAACTATGACCTTGAATGTATTATTTACCACTTGGGTTATATAATTCTAAAGAATCTGAAGCAAGTATTGTACTTCAGCTTCTGGGTCAATGACTCCCATCTCGATCAGGTTTTCGTCCAGTTTCCCTGATCCTCGGGCAAATGCTGAGATGGACCCTTGTTTTGCTTCTGGGCATAAATGTAACTTCTCTCCATAGCATGTTATACACAGTTGTTAACAGTTTTTGGCGTAAATAAATAAAATAAAGAATATAGGCCTTCAATGTAGGGCTTAAAAAAGGAAACGTACTAAAAACTAAATGATTTCATATCAAACTCATTTTTTTCACTAGAGGACAATATGCGTTTTGATTACTCCTTATGTACACGTATGCTACAGAAATCATAATTCCTAACACACCTTATTCAGATCCAGTAAGTTCTATCACTCAAACAAATATTTGAAATATTAATAGGTGTATGTATCCAACGACTCTTTGAACGTAGAATCACAATGCAGTTTGTTAATAAATAATTTCAGCAAGGTAAGAACTTCTTTGAAAACAGATATCCGATATCATACATACAGTAACATGCATTCGCCGACATTTCGGTGGAAAGCCAGGGACATGTTTTTCGGCACATCTCGGCCCTGCTGGTAGTGAACTAGCGCTGTTTTTTCTACCTTGATACAAAACGTATTTGAATATTTTAAAGTATAAATCAGATATGAAAAGAATGTAGACGGTACATACGAAGAAATTGTTGCTTATTGTGCTTAACAAGCGAAAGGTACAGACGTGGGAAAATAAAAACAGACTATTATTTTACAGTGTGTTACAAAATATAAGTTGACGTCCTCCACCCTATTTTGTTACTTCGTGGTCTTCAGAATAAATCTTCGGAAGAAATTGGGTTGAGGCATTCCTAAGGTGTGAGTTGAGGGTGTAATCGGGTTACAACTAAACTAGCAATGCTCGGTAAACTTAAAAAAACGAGTTTGTTTTGGGTGCGAGACTGTTAAGCGCCAAAGTAAGAATTGTATGTATTGTGTGTGTGTGTGTGTAAGGAACCTACAGATGTGGTAAATAGTTTATTGGATACTTCACGACCTGACAAATCGATTGGCACTACTTTTGCTCTTTTAGAAAAAGAAAATTCTTGGGACTCCAAGACACTAAGATGAAAGGCAGTGAATAACTATCTTTTCGTCATGAATGAATCGTTTCCACATTAATCTATACTACTTAAGGCAGATACAATTAAACTTAATGATTAATCTAGTTACAACTTATTTAATGTGAAATATAAAAGTACGGTTGGAATTGTTGGACTAAAAAAAATAATTAGCATCTTTAACACTATTTATTTCCTTACAGATTTAGATACTGGTTCTACTCGATTAGAAATTCCAACTAGATCCACATTTTAGTCAAATCTTGTGATAATAATAATAGACGCATAATGGCCGTATTTATGATTGTCCCTTCACCCCTCATTATCACCGTATCATCTCATAATTCACACGAAGGCATTGCAATCTTGTCGTTATAAGGGATACAGCCGAAAGGCTGATCCTAGAAGAATTACACACGTTAATCATGTAGCGTGGTCAGTAATGGCCTATACGCCGATGATGATGATAATAATAATAATAATAACAACAATATAAAAAGCCAAGAAACAAGGTAATCTGTAGAACAACTCTTCAGGAGGCGCTCGTTTACGTTTCTGCAGCATCGTATTGCGAAATGTGAACATTGCCGTAATCCAAATGAAAGACGCGGGACTACAAATATTATAGTAATTTTAATTGCCACGTGTTAAGCTCTACAGACCCCTTCAAGTACCAAGCTCAAAAAGGAAGAAGAGAGTCAACTGTAGTACGTATAAAAGTTAGTTTTATTAGGAACTTTCAATGTACAAATAAACATTACCATCAAACGAAAATACTTTTAAATGTATGAGGCGTCCGTAGCGCCACTCTAAGGTAGTACGTTAATAATTACCTAATCCGAGCAAACGACACTGTCTTAAACTCTAAATACGCCATAAAGCACATCGTCGCAGCCACGGTGGGGAAGAGAAGAAATTGAAGCGTTTTGCGTCCCTTACTTCATTAAGACGTCTTCGTGCCGGGGAATCCCCTAACGAGCTCTCGGAATTCCGGCCTTCGTCGTCCGCGAGGACGAGGCGTCTGGAAGGGAGGGAGGGAGGGGGGCAATAAAAATTTCGAAATGTGACCTCATTCCTGGGATATGAAGGCCGGCGGATCGCCAGGCACGCCGGCCAGCCACCTCCGAAGGGGTGGTCGGCGCAGGGGTAGACTGCGAGGCAAACGAAGGCTGCATGCAGCAGTGGATCCATTATACAGAGTGTCTCGGAATAAATGTCACTGAATTCTAGGGTTTATAGAAAGGTAAAGAAGTATAAATTTCGATTCCTTTGCAGGCACTAAACTTTAGTAATATTTATACGAACGTTCAGACCATACACGGTAAAGTTCTTAATATGCAGTCTTATGGTTTTTCCCGAAAATGTGTCTCATTTTAAGTTTTTAAAACTATTTTTGAATAAAACTATTTTTGAATAAAAATATTTTTGTAACAATTGAAAACCAAATAAATCTTACATTAAAAAAAAACTTGTTAATATCTCAGAATTAAATTTAATATTTCTTGAAAGATATGAAGATGTTGGGTTGTAACTGTTTCAGCTACGTTATTTGTATTTTCCCCTACCAGATCTATTGAAAAAAAGTTTTCAATGTATTTGCGACTACAAGAACATAATCAATCTAAATTTTATGATCACAATACCTTTGGTAAATTTCCACTCCGCGTTGCGTTGTGGTTCTAGATTGCTGTAGGTCGAGTCCTCTTCCGTCACACTTAGGTTGATAATGACCGCTGCAGCTACCCTGTTTATGTGCCTGGGAAATAAAGAAATATCCTATATTTCTGAAATTTTATCTGTGCAAGTTGTATAGCAAAATAAAATTATTCTTCAAGAAATTACTACATTGGTTATTATACTATTTAATAATTTTCTACATTTCAGTAAGAAACAAAGTTTATCGGAGTATTTTAAAAGAAAAATCGCAGATATTGAAAGTGGAAACTTCTTATGGTACAACAACACTTATTTTCTCACAATATTTACAACAGTTCGTTAAATTATAATAATACTAGTACATACACTTGTGTACGATAATATTTAAAAATTTACAATATTACATCAATATAACATTTATGTCATATTCTGTACATTCTGCTCTACCAGTCAAAATCTAGAAAAACTTCTAAGAAAGAAAAAATGGATCCGTTTATGAAAACAAATTAATTTATGATTGTCTTTATTTGATCCAAAATTTCAGAAAATCTGCTCTTATTAACGAAAATATCCCATGTATACTGATACAATATTGAAGCATGGATTTCATTAAGAAAAAAGGTGGTACAACAGAATGGCACGTAGTTTCATGCACTAGTTAGTTTTCTAATTTCGTTAGGCGGGTCTAGCTTTTCGGTCGTGCCATATCCTTTTGTCAGCTGCTATTTATCGAAACGCAAACACCATTTTTTCACATTTGCTCAAGTTTTCGATTTCTTAAAGAAAGAAACGAAAAAATACTTTAAGAATACAATAGAAGACTAAAAACTCGTCATATATGATAATAATCGTTGAAAACTTAGGAGCCTTTTTTTACGAAAATTATTAATCGTAACTGTAAATGAGAAATTCAAAGCTATTTTTCACAAAAACTATTGAGATTTTAAAAAAAATTATTGGAAGTTATTTGGAGCGCTTTTACTGCCAAACGCAATTATGTACATAGATTGCTGGAAATGTGTGCGCATTAAAGGCAATAGAGATATTTAAAAAAAACTGGATTTGCGTAATGTTTGAAAAACAAAATTTTGTAGCAAAATTAATTTTATGTTATCGTAAACAGTGCAATAAGCACTATCTGTTCGAAAAGTTTGAAGAAAAAATTTGAAACCGTTTTAAGAAATTGATGTTTGAACGTTTCTGAAAATGCGCAATTTTGAGCACGTTTTCGCAGAAAACTATAAAGTTTTTGACAAATTTTGTATGACATTACCTAAAGGACATGCATTCTTAAATGAAATAATGTGAACAAATTGCCGCTAATGTAAATATTAACGACCCGAGCGGCTAGTGAAATAAATTAAATGTTTGTAACTTTTGAAAACACCAAAAAGAATATAGCAATATGGCGCTCATGTCATCTAATAGAGACATTAGAAAAATGGAAATATATTAAGTTCATCCAAATATTATTAACATGTAAAAAGTGAACAATAGTTCTATAAGCCAACAATATTTTTATAATATTATCAATTGTTCAATCTCTTCCTGGTATATATTTGCACCCTACTCCAGCAGTGAGCTTGAAAAATATTTTAAACAAAATTATTCTCGGTCGCTGGAAAATAGCGTGTTTGTAATCACAGATCTGAAACCGCCTGTGCCAAGGCCGCGGTTTTATCGGTCGAATGATGACTGGCTTAAGATGTGGCCTCCCAAAGCGCCTTCAGTTTAATTGGAAGGAAAACGTACACTTTAATCGCAGGGCGCCCCATTCACCAGTTAATTAGAGTAAATGAGTGGGATGGCCGAGGTTCTCAGAACTTCTGAGGTAAGGAGACCCTGAGGCAAACTCGCCTTGGAAAGCTGAGAAAGTTTGTTCTTAGAAAGCTGCCTTGCGTTTGGCCGTTTAATTGTAGTGGGGTGCTCCTAGTGGTGGATCATGTAAAATGTTACTTTGATTAATAAAAGGTTGGCAAAACATCCATCTTCATGATTCATTTCTGTATTTACGAAGCGATTACTATAGAGTGCACGTATCTTCTTGCGAAGTGTTGTCCATTATTGTGTTTATTTTATTCCTTTACCAATGACACTTTATCATTTCGTTAGAAGTTAATATTTATTCGGCTCGATTATCAAATCATTTTTCATTGCTTTCTATTTGTCCTCAAAAATCATTGGTCAGCCATTCTTTTGGGTTGATGTGATAGGGAAAAGGGACATGACGTATGGCAACGCTGGGTAAAAAGACGTGTTGAAGAACAGGTGAAAAAAGAGGAGAAGTTTGCAAGAAAAGAATGACTCGGAATAAAGGGTGGATATAGAATATTGGTCGACTACTAAGGTAAGTGGGTCAAACAATGTTTTCAAAAGACAATGGATGATGAACAATGATGGAATACAGAAAAGGGTAACATGTATTCATACACAGAAAACTCACATTTCTAAAAGGTGGCTTTTCAGAATGTGGAAGGGTTGAACTCAAAACCGCTGCCTCTAGCGACTTTGCGCTGAAGTCATAGGTTTCTAATTCCGACGGTGCCAGATTTTTTACACCAGCAAAACAGATCGAATTCAGATACTGTACTGAGCTGTTCTGATCCGTAGTTCTCCTTAGGTTAAGGAGAGGTAATACCAGGTGACTGCCGAAGTAATACCAGAAAAAATGAATCACGGACCGCTCGTAGGCTTTCCTCTTTCTCGCTTTACCCTCACCAACCCTTATACACACAGACTAAACTATCACGCATATAAAGTGACCAGTCGGGAGCTTAGAACTTGTCCTGAGGGGTATTTCGCTGGGGACGAGAAAAACCCTTTGCACATCGAGCGCTATGTTTGTTAGAGTACTGTTGCGACATTCGCCTGGTATTGGTCGGAGAATCCACATCCGATCAGAGCCGCGGGACTCTAGAATTCCCCTCCAGACAGCGGCTGAATTCCACCAAGCTCTCTACCTAAATCTTACCACCGTCGGTACTCGAACCTTAGACCTCGCGGTGGGAGACGCCGCAGTGTCATCAGATGCCCTGAGCCACCTCAGCCGGTGAGCAGCGCCGCAAGCGTGGGGACAGGGGGACGAGGGGCGGGACGGGCGCGGCGCGGCGGCGGCGGCGCCTCTGCGGCAGACGCGACAATGGGACAAAGCGGCGCTGCGCCGCTGTGCAAAACACGGCGTCTCCCGTGCGGGCGGATTTATCGCGAAAGCCTTCACCTGCAGACGCCACCCGCCGAAGGCGCCGCTCTTGCGATCCTCCCTTCCCCCTCTCTTACTCTGACTGCGCCGTGTGAGTTGGCGAGGGCGGGAACGGTGCTGGGACGACTCGGTGGCGACGGTGGGCCAAGGAGAGATGTCCTCCTTGTATGTCGCTAGGTGTCGTGTCGGTGGAAATGGCGTTGGAGTAGAGAGGAACTAGGCTGGGAAGGCGTCGCGACGCGTCGCTCAGGGACAAGAGATCCTTCTTCTCTTTGAATGCCGGTGGCGTCGGAGGAAGGAGTTGGGGATAGGGCTTGAAATGGCAAGTAGGCAGAGGTGATAACGGTGACAGTAGGGAGTTTCGTCGGCAGGGTTCTTTCTTGTCCCTTGTTCCTCGTTTAATTGTTGCATCATCACCTACAACTACATTGTAATATCGTTATTCCGATAATTTCGTATACTTTCCCCTCAACCTTTCATTTATTCCGAGTATAGTTAAAGGTTTAAGTATCAGGATCATAATACCCACTGTCCTCTACAGTCAGCGTGTCAGTGTCGGGGACGCTGTTGTTGCGAATAAGGTTTTCGTTGCGGGTAAGGTCGGAGTGGATTAGGCGTTAAAATTGCAAGTAGACTGAGGAGGTAACTGAGAGCTCAGATGCGGCATGTCGGACGCCAGTTATCGCGGGACTGGTGTAGTGATGCGACATCGATAGCAAAACATCGATGTTAGCAAACATCGTTGTTCAAAATTAAAACATCGATGTTTAAAATATATCAACTAAAAACTATTGATGTTTTTCAACATCGACTTTTTTTAGACTGGATTACTAATCTTCATCATTAAATTCGTGTGCACTGAAATTTAATTTGACAGTGTTCATGTTTATCAATTCGCTGAATAAGGGTAGGAGAAGAAGGGGCAGATCTGACGCTCACAGCGTATTTGTTGCCATATCTCAATGTATACAAGGGCATGGAAGTCATCTCGGGCGAGAGATTTTGGTCGATGAAGGCGGAGCAAAGAGTGTTTCTTTGATTCAAACACATCAATAACAGTGCTACTATCAGTTTTTAATTCATCTTTTAACTGCTACAGTATTGTGATCTTGAGAGTTTTTCATTCACAAACAAAAGATCGGAGAAATTTTGATGTTAAAAAACATCGGGGTTAATAAATAGATGTTCACAACGGCGATGTTTTGATAACATCGACATCTATGTCGCATCCCTAGTCTAGTGGAGATGGGGAAGGAGTTGAAACCGGAGAGAGGACAGGAGAAAATCCGTGGCAGAGATGACGTAAAGACGAGTTAGATAAACACCAAACATTCCATGTACAGATAGGATAGGCGCACCTCAAGAGCGAGAGATCGTTTTGACATCAATAATATGTAGAAAGATAACATATTTAACGAACGTGAAATCTATAGTTTAAACGTGGCCGCACAATTTTAGTTATATGGCTGAGAAATAAGATTTTTAATATTGGATTGCAGAAATGAAATTTTAATTTAAGTATAAGGTACTTGAAAAAATTTATATTCACCAAAATAAACAGCTTTCAAAGAAGAAATGTACTTTTTTCTCTTTTTCGTATCAGTACCCAGCATTACTATTTATTTGAAATTTTTTTTTGCAGGAGCATTACAATACGAACTATATACTACATATTTAGTATGAGAGAAAGTAAAGAAAGGCAAATACACAGACAAAAACACTGGTGCAAAGAAGGCATATTTTCAACTGTTAATTGAATAAGATGTTTGTGCTTCACTCTCTTTTATAACTTCACCCAACTTTTTCAACTTTGTATTTTACTTAGTTGTTTATTTTTAGGGATTGTGACGTCCAACGAACCTAATGAAATACCTATACATAATTTTTTAGTGTATACACAAGATCTTCATTTTACACATTTACGCTACTTTTTAAGATTATATGCAAATACCGAGAATATGCAAAAATGAACCTCAGAGCCACACTCAGAATTTGAAGTTGCTCTCTTCCTTTTTATAATTCGGCGGCGGGGTTCGTGTCCTGGTAAATCCGCGTGGATTTGGTTGGGGAGAAGGCGAACACGCAGCAGATTGCTTCGAAGAACTTTCTTTCCCCTGTCCATCATTATATCAACTTCTCCATTTTAATCCCCATTCCTCATCGAATGATTTACATAAAATTGATCACAATCATTTCATTTCAATAATAAAGCCACACAGGAGATGGCGAGCGCGTGAGAACGGTTTAGAAGCAACAAACATTGTGTCGTCTCCCCGAAACTCATTTCCATAGGAGAAAAAAAAGAGAATCTAAAAGAGCCGTAAGCAATAATTTGCCACAATTTGGAGGGAAAAGCCGTTCACCTCCTCCTATTCAAAACCTGCCCTTCATGTGCCTATTCACTTCATTAAGGTGGTGGCGGCGGCGGCTGTTGGAGGAACTCGCGCAAAGCCGCATAATTGCGCCTCATGGCAGGGTGCAGGGGCTGGGGCGGGTCAGGGCGAAAGAAGGGGGCGGTTGTGGGGCCGGGCGCTGGAACGGAAGGTGGGGCGGGGGAGGGGCTTTGCCAGGGCGAGAGAGAGGCGGTGGGCTGGGGCATGGGAGCGGCAGGTTGCGGTGGCTGGAGAGGCAGGGGCGGTGCACAGCGCGAGAGCAGTGGCGGGCAGGGCGGGGAGGGGCAGCAGGGGCGGACAGGGGCGGACAGGGGACGGGGAACACAGTTGAGGGCGGAGGCGGGGTGTGAAGGCGGAGGCGGGTGTGGGGTCAGTGGTATGGGACGGGGCCGGGGGCGGGGGGCGGTGGGTAGGGGCGTGGGGGTGGGTCCGGGGGTGGTGTCGGGGGCGGGGGCATAGGGGGCGGGGGCGGGGGCGGGGGCGGAAGGCGAGGGCGAGGGGGTTGGAGGAGAGCCGTCGAATCGTGTTGCTGGCCGCGCGGCCAAAGCGCGGGCCAAGGAGCCTTCGGGAGGCGAGTTTGAAAAAAAAAAAAAAGGGTTGGAGGGCGGAGGGCGGAGGGCGGAGGGCACGAGGCGCGGGACAAGAAGTTGGCGTAAGCGGATTTCGCGCGAGGGCGCCGCCGCCGCCGTCTGCTTGCGCGTCCTCCCGCTGGCCTCGCGCGCCCTCGCCTTTGCCATCGCTGCGTGGGAGCTCTAACGCATGAGCCGTTTTCTCCTCATCGTCGCTTCGACGCCTTTATTCTCTTCGTACTAGCGGTACAGATAGGTCGAATTCGGTTGCGGTCTCGAGGAGAATTTTTAGCGGGCGGCTTCTACGATCGGTAGTCTTCCGTGGTTTCTCCTTTCCATTTCTGGTGAAAGATCTTTTTTTTATTTACCATTGTCGCCACACATCTTTTTGCTCACACGCTTAAACTTCAATGCACATTACCACACGTGCCGGAAGCGTAGATTTTGTTCTGAATAGGGGGGGGTGCCCCATGGGGGGTATCTAGTGGTAGACACCTTTGTAAGTCAACGTGTACGAGTAGTACGGTCCCGGAATTCATCCAAAAGTAAAAAAAAAAATCACCGCCACATTCCGGAATAAACCTTTTTCGAAACTCGCGGCATTAATACATTGCTCGCACGATAAAAAAGAAAAAAAAAGTTTCAGTATACCATATTCATGATACTGTAACAAGTTCCCTTCTCACAGTATCATGGATCTGGTATAATGCATCTGTTCTTACTTCGGTGCGAATCAATGAATATCGTATCGTCATAAATGATATTAGCGTGCCCGAAACAGCAATACGTCAATCTTCTATGCCGCACACTTTACTTCACCACCTCAACCTCATCCCCAGTCATCTTAGTTCTTTATGCTTCCTGCACGACCACCATCTCACTTCCTGTAATAAAAACATGGTTGAGATCGTATTCTGGGTCATATACTTTGGTTGCCCTTGATCCTAAACCACAGCAAACCGTCAGAATTACACATCTTAACAAAGATTATGACCTTTGGCCCAATGAGTTGTACTTACGCGGCATATGCTCGCGAGTCCGGCGTCGTAATATTTACAATTTCGCGGTCTTCGTTTCGAAACAAAACGCGAGCCTTCGTCTCCTAGCTTTTTCCTCTAATTTATATATCCAACCCATTGTACAGCCCATTGACATAATCCCAGAATTGTGCGCAGGTATTATCAGAGATCACGAGATTAGACCGGACGTTTTGCTGCAACCGTCTCAACTCTCTCACGTACCTAACGTTTCTTTAAGAGACCCTGCCTACTTTCCTAGAGGATGTGACTCTTCCTGCGAATCGTCGATTCGCCTCTACACACCACAGTGTTCCAGCACACGTTTCCAGCAATAACTACTGCATTGAGTGTCCAATGATTTAGTCAGTTCCGAAAGTACTTTTAGTTTCATTACTTTGAGTTTTTTAAAATTATGTTAGACGAATACAAAAAAGGCCAGTTCCTCACGAGTAGACCGAATACCTCCGAATGACCTGCACCAAACGATGGACTGGAAATAATCTTGGACCGTGAGTGCTGATCGGAGCTTAGGACGGAGCTGACGGGCAGACGCGTAGGTTACTCGATTTCTGTATTTTGGGGATCCACAAGTGGTGTCCACTTGGGACGTGAGCCCCGGGCGGCGGCCGGCGGCGTAGTGCGAGCGGGGAGGGACGCTGCGCAGCAGACAGGCAGACACGCAGGCAGACACGCAGGCAGACACGCAGGCAGGCAGGCCGGGAGGCCGGCAGGCAGGCTGGCAGGCACGACGTGTATTGTTGGTTTGTGTTTCTTTTTTTGGCTTAGCCGAAGGTTTGTGTACTTTCGCACGCATTTCGCGTTCGTGTAAGTGGATGGTGTGGGTTCGTGTCGGACCTTAGTCAATAACCAAATCGGCTTTTGTGTTGCACTACGCCCTCAAAATATCAGAGGGAAGTGCTTGTTTTTTTTTACCTATAGTGAGGACGTGTCAAGCTAATTGTTTTAGCGTTGCCGGAGCTTCGTTGGTTTGAAAGGCTTGATAGGCTTTGTTAAGCGATAGCCGTCTCAGGCATTGAGTGAAGAACTTGATATCTAGCTTGGATTGCGTGGCCCCGTTAGGAGTGTCTTCAAACACAGGTGTCATCTTTGATTCCGTTTCATCGGTTTTTGACTCCTCCGCACGGGGACGGGATTAGGAGCCTGAGTGTTAGGTGAACAGATTATTTCTCTAGGGAAAGATGGGTTATTTTATTAGGGTTTTTGGACGAATGGGGAGGGGGAGAAGAGAAGGAAGAAGGGTTTTGGAAGGGAATGGGAGGGTAGGTTTATTTATTGATATTGATACGGGGCGCATCAACTACTATGATCATTAGCCCCGTACGTGTAGTAGATGTTCTTCCTCAGTGGTTGACTGTGGTCCTCCCTCATTGTATGACGAAATCCGGCGCCGACCTGTCGTCAGCTAGAGGGGTTTTCCCCAACCAGTTATCTCCCAACGCCCCAGCCGGGAGAAGCTCTAACCTCCGTCCGGTCTCCCGGCATGTGTGGTAGTGTAGTGCATGTTAGTGTGTAAGATATGAGGATAGGACAAGGAAAGTGAAGGAAAGATCACGCGCGGTCCGTGGCCCTTTTGTTATGATACTGCCCCGCATTCGCCTGGTGTTGATCGAAGAAACCACGGAAAATTAGAGCAGTCAGACGGACCACGAACCAATCAGAGCAGCCGGTTTCTAGAATTCTCCCCTGACAGCGACTGAATTCGACCTAGCTGACAAGGTCGAAAGGGTGTCGAAAATTTTGCCACCGTCGGCACACGAACCTAGGACTTCCAGTTAAGAGGAGGGTTATAACAAGCAGGAAGTGCAGGGTTTTCCATCCCATAGGTCCGTTAATCCTATAGTCCGCTGAGGAGCAGTGATAGGGGGGCGGGGGCGGGTGTCGGGGCTCGCCTGCGGTCGCCTGAGTGTTCGTCCGCCCACGCCGTAGATCGGGTGGCGGCTGGCGTGTTTACACGCATGCGCCGGCTGCAGGTTAATTAGGACGCCGCGACCGCCACGGCCAAGCTCCCTTCCGCGTATTCACGGCACGTGGGGATGCGCTGGAGGCCATCACCACCGGGGACTCAAGCACTTAGCAGCGGAGTTTGTTTTACGATTAATATACAGGGAGTTGAAGCTGCGAAATATTGCTTAGATAAATTGGAAGAGCATTAGAAGAAACTATAACGAACATCGCTTTTTCCATCGACGAGTTCTCATCAGACGAGAGTGTTCTGGAAAGAAACGACACATAATTGACAAAGATTATTACTGTTCCGAAAGAATCAATGAGTATTGAAGAGATTGTCGTGGTTACCTCCGTGCAATATCGCCACGAAACTGCTGGCGGCTCCTCTGATTTTCATAATGCGAGCTCGGCGCGTCTAACGTCGAAAGAGTTGGATTCCGGGAAATCTGACAATGGGTAAATATTTTCGTCGCGGTCGCCCAGGAGCGGGTGCGATATTTTGGTAGCTGTTCGAACTAACAGAAAGCAGTTGACGATCGCTGTCAAAGAACTTGGTCCGAAAGAAGTGAGTATTTGGTCAACAGGGTAGGAATTCGCGCGGCCAAGCGGGAAGCGGATCTCCTAAGCGACAAGTTTGAAATGTCGCTGAAATGAAATATTGTCTCCTTCAATACCTTCAAAGAGCAGCGAAACTGACTGTTATAAGCGTTGCGCCATATTTGAATTAATTTAGCGGTCAATGCCAACACGGGGTGCCCAGGTAGAAAACGTCGAAACTTCGAAAATATGCTATTAAGATAACTGTAAGCATATTTTTTCTGATAAAGTATTTGGATATTCCGAATGGTTAAGCCGCAATAAGCACTCAAAAGTTGGTTCGAAAAAAAGGCTTTCGAGTCACAAATTTGCATTCCAGAAGCACAGAAACACTTCAAAAACATTGCAAATTGTTTATTATTTACAAAAGAAATTAACATATTTGGTCAGAAAGAAAAATTAATCGGTCAGGGGCCGAATTGTGTAAATTGTGGATTTTTATATTAGCTATTCCACCACGTTACTTTGGAAGATTTCACTTCCCTTTTGCACATCACGTAATTGGGAGAGGAAATACTTGGATATGCGAGACAGCGTGAAGTAGTGAGCTACCCGACCGCGTACAGAACGCGTCAAGAACTTGGGTACCGGCAACTGGCGAGGCGATTTGAAGGTAACGGAGCGAACGTAAGAACAGCGAAAAAATCCTGGTGATTGAATGTGACCGACATCTCGGTAATCTGCGGTCGAAATCAAGTAAGAAGGATCCTGTGAGGATTCCATTATTATTTGAAACCCAAGTTAGGACCGAGTAATGCAATAATCATAGAAAGGACTTATAACTATTCAAAAGTTAATTCAGAATAAAGAATGAATCAATCTTTCTTTCTTAATATCACAATGAAATTCATGTAAGTTCTTATATTATGGCATCATTGTAAAGACTAGAAGAAAACTTAGGCACTGAAAGCATATTCAGTAAATGTTAGCAAGAAATGATTATTTTTTTTCTTCCAGAAAGATTTAATTTAAATGTTATGCGTGTAAGTTCTGTGTTTGTAAATGGGACAGAAGGAGTTGAAAGAGATTATAGTACATTTTGTTTAAAGCCTAATTCGTTTAATTTGAATGCTTGTGTGAAACCCATGAGTGCAGTGAAACCACAGCCTTGAGACCCCAGAAATTATTTTTATGTACCTCTTTAAATATATGGTCAACTGCCCCACAGACTGAGCTTGCATATTGAAGGGTGACATTACCTACCAGCCTGACGGTTGGTCATATATCTGCCACTCTAAAGTGGGCCTATCTGACACCCCAACGTGGTTATAGTGCACAAGTGAATAAAATTATGCAAAAGTTTTTGGCAGTCTTCATTGAGGTTGCCCATAATTTAAAATAAAGGACAAAACAACGATTAAATAAAAAGTATATTTTCATTTCAGAAATATTTATAGTTAATTAAGTTCCATATGTCGTCAATACGTTTGTTTTCAAGTTGTTGATATCGTGGTATTTGATTTGAACAACTATCAGATCCCATACAATTTTGACATAATATATCAAAAAGTGTATACAGCGTTCCTACTACTTTAGTAAAATTGAATCATTAATTCGTAACACAATCTTTCGAATTTCACCCCTATTTGCTCCATTCCTGAAAGCAAACGCAAATATTCCAGATACAGCAAGCACAATCCTGCAAAGCCGCTTTCAACCACAGTTCATTTGCGGCATTTCTTCCGTCACCAATGTCGCATCAACCCTTTCATCACGACACGACCGAGAGACCTTCGTGTCATGTCACTCCAGGTTTTCCCTCCGCTCTCTTTCTTCCTTCTCTTCCCTGTCTCTTGCACTCATCCTCTCCTCTCTTCCTCCCCGCGCTTTTAGGTACGCAAAAAGATAGTGACATCGCAAAAACAACGTAACCGAAGTCGATTCAAACAGATCATGTGCCGTACAATATTCGCATCCCTCACATACGACCTCCCTTTGATCCGCGACAGCTGTCATTATGACCTAGACATGTGCGTAATTTACGTTATTTGCAAATTATTCGACTGAGTTTAAAAATTCCTTATATTTTATTTTGTAAATTACTTTTTTAGAGGAAAAAATAAATACAGTTAAACGGTGCGGGTCTGTGCCTGAAAATATGGGGTGAGAATATGTTAGGCTCCATTTCTTGACATACGCATCTTATAGGCAGGTATCGCCACTTTACTGTTTCTAATTTGCAGTAATAGCTCGAATTATAATTCTGGCAAATCTTGCTTTATAAAAGCGATTCATTTTTGCTTCCACTGCTGTGCTGCATGACGATACATAATTAGGACGGGATTGCTTTATCGGGTATTGTTCGTATTGTTTTGTTTTGTGGGTTTTAGTGAATGCTGACCCTGTCGAGGTAAGTTAATATTCCAATAGATGTATGTTAGGAAAACACACACCGAAAGCAGGGATTATTTATCTTATTGTTTGAATGAGTTGTCATGCAAAGATTACATCGAATACACTTCACGGGATGATATTGTGCCAACGGTTGTGGTCTACTGTTTCTGTATATTTTGCAGTTCACGTGGTGAAATACACATACGCAGTACAAGTAAAGAGGAATATAAATGTAAATATATCCCGAGGTAAGCGCAAAACTGCCGAGGATATAGAACGCACAATCCTTGGGTGCACTTAATAATATCATGGAAAATGACCGGTCATATACAGTAGTAAAACTGTAAAAGATAATGTCACAACTGTATCTCTACTAGTTGGGGTTGGTGATCACGTGATTGTTGAGTACAGTAGTCACGTTTTCGTAAGCAAAATGCTCTCAAATTGTGACGTAACAGGTGAAGCGAACATTGCAGTAAAGCAAACAATCAGACAGCCTTAGTTGTAGCCTAAGGAACCAGAAGAAGTTGGGAATTTCAGGTAAAGGGAAAGATTTCTTTACTTCAAGTAATTGGAAAATTTATTCTATTGATGTGAAACCTTAATTGTGTCAATAAATGTCGATAGAAAGTGATTCATTTGCATTTTCATACATTTCCTTAACTTCAAATAGGTTAAATGTATTTTGTGATGTGGTCCAAATGTACCAAATTGAATTCTGTATTGATTAGAGGCTAAAAGATTGCATGTCACAACTTCACCCTACTAGATGGGGCGAGATTGCGCAACACCTAAATATCTGTATCTACCATCTCACCAAAGGTACAAAGCATTTCCGTGCAGAAATTGAAACAAGACGTTACAAAAAAATATATGTAAAACTTTAGAAATACTATGATGATAATTGTGGTTTCAAAATTTGAAAATGTTTAAAATGTGGCACATTTTCACTCCGTCTGACAGTACAGAAACAGACATTGAACGACGTTGATATTACTTTGATTAATAGTTCTTTTATAATTATTTTCGTAATCTACTTGAACCTTCTGTTTTATTTTGTAGCAAAATGTCTCACATGATCCTTCCTTTGATCCTTACAACGTCGAAATATCTTTGCAACTGTAATGGTTCTGTCGTCGCATATTGCGACGTAGGCCGTATTAACGCAAAAGCAGCTGGTTTACTGATCGTGTGTCAAATTGGAAAACACACTACCCTGACATATGCATGGTACTATTGATACAGGCAGAAGCAATTTTTGTTGGGTAGAGTATTAATAAACAACATTAGCGACAACTTCACAAGAAATAAACTTAAGTATGCAATTTTTTAAATCTTCTTCTCTTTTATTTGGCGGCGAAATTTCTCGCATGGCTCTTCCTGTGATCCGAAAACCGTCGAAATATCTTTGCATCTTCGCAATTCACTTTTCTTCCTGCTCTGCATCGCCCCTCTCATTCCCTCACCCCGATCTTTTCTCCTTCTTCTTCTCCAACGCCCGACGCAACCCTCTGGGGACATAGGGACTCGAGCGGATCGACACGGAAGTGTATCCAAATGCATTTCAATTTGTAAAGTTGGCAATCCTCTCCGTCCCAAAGGGCGGCGCGGGGCAGGCGCCGGAGCGTGGCGAGCAGGGGGAAGGGGGAGGGGCGGGCGGTTCCTTTACATTTGCAAGGGAGAGCGCGCGGTCCGCGAAGAAATGTAGGGCAAGGAGTGGGAGAAAAGAAAGGGAAAGAAACACACAGCGTCGCAGAGGATGCAGCGGAGAAAAGCGAGCCTGGCGCAAGATAAACAGAAGAACCGGCAGATTCCGCCGCAGCTCGAAGTCGGAAGGAATTGCAAATCGCTCGTAAGTACTGGTGGCAGCGCTGGACTCAGATGGATCTGTCGTAGCATATTGCGATGTAGACCGTGTTAACGCAAAAGCAACTGCATTGCTGATTGTGAGATCCATTTGGAAAAGACGCTACTCTGACATATGGGTGGAACTATTGATAAAGGCAGAAGCAATTTTGTAGGATACTATTGTATGTAATAAACAACATCAGTGACAACTCTACAAGAAAAAGAACCTAAGCATACAATTTAAAATAAGTGTAAAATACGATTTGCTTGCAATAAATATCATGAGACTGCAATGTGAAAATTTGCTTACTTTGCTATTTGGGCGACCGTATATAAAAAATAACATAGGCTGTTCCAAATCACGATATAATACGCACCCTAGCCGGGGATATCCTCCAGCAAGTCCAGTCACGGAAAAGTGATGACGGCTTGAGGGTGTTTCTGATGAAAATATATGTAGTTGCAAATTGGTTTAATGTTCACTCTTTGCAAACACTCAGCGCCCCGTCGTCGGACAGTTGAAGTCGTAGCTATAAAAATAAGCTCGCGGTTATTTTAGCTTCTAATTCTCTTACTAGGCCTAGAATCAAGTCCAGTCCAGTCCAGTCCACCTCTTCTTAATTGCCCTTCGCTGCCTTTCACTACCCTTTCTACAAATGCAGAGGGAGAGAAGACTCCCCTCACACGTGGGGAGTTTTCAAACTACGCTGTTGCCAGCTATTTACCAAATAAAACATGTAAAATAATTCGTGACAAACAATATATTATCGTACCAAATAGTACAAAAGAGTTCGGCAATGAGATTGATGTGAGCAATTAAGTTTTTAAAATTAATTTCAATTCATCTAAAAATAAACACTTCTAAAATTAAGTTCAAAATATTGCCGTTTCAATTCACATATTCATCTGCCTTTTTACTACATTGGATGGTGACGTTATTGAGTTTCAGAAATCAGAAGGGTGAGAACACAACTGTTCAGTATTTTATGTACACGTACAAAATGAAAAAAAAGGGAGAAAATATTAGGTAGCAACCAAGCACAAGGTTGCAGAAGGAGGCCTATTAAACAAAGGAAATTGAAGACAGTAGTAGTTCATCCCTGCTCGGGGAAATTTTATTGTCGAGGAAAAAATGAATAAAATAATATTTGTTACAATACTGTACGCATAAACGATAGTTCTTTCCTTCCTTGATGAATTCTTGTTAACTATCTGCATTTGTACCCTACAAGACAGGCCAACTTTTTAATCTTACACCTGAATAATTCGAGCGTGTTTCTCAAAGGAATCTAGGAATTCTTACTGGATTATTTTGGGCTCGTTTTTCTAAAACTTACCATACATTATCTAAAATAAAGCGGGTAATTAGTAAATTGTGCACAATAGTGCTTACATAGTGAAATGCACAAATAATAAGGAAGCAGATGATTCTACAAAAACTGTTTATTGTGCTTCCCAAGCGTTACAATCTAGAAATCACTTTCCGATTATATACAATAAGTACACGATGTGTTCCACTTGCCAGTAATAAAGTACCACGTTTGTTACTGTATTTCGTATCACCCGAAAACGTACCAGTTCGTAGCTGTGTCAACAATTATCCGACAAATCACTCAGCGCGGTGAGCGTAGCGGTCACTCTAATGCTCTCTAGGCACTCCCAACTCAGTCACAAACTTTTGTTGTTTCTCCGAGAGCCAGGTCGCCATCATACCGGTGGCCGACGCTGCCCCAGACTCGCTCGCGAAGCAAGATGTTCGAAGGAGCGGGTAATGCAACGTTGCTCGATGTACTTCAATATAGAGCTCGCGCCGTCTAGAGAGCGCACACGAACTTCGACGTCTGCTCTGCTGCACACAGCACATAGTATATCGTTCTTAGGCAGAAATTCCAGTAGAGATCGAAAAAGAAATCGAATTTTGTTAGGTCATTAGTTTATACCTTTTTATAATGAACAGTAGTAAACAACTTTAAAGTCTTTTATTAACACTTATTTCATGATCAATTAATGTTAATGAATGTCTGATAGCTGCATTTAGCCCCCAGTGAAAACTTAAAACCCGTTTATCAAAAAACTTCATTTTTCAAGTTATGAGAATATTGGAGCCCGTGAAAGTTTACTCAAACTTGAAAATTGTTAGCGGTTTAGTCTTTGAAAATTATTAGTTCTCTTTTGCCCCGTTTCGAAGATGAGTTTAAGAGGAATGTGAAAACGATAATTATCTTGTATTATCATAAAACGAATTGCGAGATCGCCATTGAAGGTCCATAGACTGTGAGACCTTCACTTCAAATGTAGACGATGGAGGATTTCTGACACCACCTAAAGACGAGGGAGATCATTCTTGAAGCTTGTTACTCTGATATGTCGTCATTGTAGTTTCCGCAGATAGTTTTAAAACGGATGTCAGTACATTAAAAAGGTCATAGACCCCGCACGATCCTTCCATCCCCACTCTATCCTTATTGCTTCTTTTCTCTGGGTCCATCAATAGGTTGATCCCATTATTCATGATCGCGTCACTGTTAGGAGTATGGGAACATGGATACCAGTCCTAGACCTCATTCGGACTGCATAATATAGCGCGGAAGAAAATTAGCTGATGACGAGGCTAACTTATTTTAATTTTACCCAACTATGACTTATCTATGAATTGGAATATGCATACGAAGTTGCAGATGACGATTGCTTATCTGAGATTTCGTGCCAGACTTGGGGCAGACGATTATGCTGTCAATGCCATCCTGTTTCCATACCAGTTTTGTTGTATAAGCCTCTACTGTAGAAGCGGTGTCACAGGACGTCAACAGACGTCACTGCAGGGTGTCTGACAGGAAGGTTCTAGGATGGGATTGGATTGGATTGAATAGAATTAATGCCTTATTTTACGTGGCGAGACTCGGCCCATCATGCCCGTTCTTCCGTCTGACCAACAAATTTCGCTACGCTCTTTTCACCAATTACCAAAGAAAGGAGGTATTTCTTGGTCCAGAAACAGGCGATTTGAATTTAGCTGAGGTGTGTCATTTAGGTTTGAGGATATTTTGCTTGCAAGTAAATATACTAACATGGGACAGCCGGCTTTACTTCCCCTCCGAAGGAAGGCGTACGATGCATTTTTTCGCCCTTTAAAATCCACAGCGTCGATCGGGTTTGAACCCGCGAACCCGGTACACTAACAGTCCGGTACGCTAAGCGTTACACCATCGCGCGCCGATTCGTGCCTCGACGGTCGCAGGATTTTCCACACTAACTAATATCCAGACTGGGTACAACCGCTGTCTGGAGTACAATATTCTAGCGGTCGGCTGCTATGATCGGAAGTTTCCTGATGGTTTCTACGATCAATACCAGGCGAATGCTGGAGCAGTGCCCTACCAAACGGAACTACGCGCGATCTTTCCTTCCTATTCCTTATCCTGTTCTCACTCCATACGTACACACACACACACATGCACTACACTACAACATATGACTGGAGGCCAGTCGAAAGCTTAGTGCTTGCTGCGGCTACGGCGGCGCTCTAATGATGGGACACCTGTTTGGGGAAAGCCTCGCTAAGCAACGTGTACATATGTAGCGCCCTATTCAATTGGGAAAGATAAAAAAACTCCAGAGGGAATCACGCACTACACTTTAAGAAATAATGACCTTAGCAGATGACGCTCCTGGAAACACGAAATAATCTAACAACAATTTTCAATAACCACAGAGTTGTTTTTTTATTGCTCGTCACTTGATGGAAGTGATAAAAGGGTACAGAAGAAATAATGATATTGAAAGATAAATGCGTATTGATGGAATTATGATTAAGATGTGATATGAGATGGTAAGAGCAACCTACGAAACCAATATCAAATGAAGAAAATACCCTACCCTATGCGTGAGGCAGCGTTCAACACATGGACGGTGCTACAAGTTCCTGTGCCATACAGACAAACAATATTTATATATCCGCATTTAAAAACCACAGTACTGCCATCTCCCGCTATGTGCGCGAAAATAAGGGACTTCACTAGCGACGCAGGAGTGCACATCAAATGAAGGAAACACAATACCCTTTGCGACAGGCAGCATTTAAATACGTGGACGGTGCGACAAGCTCCTGCACCACACAGGCTGACAATATCGATACATCAGCATTTAAGAACCACAGTAATGCCACCCGCTACGTGAGCGTCTCTACTAGCGACGCGGGAGAGGAAAAGAAATGAAGAAATCACCCTACCTTATGCGAGAGGCAGCGTTCAACACATGGTGCTACAAGTTCCTGCACTGTACAGGCAGACAATATTGAAATATCAACATTTGAAACCACAGTACTGCCATCTCCCGCTACGTTCGCGAAAATAAGCGCCTCCACTAGCGACGCGGGAGTGAAAATCAAATGAAGCAAATACCATGCCCTATGCGAGAGGCAGCGTATAACACGTTGACGGTGTTAAAAGCTCCTGCACCATTCAGGCAAACTATACCGATATATGAACACTTAAAAACCACAGTAATGCCGCCTCCCGATTCGCGTGCGAAAAGTAGCGCCTTTACTAGCGACGCGGGAGTATAAATTAAATGAAGAAAAAACACTACTTTCTACAAGAGGCAGCGTGCAACTCATGGACGGTGCTACAAGTTCCTGCGCCATACAGGCAGACAATATGTATACATCTGCATTTAAAAACCACAGTAATACTCATCTCCTGCTATATGCGCGAAAATAAGCTTCTCCTCTAGCGACGCGAGAGTGCAAATCAAATGAAGGTAACACCATACCCTATGCGACAGGCAGCATTAAAGACGTGAACGGTGCGGCAAGCTCCTGCACCATACAGGCAGATATTTAAAACCCACAATAATGCCCATCTCCTGCTATGTAAGCAATAATAAGCGCCTCCACTAGCGACGCGGGAGTGCTTGTGTGTGGGACCATCAGCTGCTCTTTTTCAACGTCAGCTCTCGTTCCGCGCACGAGGGATGAGCGACGCCTCGGGAGGGAAGAAGCCGAGAGCCCGCTGTTCTTCCAAGCGCCAGGCGACGTCCTGTCGAGGACATCGGGCTCCGAGCTTATTGGGAGAAGTGCACGTTGGCGAAGGATGCACAGAAGGTGCGTTTGCAGAGGAAGGAGATGAATGTGTCATAGACACAATAACATCAGCTGTATATAACACTAGCGTTAATTGGAAGCGGACTTTTCACATATTTCATATTACTGGTTCTCTTGTACATCAGAACGGTTCATTTTCTTTCGACGTTTTAAAAGATCAGTTATTTATTGTGTCACTTTGCATTCAATGTTTCATTTATTAACCTTCAGAAATACGTATTCCTCCAGAAATATAAAATCAAACTTTTTCTTATATTTTTGAAAGAATATGTTTTTATACGATGTCAGAGACTTTGTGATGCACATTGTAACAAACAGAAATGACCTCTGTTAGGTATGAGATATATCTAGGAAACTACGTTAATACTTTTACTTGAGTGAAGACAACTCTTACAAAATTCCTTTTCTGTTTAATTATAATTAATAAGACCATTTTCAATTTAATAAAATAAAACAGAAAATTAACAGGGGATAAAATATTGCTTTATTATGTTTACATATCATAATGTAAAAATAATAAAGCAATATTTTAGCACCTCTTAATTTTCTGTTTTATTATGTTTTATTTTATTAAAATGAAATTTTTGATTTACAATTGATTAAAATATGAACCTATTACTGATAATTAAACTAAATGAGAAATAGTCTATACCAAGTTTGAAAAATACCTTTTGTGGCAGGAAATCTTTCGAAATATAGCGCAGATTTTTGCCAAATTTCTCGACTGTTTCAGTAATATTTAAATTTGTTACCACAATGAAATACTTTGCTGACATCTTAGCCATAAATAAAAATAAAAATTTAGAGGTATAAACGTTCGAAATAAACTTCACTTTTCTTACAAAATAGTTTGCACATCGTGTTCAAAATGAAGGAAACGACCCCCTACAACGAACATATGAGAACACGAAGGCAACTTTACTATTACCGGCTGTACTCTCTAATACATACAAAACGCTATTTCCTTCATGGCTTCTCAAGTTGATGGAACAGCGCTACGCTACGAATCATGTCTAAATTGGTTTCGAGGCCGCCATCTTTTATGTATACGAATAACATAAAACAACCTTGAGTCTGCACACCACAAACATTTCTAATGCCTTTTAAGTCTTAATATTTTGTGACCGAATAGGTTTTAAAAACAAACGGAAACTAATTTTTGGAAGTTAATGCAAAAATGAACTTCCATTTGGGTTACTAAAAATCTGTTTCCCAAACAGCATGAAAGTAAAGAATTATGTCTCTTGCAATTCGAACATCACCACAAATTCTTCACATTTAAACAATTCTCAATTTATGCACTATATTTATTTCAAGAAAACATTTTAAACACGTCTTTTAACCAAATCAAATTATTTATAATTCAGGATCGACTTTTAATCGGATGCATTCATACAACTAAATGCCTTCGTTCCCGCGAGTTACTGTGTCTTGTTCTTTGCCCTTGATCTCATATATCTCTGTGTCGGGAGTTGATTCCTGAACGGGATCAGGCTAAGAGGTAAGTCCATAGAACTTTAATTTTATTGCAACAATTCACTCGTTACCACACCAATTCAATTGTTATTAGCATTTTTACTTGAATTATGATAAGGTAAGCAAGTTAGTAAAGGACGAAATTTCTTTTGATACATATTATTTAATTAATGTATGAATTAAAATAATGTTTTATATACAAAATTTGTTTATCTTTTCACTTAATTGCATTGAGACGATTCAATTTATTTTATGCTGTTTTCTTTTAATCTCTTTCTTATAATTATACTTTATAACTTCTCCAGTTTTACACGAACACCTTTAGTTCGTCTTTACTAATAATTAAATTATCTTTCACACCATGCCTTATTATCCCTTTGATGTTTAGGATTTAAATCATCCAGTATTTTTTCGAACATTTTCTACATACAACAACAAAGTCAATGTCACGCGTTTTATACAGGCATAAAGTGAAGAGCCTATTAGCACGTAGAAACTAAGTTTAAATTGATGATCCCGAAGCGAATTTTAGAAGTTGCCTCTCCCCAAACAGGCGCTTCATAACCAAGAGCTAACACGCGTTCGAGACACTTGTGAGAGTTACGAATAGCTGCATTAAATATTTAGCTCTCAATCAAGGTTAGAAAGTGACCGATAAATACCGACTTTTTTTAACTGTTTATATACAGAAAGACAATCCTGAGCATAGGAATGTTGCACAATTTAGAAAACAAAGGCTGTATAATAAAAACAGATGTAAACAGAAAATGACAGGTATAACTCTCTATTAAATAATAATAATAATAATAATAATAATAATAATAATAATAATAATAATAATAATAATGTTTAGTCTATGTTATTTAGTCAAACTTTAAGCAATTTGGAATTATTAAATGCAATAAATAGTAGAAACAAAATGACATATTTTCTGTGATTATCTGGTCTGTGTGTTTTGATCTTCAGAAAATAACCAAAGGAATACTAAAGAACTGAACATTAAGAGAAAGGTCTAGAAAAAGCAACAAATAAATTAAATAGGGTATTTGTACAATATTGACATAGATTTCGAACCTATCACACTAGGAAAACTGATTTTTTAATGAAATATGATGTATCATGTTACTTTTTTATACAAATTTACAAAAAAATGCAATTTTTGCAGAGTATAATGTGGGGAATAGAAAAAAATAATTATGTAGCGTTTAAAATACGTTGCAGTGGTCCCACTCGGGGCGCAAAATCACTTACGTTTGTCGGTTCACGGCCTGATGCTGCGACCCCCATCGCCCACGCAGGTATTCATCTAGCGGCGGAGTGACACACCGCCGAAGGACCTCGCCGCTATCTGGTGTCACGTGATCCATGACGTGCCTGAGCCCCCGCGCGCGCGCGCTATCGAGACCGGGGGTAGCGAGCGAACCGTTCGCCCAGCATCGTCATTTGACGCTCCGGGGCTTTGAACCCGGCCCGCCGACCCCGATAAGGGCTCCTGGCCCCAGTGGAGCTCTCACAGCGGCTGCGAGCCACTCTTCCTCCGCGTTGCGGATGTGTGTGTGTGTATGTATGTGTGTGTGTGTGTGTGTGTGTGTGTGTGTGTGTGTGTGTGTGTGTGAGTGTAAGGACATGACCTCTTCCCCCACAGTACCGCCGGGAACATGAAGAGGCCTTTGATAAATTGCCATTAAACGTCAAATAATCGTAAATATTCTACTGCACTGCTCATTGTGTTAAGTAACAATAATTCTTCTTACCGTTATTGAAACGATCATTTCATAAAGGGTAAAAGTCATCTTGTGTTTTTACAAATCGAGTTACTAACGTTTACTATCACCTTGAAGGTCGAAACATTTTTGCTGTTGAATGGGCGTGAGTTTCTTTAACCGAATCTCAGATAAAAACATGTTAAATTTCTATTGCTTTCAAAGATCATGCGTCATAAAGCCCAATACGCTGTCAACAGTTGTTAACTCTATTATCCAGAGATTCATTTTTGCTCTACAATCCCTGCCGATTTTGGAGTATTAAAAACGTTATGGATATATGATAATATATACAAATTCAAACTGCTTTTATTACGCATCGAGCAGAGAAGTGTTTTCACATAAATCACGAAGAACACGAAATTCTAAATTTCAAAAACTGGTAGTCTATTTTTTTCAAAGCTCTTGTACTTAGCAGACAAGATAGCGACACTTTTTTATGTGAATCGATAGTATTTAGTAATCTAAAGAGTTAACATTCATTTAATTTTTACAGATATATTTTTCTTTCACAAATAAACATTAACAAATAGTAAAATACCATAGTGTAGCCAAATATATGTCTCATGGATTTACTCAAACTTTTCAATACTTAACCAAATTGCATAAAAATTTTAAATCTTCTCATTGGTACCAATGAGCTATTTCCTGCTATAAATTCACATTTCCAATTTTCTTAATACACAGTTGATAGCCCAACTGTGAGTAAGAAGCAAATACACATAGTTTTTCTGTAAATAATGGGGATGAAAGTGACTTAAAATTATTTCAAATGTTATAGTACATTGAATTTGATATTTGTAAAAAATATTTATCCATACATTCAAAGCACTTGAGGATGATGTTGATGATGATGACGATGGTGATGATGATAGTAAAAATGGACTATCTAAGAAGCGCTAGTTATTTCCTGATTCTGCAAAAGTAGAATAAATGATAGTATGGGCGGGTTCGGGGTGCGGCAGGGACAGGAGGAGACGGAGTAGACAGGATGCAAGGGTGAAGGGTAGCTATGGAGCAAAAGCAAGGGTCTGTCACCAAAGTCTCGTAGTGGGAAATAATTCCTACCAACTCATTAGTTTGGCGGAGTGTGGAAAATCTGGGGGAAGTGCTGACGGGTCCAAGAAACTGGAGCGTGATGGACTAAGACAAACGTTTTTAATATTCTCAACCTATTCATACATATACAATTTTTCGGGGAGTTTAAAATCAACAGTACTTTTACAGGCAAGTCCCAAGCGTTTAATCAGCAGGTAAATAAAATGATCGTTAAAAGCATAATTAATGTCAAATATATGAGAATAAGGCAGTACAAAATTGAAGGAGAATTGAATTGAACAGGAGAAAAATTACTTTAGGGGGGATGGAAAATGACCTTTGAAAAACGTCTAGGAATTCGAGGATTGGGGAATCAATTTTGTCTCAATAAAACATTTTGAGATGCAGTTGAGGTAGGTAAGTTCTTATAATTTATTTTGCTGGGTAAAAAATGACGTATGTTAAAGATTCAATTTAAAGGTCTCTAGTATTTGGTTATTTGAAACGAGCCGTTACGCATTTAATCCTTTCTGAACCCGCAGGGTTGGCAGCAGTCGGGGCGCGGCGGAGCGAAACACGCAGGGAGGGGGGAGAGGGGGCCACGGGGTGGGGTGAAATAGGTCGCGGCAGTGAGGAGAGGGGAGGGGAGGGATGATATTTCAGAGCCAGGACGATTTGCATGCCCGTCGAGGGAGGCCGGAGGTTAAGCCCTCCGCGCTTGTGACCTCTCGCCCCCAACCACCCAACCACCGGGTTCCAGGTGCACGCGGTGACGGGAGCGGAGCACTGCACGCTGCGGCGAGAGCAGCCAGCGCGAGGCAAAGCACAAAGCAGCTTTTTGGCCTTGCAGTGCCGGATAGCCGTACGGAGTACGAGTACAGCACAACTACAAGTGGTCAAGGTTGTGGGTTCAAATCCCGTGTGAGGCGGAGGCTTTTACACCATGTTTCACTGTGGATACATGGAGAAAAGTACAGGTTTGCTACCAACAGGAGCCTGTTATGCCACGAATAGTAGAGAAAAAAATGACCTTAAAGTGTTTAGTTCACTGCAGCATCTCGGTAACTGACACTCAATTCACTTAACCAAGTATCAGTTGAATATATTTCTCTTCTTTCTTAAAATTCCAACTTACCTCAAGTAAGTTAAATATATATTTTGGCAAAGTGGATTATTATACAATTAATATTTTATGAAGATCATCATATTATTGCCCATTCATTTATCATAATCATTACATTCATTCATTCCTAATTAGCACCCGTTATCCTTCAAACAGTGGAAGAAACAGAAGTCACCTACTTAGATAAGAGCTGAGCGGTGTGTGTATGTATATGTATATGTATAAACTAATTGTGGTAAACAGCACATACTTTCTCGCATTATTGGAAATCAGTTATGTAATACTGAAATATTGCATTTTCAGCTCTACTAACACGTCAGCTATTACTTGAATACGTCCAATTCAAACAAAGCGTCTGTGGGGAATATGAGCAGCAATTACTTCTTACTTTTACCAATGCAACAAGAATAAATTTAACCTTTACAGTATTTGCAGCACATTATTACAGAAAAGCAAGAATAATTTCAAGCTAGTTTTCTTTGTTTACATCAAGCCTTGATTACAGCCAGAGCGGAGTTGTTAGAATCGCGGCGTTGGTAAAACAACAATGGGCGGTTCTTTTGGAACATATGCATAGCGACTATTTTCTTATCAATTCTTGCCAAAATCGCTCATTTCCATCGGCAGTCAGAATTCAACTTGTTTATGAGTTAGGTTAGCGTTTCTAAAAGTTTAGAAAAAAGTTTTTTGTGGCAGGTTCTTTTTAATTTATTTCTGTAATATACTTTCAATACGTATTATTACAGACTTGTGAGTTTCCCATTACCAATAAAGCTTAAGGAATTCATCTCTTTGTAGTTTTGAACTAAATTTGAGCACTTAATTTACATGAAAATTGTCGTGCATGTGAATGGTACTTATTAAAGAATATTAAAAAAATACAAAATTCTAATATATTCTAGATAACGTATTGGAATATAAATTGCTTTTTCATGCATTATCATGAATTAATTTACTGTGAATTAACTTTGAGACTGTTAAAAAACTTTCTGGCTTGATTTACTTGCATTTAATCATCGTATGTATTTTCCAGACGATATCATAATTTATTATTTGGAGATGCTATTATTAATTTTGTAGATTTATTATTTCTATTTTTAATTATAAAATTTGGAGATTTTATTACTATCAACGGTTGTCTCTAGTATATTATGTATATGATTAATTTACAACAAATCAACATTCCAGAAATTTTATTTTGTTCGCAATATTATTAATAATTCTGAATAATTGGGATGTAAATGAGCGAAGGTAAGATAATTGCACGAGTTTTATCGCAACTAATTTGTATTCTACATTTCTGGGCTTAAATGTGAAATATTTTCTGATAAATTAGCACTTATAAAATGAGACATTGAAATTTACTTAGTCAGTCATGAACTATGCAGCAAGTGTGAATCAGACGCAAAACTATTTGATTAACGCTCCAACTCCCAGGGCAAGGGAAGAGCGGAGCGGAAGTGGCCGCAAGTTCCATTTGCGGAGTGAGACTCGCGCCACCATCTCATTTCGAGGCGCGTAAAACATTCTCTCATTTCGGCGCAGCACTGTGCACTAAATTTAACTAATTATCTTAATAATTACGCCAAAACACAAAGTACGAACAAGTTGGATACTTCGTGCGAGAGAATCACAGCTGCACCGCAGTGGGCCCGCACGGAGCAAAGACGTTTTTCGATGGAACGGAAAACATAATTAGTAATGGTACAACAACACATACGTTCTCGAATTAGTTTGATTGATTGATTGAATTTGCCTTATTTTACGTGGCGAGACTCGGGCCATCAGGCCCGCTCTTCCGTCTGACCTCGCAAATTTTGCTACGCTCCTTTCACCAACTAGGAGAGAAAGGAGGTATTTCTTGGGCGAGAAACAGGCGATTTGAATTTAGCTCAGAGGCGTCATTTAGGCTTGAGGATCTTTTACATGCAAGTAAATCTACGAACATGGGACAGCCGGCTTTACTTCCCCTCCGAAGGAAGGCGTACGAAGGATTTTTTCGCCCTTAAAAATCCACGGCTTCGATCGGGTTTGAACCCGCCAACTTCGGTACAACAGTCCAGTACGCTAACCGTACGCTTACACCATGGCCGCCGAGTTCTACCTGTTCCGCTGTATTACACTACTACATAAATCTGCGAATGTGTTTTCCACCAGCAACGTTTTTTCCGCAGCGAGACTAGAACTCAGGTCCTCATAATTAATTCGCCGTCACCTACCACTACACTAGAGAAGCGCCGTGTGGATTGAACTCGGGCCGTCGCTTAAAAATGTAATTATACCAAAGTAATTTTATCTCTATCATGCAATTTTCAAAAATATGGAGGGTTTACCGAAAATGGGGTTAGTTTTATCGTTGGATGTTACGTAAGATAAGAACATTTAATCAAATAATTTGTTTGTTAGAAAATATTTTTTATAGAAAATGCAAGAATTTTAGACATAAATTAAGCGAAATATACTTCTTTTTGGCAAAAAAATGAACATGACCTTTTTTAAAGAGCTGATTTTTTACAACAGACTTCGTTTTAAACTAAAATCGCTATCCTCAATTCTGTAGTTTTGAAATGTTAACATTTTTCAAAATTTGAAAAATCCGGAGAGTTAACTTAAGTCTAGCTCCATATTTTTTACTGTCTCTTGATACATACGAGAAGAAAATTAAAAGAAAAAATTGGAGCGGTCTTTGAGAAAAATAGAACTTTCAGACACAAATTGCGCGAAATCTACTATTTTCCCAAAAATTGTTCATAACCTTTTATAAAGAGTGGAATTTGTACAACAGACTTTGTCTAGGGTAAAAATCGCTATCCACGAATTTGTACTCCGGAGCATATTTTTATCCTCTCTTGATACACTATGTGATCAAAAGTATCCGAACACGTCCAAAACGGTGTTATGGTGAGGTTGTGATTTTATGGTGGGGGCTTGCATCCCTTGTTTTGTGTAGCACAATCATGGCACAGGCCTACGTTGATGTTTTAAACACCTTGCTTTCCACTGTTGAGCGATTCGGGGATGGCGATTGCATCTTTTAACACAATGGAGCACGTGTTCATACTGCACGGCCTCCGGCGGAGTGATTACACGACAATAACATCCCTGTAATGGACTGGCCTGCACACAGTCTTGTCTTGAATCCTATGGAACACCTTTCGGATGTTTTAGAACGCTGACTTCGTGCCATGCCTCACTGATCTATATCGATACCTCTCCTCAGTGCAGCACTCCGTGAAGAATGGGCTGCCATTCCCCAAGAAACCTTCCAGCGCCTCCTCCTGGAAGATGTCATCAAAGCTAAGGGTGGGCCAACACCCTGTTGAATTCCAGCATGACCGATGAAGGGCGCCACGAACTGGTAAGTCATTTTCAGCGACGTGTCCGAATACTTTTGATTATATAGTGTACATATGAGAAAATTTAAAGAAACAACTTTCGTTTTTTGAGAAAAAAATTGAAAACTTAAATATTTCGCTCAAAATATCACGAAAACGAATAATACTACTTTTGAAAAATTGAACGTGACCACATTTCAAGTTCTGTTTTTAAAGAACAGATTTCATTATGGAAAAAAACTATCTTCAATATAGTTGTCAGAAGGCGCCCTAAATATTGCACTTTTGTGATTTTCCAAAAATCTGTGATCTCAAACAATTTGAGGCTTTCATTATTCTCTTAAGCGTTCTTTACACTATTTGAGGGCAAAGATTAATAAAAAATTGGTGCCACTTATGAGAAAAATTGAAAATGTTGTTAATGCCTTATGGAAAGTAGACCCAACAATCTAAATATCCTTTTGAAACCCCCAAAATCCTTGACTCATATGAGAGTGATCAAAAAGATAAATTTTGGAAAAAAATCAGCTAAACCATTTTTGCGCTAGCGTTAACCACAGACCGACGGAGAGACGGACACACAGACGCTTTGCCGTCATTGAATTTTTTAATGTGAAGGATACACAAAACAGTTTCTGGCTACAGCACGTTAGAGGATGTAATTGACTGTACATAGCAACATAACTAATCCAATTTGTCGTTACCAGGGCCCGGTAATAAAAGCTTTGCCCGAAAATTCGCCGTTTCTCGGCGCACCTTTACATGAATTTCTCTTCTTACGAAATACGTGGGAGAAAGTAAAAGGAATAAACGAGAGAAAGTAAGCAAAGCACTACGAACTCCATACAAAGTTTTCAAAACATACATCACCCCATTATTTTTCAGTGGCATAGCTAACAGAGTCGCGAACGTATAATAAATATGAAACGAGAAGACGATAAAATTTAAATTAGTGTCTGTCTTCACAGAAGATAAGTAACCGATTTAGTGTTTGCTGTTTCCCATGGAGATTGTACAATTAGTAATGATCAAAATTATGTTGATTATAAAGACTTCCATGAAGTATGAAGTGATAGAAATGCATTTGATGTCGCTTGTGGTGTCGAGGACGGCGACTCTGATGGCCCTAATGATGCTAATGAGGGACATGATAATTAACAACGGGCTCCCGTCGGTAGTGGCGAAGTGTAAGCAATGATGATAAACGTTTTTTTATATTTATAAAACTAAATGCTCGAAAAATAACCAACGGCTGGTGCTTTGAAACACTCTAGTAGGATACGTTAAATACATAAAAATGCAACGATAAAAGTTGAAAACATGCTACCGCATAGCTCCAACAATTTTCTGCGCACACGTGCTTGACGATAATGAACGTGCGCGACCTATAGCAAAATCAACGGTCCAACAGTTCCCACTAAGTGTGCGATATATGCAGGGTTACCAGATCGAGGAAGTTCGTTTCCAACATGGGGATTTTCTCTTATGGGGAAAGAATGGGGAACAAAATAGACGGGGAAACGTTTGGGAAATTTTTGGGGGAAATTATTTTCATCCGGGGTCAAGATAAAAGTATTATTCTCTCAAATAATAAAATAAAATATTTTTACGCCTCAAAAAGAGAAAAAAGAAGAAAACGAGAGGTTTAGAGAAAAAGAGCATGAAGAAAAGCGAAGATAGTATATGGCTTCGAGCAGCTTGAGGATGACGATTGATTGATTTGAATTATCAGAAAGCAAGTGGACAGCCAATGGAATCATTAGGGACAGCTCATGTCGTTGGTTCATAATTTGGAGAATATTCTTCGTTTTAAAGTTAGGGAATTTTGTTTCATTGGAGTAGTTATTTGGAGAAATTCCGAAATAGTGGTGTGAAAAGATCTGGCAACACATCTAGTAACCCTGGGTAACTAGCAAAACAAAAAGAAGCAAATAAACGAGAGGCATAGAGAAGAAAAAAACATGTGCTGAACGAATATAGTATACGGTCTCGAACACTTTCCTTAGGAACTTTTCACGTGGTTGGTTCATAATTTAGAGAATATTTTTCGTTTCAAAAATATTTTTCGTTTGGGGAATTTTGTTTCATTGGCGTTGTAATATGGAGAGATTCCGTAGTAGCGGTGCGAAAAGATCTCGCAACTCTGGTGACGTGTGATCTGATGACGCGATCCATGGTGGCGAGTGTCGATGTCAGTGGTGAGAGGGGGAACAGAGGTGACAGCAGCGGATGCCAGCAGCGCTGGAAGCGAAAGTGAGGACCGGCGGTGTCGGCGCGCTGAGGACGCCGCCGGGGGTGGGGGTGGGGGGAGAGGGGTGAGCTTGTTCCGGAAGCGCTGTTTTCCGGCAACTTTACCGGCACGGCTCGCGCATTGCTCTTCTAATTTGCTGCCGACTGCGCCGGAGTCGGCTGCGTCGTCGGCGCGGCGGCGGCGTGGGGCGGTGGCTTCCGCCGAATTAACGTTGTTGGCCTTGTGCCGTGGGAACAATGCACGCGGGCGCTGCGGGTAAGTCCTGGCGCGGAGGGAGCGTGGGAGGAGGGGGGAGGGTGGGGGAGGAGGGGCGGCGCCGGTGAGAGGTGTATGCATCGTGACGCAGGTGCAGAGACGTGGGGGAAGACAATGTTCGTTGGTTGTTAGGGATCCCGCGCTAACTCAAGGAAGCTCCGTATATACTGAACAGGAAGTTAAAACGGGATCAAATGGTTTCGAAGGACTTATTAATGACGATCTTTCAGGATGTTGTGTCGATCACCTGCCTCATAGTTTAAATGGAACAAGTTTAAATGTGAAATTTTGAACTCGTCATAATTTTAAAAAAAATTATCTTAAACAATAAGTCAATATAAGAAGTGAATTTTGTTATTTCTAGTGAACTTTTTTATTCCATGTTTTGCGTTCTTAAGTGTTTGATGATAGCGGAGTAGTAAACTCTTAAGTGATACTGCATCTGCTACATTAGCTACACTTTTCGCTTTATATCATTTGAACTTACATGGATGCTTCACAGTGTGTAATTGCATTTTAGTTCCAAATGCATTAAAGTGATGACGTTGCATCCCTGTTTCCGCGAACGTTCGTTAAGAGTTAATATGACTTCTACGCAATCTGTCGTAGGATTCAGTAGATATATCAAGAAAGTTTTTTTTAGGATCGTGGTTTAGTAATGCTTCAACAATGAATCTCAAGAGTACCTCCGTTTACTCATACATTACTGTATTATTCTAAATCACTAATCGAACAAAAATAGAAGACTTAGATCGGAAAAAAGTACACAAATTGTTCTTCAGCAAAAACTGCACATTTTTTCTTCTCTCGAATAAGAAATATAAATCCACATATACAAAGATATTCCCAAATCTACTCAAGTTCTTTTTTTTAAAGTTCAACAATCATAGTTTCTTTGTATTTACCAAAATATGTCAATATTATTATCTACAAGTTACTTGTAATAAAGTCTATACTTATCGAAAAGGAAAAAAAAATTTACAGTAATCCTTATCTAACTAACGATGTTCACATACACGGGTTAAATTAAAGCTAACCTCTTTTTGAATACATTGTGAGATTTTACAACTGACTGCATACATAGCAGTATTCACAATGCAGTTATTTTAAATTTACAGGCTTGTGCAAAGTTGAATTGATTGAATCTGCTACCAATTTTTTTTGCTCTCAATTGGCAAATTTAATCTATTAAGTTGATACAAAATGATAGTTTCACCAAAAGCCATACCAATTTTTGTTTTACGAAAAATTGATTGGAGTCACTTTCTTCCAAACACTCTCATCTAACCTGAAAACATATGTTCCTACTCTTCACTACATTTTCCTTCCTCGTAACCCTACGTTTTTTCAAAACTCTTAATAACCAAATGTTTTGGAATAGTTTTAAATTACACGACACTGCTGGAATATGTGGCATTGAAATGCTGTTGGAAGGAGATTGGTACCGTTCTAACTTCCAGCCCAAAATGGGAGTCCTCAGTGGACATCTACCGTATCAGTCTTTACTTATTAATGTTATACCTGGAAAAGTAATGGATAAGAAGAAGACACGAATATCGTCTAGACACAAATGTAGTATAGTGAGAAACATAATAGCAATATTATAATTGAAAGTTAGATAAAGATAACTTCGAAAATAACAATTGCCAACCGAACACTCGTCAGCGAGGATTTCTTTCCTTCGTGTCGCCATCCACCTCCCAAAGAGCTGCAGCAGTCACGAGATCAGAGCGGTTGTCCTCAAAATCGCATCAAACGATTTTTTTCTCTGTACTTCGCCAACGTCAGGTCCCGCGTTACCCTTCAGCAATATATGGGGCTTTTGTGAAGATCACCGCGTAACCCCTCCGGCCCTGCCTCTTCGTCCGTGTCGCATCAAGCAGAAAAGGGTTTATTTTGACAGATTCCCAAACAACAGAGACCTGATGGGGGAACGATCTCTTCTTCAAACAGCTTCTTCTGACAGCAGAGTTCACACGAGTGACAAGTGATCTTTACGGGACTTTATTTTTAAAACAGACTGATATAATACGTAGAGTGAAAGAAAATCTGAAAGTCTCCACTTTATAAAATGCAAGCTTTGAATTGCAATAAGAATTTCTGCAAAAAACAAAAAACAATCGAACATCTGGTAGTTAAGGAACCCATTTAGTATACTTGTTGCCACTCAATCGATGTGCAAGGAAGATTCTGAATCCTTCTAGAATTTGATCCTAAAACTCCTTCAGGTATTATTCATGTCTCGCAAGCTTTCTAGCGTAAGATTATTGTTTTATAGTACACGTTTAAACTCTTCTGAACTTTAGGAACAGTAATAAAATATAATTGCAGGCAGAAAAATCATACATTTAATTTAATTCCGTTGGGAGTGAAAATGTACTAAAACGCTGCAAGAGAGAGAAAAATACACCATTCAAAGATAATATTAGATTATAGTTCAAAGCTAAAAAAATTGAAAAAATTGCTTCGTTAAAAATTACACAAGAAAATACTCTTTCTATAACTGTATCAACTACGAGATTCTCGAGAAAGTAGTTGAAGTTTTGGTGAATATTGGATGATGGTCATATCATTAAAATTCAAATGATTGTAGCAACGTCGAAAAGACAGCAATGATTAGGTCCGCCAAATCATTCCCAGACATGCCAGAGGTTCTATTAGCTATGCAGTGATTCGTATCTCTCTAATAGGCGTTTGAAAACAAATATGGTGCTTTATCAACCATATTTATATTAGTTTTTAATACCTATGACATAGTTTTTAATACTACCCAGATTTTAATCACAAGAAATGAAAATGAACTCCAGAAAAATGCTTATATATTTCGTAATATCTTGGAAGATTACAAACTCAAAATCTCTATCTAGAAAACTAAAGTGACGTATTTCCGAGGCAAATTCCCCGTCAGATCAAAAATTTGTTTTTTACAATTCAACGTTGGAACAAGTAAGACATTTTAACAACCGTGATTGCGATTTCAGAAATGATTACGAGAATGTCATCGATATAAAAGTCCATCGGTTTCAACAAATGTGCGGCACAATAAGGCGCTCTCGAATAAGACAAGAAAAAGACACAACTAAAAATATACAAAGTAATGGCAGTACCAGCATTACTACACGGAAGCGTGTCGGGTATTGCTAAGAAAGGAAAGTAGCAATATACGAGCTTCCGAAATGAGATTTCTAAGAACAGTAAAAGGCTGTAGCCTCCTAGACCAGTTCAGAAACGAAAACATTCGAAAATACCGCCGCATTTTCTCCATAATAGACAAAATAAAGAAGAAACTTTCAGCGTGCTCACAACAATTCCAAAAGATGGAAGGTTTTTGATAGGTCTCAAAAGTTATCTACTTTTATCGACCAGCCGGAAAGAGAGATCCAGGATGATCAAGGCAACGATGGAGTCAAGCCCGAACAGGCATTCTGGCCTAAACAACGAAAGGAAGAAGAAAAATATAACAACGCCTGTTCTCCTTTTCATTGCCAAGTGCAGAAAGCAACAGGTGGTGAACAAAACTTGCCATCTATAGACTTCTGAACGCGCCTTGGCAAATATCGTTGCCGCCGTGCAGCTTTTTAGTCTCCACGTATTCAACTTCGTCTTCCTACTTCACTATCACTACTACACTTTAAAAAATTATTTAAAAGGAAAACTAAATTTTATACCTAATCTAATCATCATTTCCATATTTATATTTCCACAGGATGACCTACAACGACCTCTTTCTGTTGGAAAACTTTTATAATGTTCCGAATATATGTTCGGTATATTATCATTTCTTTGTAATAATAATAATATGAACATGGAAAACTCTAACCAATGTAGTTATAAAACCATTATGTAATTCAAATCAGTGCGTTTATATACCATATTTCGTTAAGTCAGTATTTATGAAAACATTTTGAGAAAATATTTTATTGCAATATTATACGAGAGTATTTTATTTGATTTTCTTGTGCAGTGTGATCTACTTGTTGAAAAGCTCCTCTGAGTGGTTTTATTCTGTAGCATTTTGGCTGATAAATACCACTAGTTGTTTAATGATTTGATGTAATATTAGATGATAACATATACTTAAACGAACGTCAACTCTCTTGAAGAGTCGCATACAGCTTCCAAACTGGTGTTGCAGGCACATACGTTAATAATGTTCCTTGAAATGAGATTCAATAGTATATATTGCTATTGTATTTATCTCATACACCACCCGTACAGCTAAATAGATTCGCTGAAGTATAAACATTGAAGTTTAACGCAATTATGTGTTAGAAAATTTTTTTTGATACATTCCGCAGATCATTCTTTGTATTTCTATACATAGTTTCCATTTCTTTATTGTAAAGAGCTCTTAAGTACTACTGCAATGTTATTTAATTGGGATTCTTCAAAAGTGCGGTTTGAAGGAGTGACATAGAATTATTTGAAAAACGAATGGATAATGGCAAATTCAGAAGAAAGGTAGCGTTGATGTTAGGATTAACGGCGTATGGATGATGTTGTACAGTCACGTGGTTTCTGGGTTTAGTGAATTCTTGAGAAAAGTGAGGCATTTCTTCATGGAGACACGGATGATATGTAAGAAAGTGTCTGACAAAGTGCACCGGACTTTTCATCGAATGAGATGCGCAGAATTGGTAAGAAAGGTTATTGGTTGAAGAGCTGAGTCACGCAAGAAGACACTGATAAAACAATATCTCCATACATTAAAAATATCCAACATCAATATCTCCGTGTCTATATGTGAAAAAAAACTTGAAGAAATATTACGTTTTTTCTAAAGTTAGAAGTAATGGTGGGTTAAATTGTGTAAGAGAAGTACTAGCTCGTATTTAGAACGGCTATTTTTCCAAAGAATATTCTCTCTTGAAATGTACATTTAACTGTCTTCACGGAAATATCATTTACATGTTCCAGGAATATTGTAGTTTAGTGTTGAGAGAGAAACGAAGATAAGCCCCACAAAACTCTGTAATTACGGAATACTTGGTAGTGTTATGTGACTAATTAGACTACAAAGCACTACACAAGGTTCTAATTATTACATGATCATTTTCGAAATTTCTTTTACATTAATATTAATTAATTTTATAAACCAAATGGGTAAATCGGTATATTTGCAAAAACAATTCATGGAAATTTTTTGAGACAGAATTTGTTAACTTTATGTATTTTATTCCAGATAATGAAAACAAATCATACAATGTATCTGAACTTAAATTGGCATCTATTCTTTTTGTCAAAAGTTATTCTCGTATAACTGTCAATTTTTATAATGACGTTAGTTAAATATACGTGAAAACAAACAAAACCGTGGCCAATATTGAAGCAGTGTTTAAAAAATATAAATATAGTATGACAAATAGTTACAGAAATGAACATTGAAGGTGCATCAACAAAGAAAATCTAATTTAAGAAATAATTTTATATTTAGCTTAGTTAAATACGATATTAGAAGTGTAAGTAAATTAAAAACGTTTTTAAGGGGATATTATGCAGGTGTTAATATTACATGTAATTAGAAAATCTTACACAATATCTTAACATATCAAATATTCTTATGTTCTACATTTGATAAACTATAGGTCAAATATGTAACCCAATAAATTGGGATGGTGTATTTATACCGGTCATTTCTGAATGATTTTGAAGTTAATTCCCAAATTTTTATTTTCAAAGGTTTTTCATGTTTAAATAAATCTCTGATATGTTTTTCGGATCTTAACTTCGCAAAAGATTTAGTGAATATCTTATTCTTATTACTAAAGATAAAAAATTGTCTTGAATTGTATATCCCGTTCAGGGCTCCCCAAACTTGAAGATTTGAATTGAATCGAATTCAGTTGCTGAAGTAGAGTGACGGTTACGTCGAAAACATAATCATCTCGGATTACTTTTAACAATTTTTTTATATAGATTCATTATTCAGGACACAGAATGAACACCTGCCAACCACTTCCATCTTTCAGTTATTTGTTTCCAAAGACCTGCAAATCCTGGGGAACTAACCGCACCTTGTTGGTAACATTACACCCTGCTCGGCGAATTTCCAGAACGGCTGCCTGGAGGGGAGCGAGGCTCAGGGCCTGGCTTTGTGAGCGCACGGAGCCAGGATGCTATCGCCAAGGAGCACCCAATAAACAATGAGCGAACAGCAGGCGAAGCCGCACGCCGCCCGCCCCTCGCTCTAGGCAACCCGTATCTCGCTGCCGCTAAGCGGGTTTGCGTCCAGCCCCTTGTTGGCTGCAACGTCGCAGTCGCCAAAACAGAGCATAGTGTGTCCTCCACTGAAGCAGCTCTGGAGGGCGGGAAGTCGGTGATCAGGCGATTTGGGGGGCGGTTTAAGAGAAACAGATTAAAGAGCGGGGTCGGGAGTGCAGGACGGTGAAAGGATAATCCACAGAGGATGGAAAGTGGGGAAAGAAGAAAAGGTATCAGAATTTTGGAGGGCGGAAGAGCAGCGATGGAATTCCAGGCAAGGAAAAGTGAGCTTGAAAAGTGACGTAAGATTGGGATAAGGCGTAAGATTAGGATGTGGATGGTTAAGAGCAATTATTGGATGAGGCGGCAGTTTTAGGCAGAAGATTGATGGGTTGATTGAAGGAGTGGTTGGTGTGCGCGGCAAGCTGGGAGCATAAGGTTGAGGGGATGGTTGCTGGGGGAAACATATCCGAGACGGATGATTGGGGAACAGAGAAGTTTAGAGTGGGAAGGTGGGGGTAGAGGAGGTCATGTAGACGCAGAGGAAAAACCTGCTTGTCCATCACATCACATATCTCTTCTCAAACGTATATTTAAACCTAATACAAATACCCCCATTCGAAATCACGCTGTGCAGAAACTCAACCCACAACACAAGAATCAAAAACAAGTATCCATTCTATGTGTTTCTTTTATTGTTCTCGTAAATGGAATGAACAGAAGTTCCTTAATGGTTTCCTCAGTCAATATATTAGCTGTAAGAAATTTGTAATATGTTAGTTTTACGTCACCAATGCATGTGACAAATTTGTAATAACTGAACCATGTAACTCAATCGAAAATAAATAAATTTAAAAAAGGTAGGATCGGAGCAGGAAGAGGTAGTAATGGACGAGAATGGGGAGGTACAAGAGCGTGGATGAGATGGCGGATGAGAAGGACGACGACGGTAGCGTCGTGACAGCTGAAACGGGGGTGATGTACACGACCGAAGCAAATGACAAGGAGAGAGCTAAGTGGCGGCAGGAAGATTGGAGAGGTGGCGTTAGCGTGGGGTGGTTAAGGTACGAAAAGCGATGGTAGAGGTCATGACAAAAATTATGTATCGTTGAGGCCGTCAATCACAATGTCGAGACCTGACATTTTATCTTCACTTACAACATCATGAAAATAATGTTCTTCAACATTATCAGTTATTAATTATATAAACTAAGAGCAAAAAACGTGTAAAAATAAACGCTGAAGATTCGAGAAATATATTTTCAAATTCATAAAGAAATAGAAGTTAATGTTTGCGCCACAAATTTTCAAGCTCTGTGAATATTAGTTTAATGATTTCTGGTTGGTAGCTTATTTATCTCCCTCCCTTTCTCTCTCTCTCCCTCCCTTCCTCTCTCGCCCCTCTCTCTTTTGCACGCGCGCACACACACATGTGCGTTTCCACGTATTATCACGACTTTCGAATGAATAACTTAAGACAGGCAGCTGATTGCATTTCTCTCAAAACTTTATGTTTTACCCGACCTCTCTCACATTTTCGCCCTCTCATCTTAACCTTCTCCTATATTTTCTTCTCTTCCTCAGTGATGATTATTCCTTCTCGTACTTTCACGCATTTTCATATTCACCCTCTCTCCCTCAAACGCTTTGCTCTCCCACTGTTCATCTGTTTCGTAGAGCCCTGACATGTACAGACATATTCCTTTGGACACAAAGCGTGGGGCAGCTACAATGGAGGGCGTCAGACTTAGCAGCAAGGCTGGCTTCGCACTCACCATGCGCGCCAGATATTGAACCTGCAACGTTGCTCCGACGCTTCGAGCGTAATACGACCTTTTGGGAAGATCTATGATTTTAGTCTCGAAGGTTGGTATGATTTTCGACACTAGCTACATAAATACGTCGAATTAAACCGGTGTCTAAATCGTTCCTGTTTTTCGTTTTACGAATGGAGCAAATCCATGCATTCTTCCACTCTCTAGGCACACTATTGCTTAAAATATCTGTTAAATCTGTCTGTTAATCTGTATAATCTGTTAAGCAACATTGTCACATAATCTAAAACAAGACTTGGTACATATTTTAATATCTCGAGTGCCAAAACTTCAGGACCAATTTACTTATTCCCTTTAATTTTTTCAGAGCTTATATAACTTCTTGTGTTATGTTAGCTACCAGAGACTAGGAAAACTAACATTTCAAAATTCAGATCTTACTTCTGTGAGGAACTTAAAATAGTGTTCCTTCCGTTTATGGAGACTAATCTGATTCCGATTTTTTATTTTATTCCGAGTTTTATTTAATTTTCAAAAATGTTTCCAGGCTTTTCTTGATCGTTTGTTTTATTTGTATCTATCAATTTTATTGCAAACTCTGTTTCAATATTGGCCCTTTGCTTTACATACTTGTTTTGAGAGTGTTTATTTATTTCATATAAGCATTTTTGTTTTGGATTGACAGACACCTTTTATATAAGGATTCCTTTTCCTTCAACAATGGTTACGAATTTTCATTCCACCAATAGTTGTCGCATTTTTTCTTTTCAATATTTCTTTTCCATATTGTTAGAATACCTGCTTGTTGTAATCTTCCTTTTAAATTCTCGTACATGTATATTTTAATCTATCTTCTACATTTGTGCCAGTCTCAATTTCTAGGAGAATATTGTCAATTTATTATTAAAACTTTCTAAATTAAATTTTGGCAATTCGTCTTTTTCCCTCTTTTCTTCAATACTATTCTGTAAGCAAATTCTAGGAGGGATATTTACTTGAGCTATTACCCCAAAGTGATCTGAACCGCATGTAACCCATGCTTGTTTCCTCACATCATAAACTTTCATGGGTGCACCTATTCGAAAAATAATACTATAAAGTATTGCGCGTAGATCCTTTTTTCTTTGAACCATGTGTATTTATTTACATGAAAAAAATTAAAAATCCATTAATAATTCTCATTAAGATTTTTTTTGTTATTTAAGGTCGCATCAACTACTAAGTCATTAGCGATCACTATTACTTGTAACGGTATAACAACTATGAGGATGACACGATATGATAATGATATGGGTGTGAAAGGACGAACACAATATAACCATGCCTGAGGCGCGACTCGAACCCGCGATCCTTCCGTCCTTTTTCGCTACGGCCCTACTCCCTTAGTGATCTCGACCATAAGGACCGTCTCATTAAGAATTGTTTACACTCTTCTTTCGATCTTTTACCATTTTCATCAATACATTTTCCCCTGAATTACCAACTGTTTTTCTAGATGCGCCCATTCAAATTTTATATAAGCATTATAATATTCTCTTTTCTTATTGACTCTATGACGCGTGTCAAACTCTCAAAGAATTCATCTTTTATTTTAACTTCAGTGTTTATTATTTGGAGAGTGCACATCAACAATAATGAGGGTGCGATATACATTGCTAGAAATGCAATTATCTCGTTAACTGGTGTGTTATTTATTACATTGAATTTTTAATGGGATAAAATAATCACATATAATATTGACGTCTATATTAGAAATAAATTTAATAACTATTATCTGGAATACCTATTTTCCAAAATGCCGTCTTTCAGTCAATATGAATTTGCAACACAAGTGATGAGCAAAAGGGGTGCTACGAATTGAACAATACTAACTATAGTTTACAACGTCAAATTGTGTGTTTAACGTGAATAGTCTACTTATTCAACCAAAAAGGGTGTACAGCTTCTGTTAGGTTCAAATGAAAACGCCTGTATTTCACTCGTTCATTGGGATTTTTTTTCGTTTACGAGGTCATTCTGTCATTGCATTTTTTAATTGAATTTGGGTAGTATAGCTTCATGGAAGGTTAATTCAGTTCTTTGAAAGAAAACATTAGTATTTAGACAACATTTAGTTTTTCATTAACTCGCTGTAAAAATCTAAAACACTAAATTCTTACAGAGACAAACACGTAATTTTCAAAATACTTTTCCAATTCCAGCCTATGGATCACTAAGTTTCCAGGATGTGTGTTGCAATGTGTATTCCGTTCACCTAGAGCAGAGAATGCAAGCACCCACCAAGCCTCGTCGCCTCCGCTTTTCCGGCGGCCGTCCCCGAACTTGGCGTTTTCCTTCTCGGAATTACTCGGGCAGACGAAAACTTTTTAAGTAGCTTGTAAAATGCTTTTGCGAGATACCAGTGCTCGTTTGAAGTGCACACACTGCGTTCTTATCCCCCCCGAGGCCATCTATTTGTCAGCTTAATTAAGTGTGTAACTTGGACGTCAGTGAGAGAGAGAGAGAGAGAGAGAGAGAGAGAGAGAGAGAGAGAGAGGGAGAGAGAGAGGGAGAGAGAGAAAGAGGAAGATTTTTAGATAATATTTTAGGGGAAAGGCGCGTTCCTTAGGGTTTGAATCGCTAAGGTATGTACAGTTGTTGAAAAGCTGTGGACCATAAGGTATATTCGTAATTATTCTGATAAACAATAACAAAACTACGCAAATATGGAGGATACAGTTCAAACAACTATTTTAAGAAAACATTTAACAATATTATACACAATAGTAACACACAATACAATTACAATAGTAATGTTATATACAACATATAGTAAAAAAGGGCATTAGCATACCTCGATAATACAGTTGTTGATAAAATCTTAAAAATTTAAGATCATTACCAACGTTTCTAGAACAGCGTTAAATAACTCCTTTTCACGTCAAAACTTAGGGCCTCTCATTTGAATTAATGACGTGAGTTTGCAGAAAAGACTATTTTCAAAAATTGCACCAGAAGAAATTTGAACATTTACAATTATAAACATGTATAAATAGTATTTAGCTCAATTGTATTAAACAAGGACCATAAGTGGATAGGCATAATATATTTGTTGTGCGACTCGTGTCTTTCCAGATGTGGCACTGAATTGTGGTCAACCGTACATTTCTGGAAAATATTGTGACGTGCGTCTCTTATGAAACTTGTTACCAGTTTTTCTATGCCTCGATGAATAAGAAGGCTGAGGGCTTTCATCGTAAATGTTTTGTAATGCCTGGAAAAATCTTGCAAAACTTGAGAGCAGTGCATTTATTTCAGTTATTTCCGAGTGTATCCTATTGTGAATACGTGTGCAGATACTTATGATTTTATATGTACCGACAGAGAAAGAGAGAGAAAGAGAAAGAGAGAGAAAGAGAAAGAGAGAGAAAGAGAAAGAGAGAGAAAGAGAAAAATAGAGAAAGAGAAAAATAGAGAAAGAGAAAGAGAGAGAAAAAGAGAAAGAGAGAGAAAAAGAGAAAGAGTGCGAAAGAAAGAAAGAGAGAAAAAGAGAGAGAAAGAGAGAGAAAGAGAGAGAAAGAGAAAGAGAGAGAAACTGAGAGAGAGAAAGAGAGAGAGAAAGAGAGAGAGAAAGAGAGAGAGAGAAAGAGAGAGAGAAAGAGAGAGAGAGAGAAAGAGAGAGAAAGAGAGAGAGAAAGAGAGAGAAAGAGAGAGAAAGAGAGAGAAACAGAGAGAAAGAGAGAGGTGTCTCCAGAAGAACTACGCTCTATGCTTGGAATATTAAATTTTTACATTTTGTTACTCTTTTCCTGAGTAACTGTTATTTACTACATAAACCTTTTTTCTTATAACAATAATAATATATTCAGTTCATACACAGTGTTTTATGGTTCTACGTAATCGTACAACACAATAAAAATGTTTTTCTTGATTACAATTTAGAAATTTCTCATCCAAAAACTGTTCTAAAACATCAAAACTTTTTCAAGAGAAAATTTAAAATAAACTCATTGGGTCACAAGTAGATAGTAGGATAATAACATTTGCCAATAGCAGTGCTATATTATGTGCCATATCCAGTAAAAGAATCATGTGCATGTGATAAATAGTTTATCACAAAATGACTCATTTAAACAAAAAAAAAACAGTTTTCGGTAAGACTAATTTTTATATTTCAACGTATGTTTGTATACCCTACTGGCTTCACACCTCCGCTTAAAATGTGATCCAAACAGAAATAATTGTGGTTTTATTTGTTAAAAGATATTGAGAAACAATAAAACCAAAAAGCATACCAAAATAAATGATGCTACAATAGCACATACATTCTTGCAATTCTCAATTCGATTCGCCCTTAGAGATTCAATGAAGAAATTCTATAGAAAGGAGATCCTCGCATTTCTTTCTAACGGTTATAAGGTTTCCGAAATTGGAACCCGTAGGTCTTCAGAATAAGGCCTTTTTGCCACCCTTTGTATTTTATCAATCAAGTATCTTCGTTCTATTTCAAAGGGATTCCTAAAAAGTTGAACATTGTTCTCATTTAAGACCTAAAAAGAATGCACTGATAATGATACTCGTTTGTAAATATATAAATACTTCCAAGCTTTCTTCGCGTCTTGAACTGTCTATGTATCTCTTTACGATTTCACCTACAAATTGTCAACGTGCTACGACCTTCATTCGCAATTTTTCAACCATGTCATTTGGATAACATTTAGGGGAACATTTTCGGGGAAAATTTAGAAGAAAATGTGACGAATATTTTGAAGAACATATGGTGAATAGTTTATAAAGTAATATTTGAAAACATTTTCAGGAAGCAAAGAGAGCATTTAAGAAATACATGGAAATATTTGAAGAACATAGGAAACATTTGGGGAACGTGTGGGGGGGGCATATAGGAACATTTGCGGTCAGGTAATGAATATAAGAAAGAACCTGTAGAGGTACGTATGTTGGGTTCACAGACTTCAAGGATTGGTGACAAGTGCCTCTAAACACCAACTGGAGCGTAGGCAAATGTTTATGATTGTTACCATCTACATATCAGTGGATACAAGAGTTCAGAATATCAATTCCCGTCACTTTTAAAAAGAAAAACATCCACTGCACTAACAGCACTAGAACAATAGCAACTCACGTGCTCGGAAACACCAATAAATGAAAGCCTTTTTTTAGATTTATGCTTACATTATTACTCAATTAGGGAACAAAGACACTCGAGTTTTTCGGATTATACTGCACTCGTGCGGAATTTTTCCGCGATTAACTGATTACAAACAACTTCAACACTAGATAATATTTCTCTGGAAAATGGTATCTTTCCGGCAGAAATAGAAATATAACATTAAGCAACAGCATATGCACAGAAACAGATTCATTAAATTCTGTGAAAAATGAATAAATATTAGAAATACATCTAAATATTTTGTCAAAAACGGCTCCAAATATTTGAACGGAAATAGTTATACAAGACAAATTCTTACTGTTTTATAATACTTTTAAAATTACTATCAGTTGTACTTCTACTATTAGAAAGGCAAAAATTAAGAACATTTGAAAAAAATATATATTTGAGCTGCAATAGATGGCAGCTGGAAAGAGCGTGAGGCAGAACAGATAAGCTAGACCAAAGCAGTGAGGCAGTACGAGAAAGTCTGTACCATTCTATAGCACCACTAATTAATTAAAATTTGCATATGCATCTTAAGGTTCCATAGGTCACTAGTACATCAGCGGCTTCAGAGGACTAGGCGAATTACTTCCATTCCATAGATCGCCAGTATTTCACCGGCTCCAGGACCATTTGCATTATATGTATTCCCTTGATCGCCAGTCACCGGCTTCAGGACCATGTTTTGCACTTTTGAGAATTATTATTATTATTATTATTATTATTATTATTATTATTATTATTATTATTATTATTATTATTGAGATCGGATTAGTGCTAGGCTATTATAACTCAATAGGTAAAAATTTGGTATTTGTTCTGCGGTATCCTTCGTAAATTATACCCACACATTGGATAAGTTAGTAACAATTATTCACTTTAGAATGCACCGATTCTTGTGAAACTCATGCAAACAGATAAACATATTACGTTTAGAGGCTGCTTCCAACGATAGTTGCATTGCGTAGCTATGGTTTGAAGCTGTCTATGACGTTTGCGCTGACTTGTAGAGTGCTCCGGCGCAAGGCCAGCGATAGTTCATTGTGGAAGACGTTAATGCGCGCTTTAGACGCGTTAGATGCACGTGGAATCGCAACAGTTCATACAAACAATGCAAGCTGCTCGCAGCACGCGTTCAAGTAACTGGTCAGGTTTTCACTTGAGATAACATTGATGGCATTAATCATAATTTAGTTTGTTGGTATTACCTCACAGCTTAAGATACAATAGATAGTACATCCACGATGAAATACAATTGCCTATCAATAGAACGTTTGGTTGCCAGAAGGCACGAATTTTACGTCAGACACGATCACGCATGAATACTCGACAGGTATTAGATTATATTAGATTAGATTAAATTAGATTTGATTTATTAATAATTCTGCAATTAAGTTTGAGAACTTGGTGGCAGAATACACTAACTTAACATTACAG
>BOPP01000046.1:262093-306273 GCA_017312745.1 Gryllus bimaculatus
GGCACGCCGCGCGCGTGGCGCCGCAGTTCGGAAGAGGAAATTCGCGCCTCATTTCCCGGACCCATTTTCCGCCGCGCGTTTCCCCGCGGGCGACCGCAGCACTGCCCCGCGGCCGGAACCGCCAACGCGAATGCGGGCGCGGGCGCGGGCGCGGGCGCGGGCGCGGGCGCGGGCGTCGGTGGCGCGGTCCCGCGGTCGTGACCCGGAATTTCGTTGGCCCGCACTGCGGAAACGCGAGGCGCTGCGTTCTGAGGGCTGCAGGTTGAATTGTGGTTGCGTGGCAGAAAAATGAAAGAGAAATAAAGAGAGAAATGGAGCAGATGAGAGCATGAAAAATCAACTGAAAACTTGAAATGTCCATCACCCGTCCTTCAATAGCCAGAAACGTGATGGAGTAGACGATCAAGGGTGCCGGAAACTGGAATATTTCAGAATTTAGAATTTGCTGTACTGATGTAAGCGAGTTTTCCGCACTCATCACGAAACAATAAATTTGTTCTATGTTTACGTCAAAGTAAACCTAATTTAAAATAAAAATAAAAAGTGTTAAACTCAGACACAACCAAATACCAGACTAATTCTTTTCAAAATTCGTATTTTCCCTACAGGATTTATTGTTCATTCTTATGTGCAAATAGAAAATATAAAATTTAGAAATTTTCCAACCTCTTCTTTGGGTTTATTCAATAAAAGAATGTACCACATTTCTTGCAAAACCAGAGGTGTTTAAATTGACGCGCTCTTGCTTTTCGTTAATTCTGGGCATTCAGACTTTTCTAAACCTGCGAGTTATGTTAAATATACTCATTTATCAAATTACTAGCCGATGTGTCCTACGTTTTCGGGGTATTTATCAAATTTTTACTAAAGAGAAAGATATATTCTATGTATTCTCGCCCTAAAGCAAATCCTACTTCTATTCTATTGAAGATGCCCTTCGCCCTACCTCACCTCTCTTTGCCTTGCTCCAATCTGAAAATACTCGATCGTTCATACTCATTTGAACACGTGTTCGCCAAAAAATATTAATATTTTATTCTTTTTGGGGTTCCCGCACCCCAAACGTATTTCACTTTATAACTAAAAATAATAAACAAATCTTAACTATACTCACGTGTATTATTTTTGTGGAATTTTATATATTATACCAATGAAATAATTATTTCATTGTAAATGCCAACAAAAGCACACCACGATACCCATATTATATTAATACGTTCAATCAATTGTCCCATTACAATTATTATTTTAATGTCACATTAAAATTATCCCCTTTCATATTTTTTCTTCCCAGGAATTGATAGAGAAAAGTTCGAAATTGATCTTGCCACGTCTACGTTTAAAAATAATTAAAATAATGTGTATTGAATTCGATTACAAGTTTTCCGATTCTTGATAAATAGTGGCAGACAGAAAGAAGCCATTATTCACATAAACAATTATAATATCTAAAAAAATCCGACATCAGTGTGGATTCCGGCTTGACAAAACTTTTTCTATTATCTAAAATAACAACTTTGAAAACTGACCTCGTCACACATTCAATCCCTCCAAAAATCCATTTACAAATACTGTTTTATTTTAATTATAGTGTTGTTTTACTATAAATTATATTCTTGCCGATCTTTCATCAATTTAATCATTCTTTCGACACCTAAATATAGTCTATTACTCTCCACTATTTTAAAACACTTCTCTAAAAAATTCAACCATCCGTCAGTTTCAGTATAGCACGTAAATCATTCAAAATATGTTTTCGCTCATATTGTCGATCGTCAAACTTGCAAATACGTAATAATTATGCTTGATTTACTACCATCAAACATGTGTGCATTCATACCTTTTTACGACAATATTAACCACATCCATCAGAAAATGGTCTCTTCCAAACATTGCGTCTCTTGTACACTTAATGACCTCACGCCTTCACGCAATTGAAATCAATATCCAAGTTACTTTTATAAACAAAGTGAAAAAAACAGATAATTTGTAATGAGAATATTTCGTGTTTCGTTTTCGTTAATTTATTGCTTTCGTACATCTTACCTTATATTTGCAATAAGTTTGCAGACCGTGTTCAGTTGAAGAATTTACGGCAATATTTCATCCAAAATAGGAGATTAAACATTGACGAAATGTCGTTTCTCCAATTTGTACGCTCAGCGCTCCCACTTGTCATGTCTGAAAGAACGCGAGTCATGTTTGGTTAATTCTTGAGTGGCCTCATTTAGCCACAGAAACCACATGTATTTAGATCGTTTTAGAGGCAACAAAATAATCCCTCGCAGTGACCAACTTCAGTTTATCGCATTTTGAAAACTAAAATGCAAATTCAGTATGTCTATAGTTGTAACGTCACTAGGAAGAACACAACGCAAAATTTGTGCTTACTGATACTTACGTCCACCTACAACTTTCAGGTTAATCGTATATACATCTGTTTAGCATCTCTAACCACCGGATAACACAAGAATAACTGATGTAACCAAGAGCTGCCTTTCAAAGAGTTGAGAATTTACTACATTATTTGAATAAAACACAATCACATACATGAACAAACTTGAACAGCCTACCGCCGCCCCGAACACTGTGCCCGCGACCCTGCCGCCACTGAGGATGTCCACCGTAAACATGGACAAAATGGTTGGCCCTTCAATGCCAACTGGATTACGGCCTACCAGCCTGGAAAATTGATATTTTATTGACTCCGGTCGTGAAAGCCTACGATGCTATGTTTACTACATTTTGGTTAAAAAAAGTTTTTTTTATCGACATTATTACGTTTTTTGCATTCGTAAGTTCATTGCTTCCATACGTCCTATCGTAAGGTCAACTTCTTGATCAACGAAAGCATGCGTTTCACGAATTCGTAAATTCTGCACTTTCACATGCCGTACCTTAACAACGTGGTTCGTGTTCGGTTTAGGTAATTACTGCGTTATATTATCACAAATGGGATATTACACCACAAAAGTATTTCTGGAATTCGTAAATTATTTTCTTCCAGACGTCTTTCCTTTACTGGTGCGCGGGTCGTGTTCGTGGTAGCCGGATAGCGACGGCGTCCAGTAGCTCAGGCGGCCGTTGGGGCAGGACTCCGCTGGTAGCGCTGCCGCCGTGAGATGGGGGGGCGGGGCGGGCGGGGGCGCGCAAAAGAGACGGCGGCGGAGCGCCCTAAGCCCCCCCCCTCGCGGGATGAAGGCGTGGCCGCAGGCGCGCCCGCCGTAGCCGCCCCCGGAATGCCATTATGCTATTTTGGCCGCGCCGTTACGCTATCAGGGAGGTAACACGCCGTGTAAGAGGTTAATTGTAGTAATACGAGCTGCTGCCGCAGTGATTACCCTGGCGCGCCGGCGTGTTCTTCGCTCCCCTCCCCCTCCTCCTCCCCCCCCTCCTACGCTCGCTGTGCTCCCTCGACCTCCTTCGCGGAGGCGCCCGGCGCGGGCGCGAGGCGTGTCGTCCTTCGCGGCGCTTGCCGCCTCCCGGCCCCGCTGGGAACCGGCTTCCTCCCTCCTCGCTGTTCGAAGTGCTCACATTCCCATCTTTGCCTTTTGCTGTCCATCATTCGTTCCCGTGGCTTCACAAGTTCTTCTTTCTCTAAATCCTTAGGTGTACACACAAATCCCGTACAGTACAGCTCTAAAAAAATGATCACATTTGCATCTTCGTCTTTTGCTGTCCATCCTTCATTCTTGTTTCTTGACATGCTGTTCCTCTTTATCAAAATTGTTAGGTGTACACACAAAACCCCTACAATTTAGGTCTCACTTTCCCATCTTTGTCTTTTGTTGTACATCCTTCTTTCTCGTTTCTTGACAGGTTGTTCCTCTTTTTAGAAATCCTTGCGTGTACTCACAAAGCCGGTACAGTTTAGGTCTCAAAAAATGATCACACTCCCATCTTCGTCTTTTGTTGTCCATCCTTCATTCTCGTTTCTTCACATGTTGTTCCTCTTTCTAGAAATCCTTAGGTCTACACATAAACCCCCTTCAGTTTTTTTCCATCATTGTTTTTCTCTATCAGAATTCCCGCCTAATCTCTTGTCTCCATGTCTTCTACCTCAGAACGCTTTATCCTACAATCCCCATCAACATCAAACTACCTCCACTCACGTTAGTAAGAGTGAAGTTGGAGTAAGTGCGAGAGAGTGGTAGTAAAATGACAGCACCTCTTCTTCCTGATAAGGCACATTACCTCCTCCTATCCTACATTACCTTGCTCTTTATTGCGTCACTCCGTTATGCCACAATTTGCTTCGCCTTTCCTTCCCTTGCTCGCTCGCTCGCTCGCGGGGATAATCCCGGCGACAGCCAGGCCCTCCCCTCCGCACCGCCTAAAGACAGATGCAAAATTAGGGAGCTCTTGCCTTAATGGGAGGTGCATTAGCATGGCGAATTGCGGAATATTGCTGACCGCCGTCGCTGGCGCTGGCGCTCGCTACTGGGGTTCGAGGGTCTCGCCGGCACGGCGCACGGACGGCTCACAAGGAGCACGCGCTTTAGGGAATGTGTTTACCACGACAAAAATTTAAGAACGCCGCAGGTGTCGATAAATAGATACATTTATTCTGTTAATAGTTTAAAAAAACTGGTGAACAAATTAATAATAATAATAATAATAATAATAATAATAATAATAATAATAATAATAATAATAATAATAAAAGTCTGCCAGTGTCGCAAACTGTGGCGGGACCTGTCGTCTGCGCCGAGGAGGCTGCAGGTTCGAGTCCTGCGTAGGCATGTTCATCTGTGATTATCCCTTCACCCCTCATCATCGACCTATCACCTCATATTTCACAATTCAAGGCGTAACAATCTTGTCGTATCAATGATACAGCCGTAAAAAGCTGATCCCCATAATTACTCACAGTAATCTCTCCGAGGTCTCTGAAGGTAATGTGCAGCGTGGTCATATATGGTCTATACGCAAATAATAATGATGATAATGAAAATAAAACAGTAATTCTACAATAACAGTAATAGTATTATAACAATATACAACATAAATTACACAGTCACACAAAAGAAGACGTTGAGAGAGCCAAAAACCGGGCACACGCTCCTCCATGCACCCCATCGCGCCGAATCAGATTCTGAAGCCTGAACTGCGCCGCCACCCTCAAATCCCCCTCAAATCACAAAAAGAAAAACATCGTGAGGTTTCCAGGGACGTGACTCACGCCTCCTTATGCTCATCGACGCTCCGAACGCGAATCACATGAAGACATTAAATACGAGTTTAATTAAAGAGGGCTGTAAATCGGCGAGTATCCATCTTTAGTCAATGTTGGAAATTAACAAGTTCTGTCACTCGAAAATGAATCCATGAGCGAGTTCCATAAATCGATAATCACGATTTAGAAACTGTTCCGAAAGGTTTCTGAAACATGATTAGATATGTTCCGGAAAGAGTATAGTTACAAAAACGCTGTATAATGACATCAAATTTTAAAATAATTAACCTATGGACTAAGATTTCGAGAGAATAATAACAAGATGTCTTGCAAGTGAACAAGATGGAAGAAGAGAGACAGACACAGAGGCAGACACAGAGACAGAGAAAGTTACAGAGAGAATCACGGACACGTTTTATTTCTCACAAGGATTGAATATGAAAAGAAAGGACAACACCAGGTATTTTGCTAGTAATTACATAAAAACTCACTGAGTCATAAGATGAAGTGAAGAGAAGTGAAGTGAAGTCAATTCTCTTCACTCTGACCCTAAATCACGTCCATCGTTATTTCTCTGCTTTGCACTGCACGACACCTCACTTCACAATATAAATCTTATGCATCGCTATAGAAACTTAAATTCTTAGTTAAGTCCCTCATTTACTTAATAATGCCTTAAATTAATTTCATAAACTGTTTAACGCTTCGAGGTGCTTACTGGAAAATTGCATAACTTGTTGGTACCTACAGCATAACGTAATAAAAATCCTGAAGTGAGGGAAGTGAGCCGAGGTTGGGCAGTTTGAAGGTGCTTTTTCGACGTTTTTTGCATATATGAGTTCCTCCATAACTATCAATCCCAAAGAAAATTATGTTCTATACAAAATTAATGTACATAAAATTTCCCACCTTCCTATGGGATTTTATTGTAAAATTAACTACTTTAGTGTTACAGGCTTGAAATTTCTTATTTTGTTTCCGACAAGGCCCTACTTATCTCTCTTATAAAATTATGTTCTCGTAAGTTCAATGCACGGAAGTAATTCTATATTTGTTCAACATTTATCAACAATATGTATTTGTATATTTTGCGCAAAAAACAAGAACATTTTACATCTTTACAAATCTTATTTTTAATATAGACTTGTCAGTATCCCTGGTCATTGGGGTCCGAGATTACCTCGGGTGCGAAAACTGATTTTCCTTAGTTTATTTGATAAGGTTCGAGTAAAAGTATTTGGCAAAGAATTGTGTACACAGCTAAGACACAAATTATATAAAACAATACAAAATGAATCATGACGAAATGAACAATCATGCAATAATGTTTTTATCAAGACAATCCCTTCTTGCCCTTGATATGCTCTATTTAATGTAGAATCAATCGACGTTTTGGTTTTCCCCCTGACACAACAACTGATATTAATACTGGCGAATTTTTTTCTAAACCAGTCAGATAATTGTGATCACATTGAATGAATAACTGCTTCAATCCAACTGAATTGTATTGAATCACAAAGTATTAATGGACGATTGAAATTTACAACAACAAAAAATGGAATTGGAATGGAACCGAATCACAGTAAAAGAAATGATACTGATGTTGCTCTTTTTCCTGCAGTTTGGCATCACAAAAATCCTACATCACAATATTTGTTAAAGTAATTTTTTAAAGATTTTCATTATTTTAGAGTTTTTTACGGTTAATTACTCGCCAAATGAGGCCACTCCTACTTTCGTAGGTGCTGTAGTCCGGCCGCATTTTACGGAAAGCGATGAAATTGAATTCTAAGATGTTCGAATGTTGCGTTCTCTGTAACTATCGCTGTACCTATCCTCAAACCAACTACTATTGGTTGCCTTCCCTGTAACACGTTCTATCATCGCCAGCCAAGACAAGATACATAAATTCAACAACAACAACAACAACAACAACAACAGGAGAACAATTGGGTTAACCCCAAATATAAATAGTGATTAAACGTTGCATGTATTGTGATGTTTTCTGAAGTCATCACATGTAAAACCTTAAGGCTGACCAGCGAATAAAAAATAAATTTAAAAAGAAACAAACACTGTTAGTTGGATGTTATACGTTCTTCAAAGTCGCATGCATCGCGTGTTGCCATTGGCCGCACATTGTTTCGCAGCTGAGCACAGCCGCGTCGGCCCACAGCCGTCAGAAAGTCCAGCTATGCGGCAAGTGCAAAAGGGGGTAATGGACTGCAACGCCAACTGCGTTAGGGAAATCGCTAGTGTGTGGAATGCGATGGTTCGATTGTTAGGAGGCGGTCGATCGATTGCTGATGAGCCGGAGAGTTCGGATGTGAACGCGGAGCCATAAAGCGCGCATTTGCAAATAGTGGACGGCAAGCGAACCTTTTTACGAGCACGTTACCCAACTAATTGGACGAACGATATTAGCAAGCTACACACTTGTTGGGGCATGCAACTTGCAACGAAATTATTTTTAAACAGCTACGTATCTATAAAAATATCTTCCTTTCAACGGATAACCGTCGTGTTACAAATCCAATATTAAGGTTTAGCATGCTAAAACTGAGTTACTTTGATAAAAGTGAATTAGCGAATTTCGGGATACTAAGTTCGGTAAGTAATAGTCAATGCAAAAAATTTTAAATTTATAATTTTTTTACTTTTATTAAGAGCAATTTTTTTTATTTCAGGATTACATAATATTAAAAATCATAGATTATATCAATATATCATAGATTATATAAAGGATATAAATTATATAATATATATTACATAATAATTAATAACATTCCAAATCGCAAAAATGGTTGTCAAATACTATTTAAAGGGAATTCACTCTTTATAAATAAATTATTGTGAAGCCTCAAACATTTGTGGATTGTGACAAGATCTAACAGTTATCAGTCACGATTTTCTCGAAACAATATAAAATTTGATTTTTACCTCCCGTGTCATACCTACCAATTTTACTAATTTTATTTCTGTTTCATTACTTTCTCACGCTTAAGAAGGAAATTCTTAAGAAAAGAAAGTTATATAGTGTTGCGCGAAAAAAACGGCGAATTTTTGGCAGAAAAACTCTTATTACAGGGCCCTAGTAACAAAATTTAAACAAAAATCCACTAACACGTTGTGTACCCTGAATCTCTGTTTCGTGGCTCATTGATACCGAGTCCTTTTATATATTTGTAGAACAGTACAACACAAAATTGTTTAATAATTATTATTATGTACTTCTCAATCTATTTGTTTGCCAACTCTATCATTATCGTATTATTTATTAACTTTTAATTATTTTATTTTTCTCGCATTATGCTTGTTTTCGCACCAAATGTTCCACGATTTCAAATAAGTTTTACAAAAAATAATTCGGAGAGAAATTGTAGTATAAATATAATTACATAACCATTTCCAATGGCGAGACAGTAGGTGTTTGAGAACCATTAGCTATTATTTGAAGAAAATTGCAATTAACGCACTATAAGATATCTAAGATGTATCTCCAAATGTAAAAGACAATCTTGCGCCAAGTTATACCATTCGCTATAGACCAAGATGTGCTAAGAAACACTAGAAAAATATTGATTTTAACACTAGAGAAATATTGTTTTTTAAATATGTATAAAAATGTGAAGCATAAAAACAAAGCATATGGGAACTATATACCAAATATTCATTTTCTACTGTATGTAATTTATCAGCTTCTTAGTTTCTATTGATTCAATTTGAATGCATTATTACGAATATAAATTCACATTTACAAATACAGTCTTGGAAAAATTTATTAGGATTACAGACTGCGACAAAAAACAGCTACTTCCGTCACAGAATTTTATTAAAATACATTATTTTGAAATTCGGCTGCCTGGGGGCTGAGCGTTAGTAGGGTGGCCTGCGACGCTCTCAGGTAGATTTCAATCCGGAATGGCGACTCTCGCTTTATGATGTTGACCCAACGCTGCCACAGGACCTGAGACGCTATTTCAATTTGATGGTAGGGAAATTCCCTCATGAAATCGAGAAAAGGGCGATGGAAATCCGATTCGCCGACCACATGCCACTCAGAAAAGAAGTGAATCCGGTGCTTCGTTATAAACCACGTGGCATGCATCACCAAATGAAAGTTTAATGATTCATTTGTTTCTATTTGTTTAATTTGTTTCTTACTATTTTTCTCAGACTAAATACGCAATTAATAAACGCGTCACTTACACAATGAATCAATACATTTTATATTTCTTTGAAATTGCGAAAAACGTTATTTCACTATTCTAAATGCAAACTATTTTGAAATTTCACTCCAGATTTAAATTGCACTACAGAACAACATGCTAAATCAAGTTGAGGGTCATAAATATTTATATACATTTGTATTACACGTGTTTTAGAAGGGATCTACTCGTAATTTAATGTTTGTTTGGGGGTAAAATATATAATTTTGTGTCACCGTGGTTTCGTTTCTAGAATTAAATGCACTTATCACTATACAACTTTTGAATAAGAAAAAGCAGATAATTTTTAAAAATATTTGATTTTAGCCGTTCAATCGAACATTTCTTTAAGGATATTAATTTTGTATAAAAAATTACATAGACAAGTTACTAGCCTATAATATAAAGGTAAATAATATTACCCATAATTAAAAAAAAAATTAAAATAGCATACAATTTAAAAAGATACTATGTTTAAATTAGGAATTGCAAGATGAATCCACTTCGGGACAGATATAAGCATTTTGTGTTTTACTGTATTATAATTGTGAATGAAATTAAGATTTTAATAAGAGTCTGTTCAATAGAATATACATTAATATTGAGCTTGCACAAAAATTAATGTACTCTTAAAATGACATTCGAACTACTACTAGTTAAACCAATGGTTGTAACGCCATCACTATCACCTCTCGGCATCATATTTTTTGGCATGTCGACATCTATAATTTTTTACAAGATAAAAAGAAGAACATGTGGGCGCCAGGTGAAACACATTGTGCCTCAAAGTCCTTATGGCATTTAAGAACCTAGTATTTTGTTTTCCAAGAATATTGTTAAAATTTCCATATTTTGTAAACTATGAAAAATATGTAAGTCTTAAACACAAGTCATCAGATATTTTAGATTTACAGTAATGTTTTAATAATCCCTTTTCCCCAATAACAATGTATGCTACACACATATTTTGATATTTACTCTACACTTCTGCAAATAATATTGGGCTCGAGAAAAATGTACGGAACCTAAGGCTGGGAATTGTTCATCAAAGTTCAAATTGAGATGACTTATTAAAACCTATTAAAACCAAATCGGTTTTTGAACATTTCAATCAATTTTCCAAAATTTCATTTCCAATTACAATTAAATTTATTCCAATAATATCTGCACTATTCAGATGAATTAGGCGCGTTTAAAATATCGGGATAGTCACAAAAAATAATTTATATCTAAACAAAGGATTATTTATTTTTCTAAATTCTCTCCAGTAGTGTTTAAGCATTTATCTCGCCAGATCACCATTTACTGTTGAGCTATCTCAATACGTCATCAGATGCCAGTAGGCCTGTCTTGTCAGGCGACTTCTGAGATTGAAAAAAAAAAAAACAAACTTACACGGTGACAAGGGCGGTGTTATGGAGGTGTTCGAGAAAAAATTACCTGAGGTATCACTTCATTAGGCCGATCTGAATGGCCCAGGTTTGACAGACTGAGAGGGTGTGCCGACTCAGCGCGTCGGTGCGATGGTTCACGGGTTCGAGTCCTGCCTTGGTTGTTTTTTCTTTGTCTCTCTTGTATGTGTTATTGTTGGGGTCTCGTGTTCTGCTGACCCCAGTTCAGAGGAGCCCGCAAGTGTGTTAGTGTGTAGTGTATGGTCGAATATGCGTCCCATCGGAACGTATAGGGTAACCTGTTGTCGACTGACGAAAAGTCCTAGAAGATGAAGAAGATGTAGAAGAAGACAACGACGAAGAAGGCGAAGAAGACGAAGAAGGCGAAGAAGACGAAGAAGGCGAAGAAGACGAAGAAGGCGAAGAAGGCGAAGAAGACGAAGAAGACGAAGAAGGCGAAGAAGACGAAGAAGACGAAGAAGGCGAAGACGAAGAAGACGAAGGCGAAGAAGACGAAGGCGATGAAGACGAAGACGAAGGCGATGAAGACGAAGGCGAAGAAGAAGAAGACGACGAAGGCGAAGAAGAAGAAGAAGAAGACGACGAAGGCGAAGAAGAAGAAGACGACGAAGGCGAAGAAGAAGAAGACGACGAAGGCGAAGAAGAAGAAGAAGACGAAGGCGAAGAAGAAGAAGACGAAGGCGAAGAAGAAGAAGACGAAGGCGAAGGCGAAGAAGAAGAAGACGAAGGCGAAGAAGAAGAAGACGAAGGCGAAGAAGAAGAAGACGAAGGCGAAGAAGAAGAAGAAGAAGAAGAAGAAGACGAAGGCGAAGAAGAAGAAGACGAAGGCGAAGAAGAAGAAGAAGAAGACGAAGGCGAAGAAGAAGAAGAAGAAGACGAAGAAGAAGAAGACGAAGGCGAAGAAGAAGAAGAAGAAGACGAAGGTGAAGAAGACGAAGAAGACGAAAACCCCTCCATACGGAGAAGAATGTCAAATTGTGCGACATCGTCGACATCTGGAAACTCCACCACACACGTACGCCGATAGCACTTGAATGCCTCGTTACTGTAAACTCTTTACTGGCCTCGCCACTACACATCACTCCATGGGCATGCAGGTTGGCTGAAGTTAAAACACAGCTCTCAATGAGAAGCAGAAACTTCATAAACTTCTGCATTGGCGGAGCGATGTCCGAATTTCAATAGACCATTTTTCGTTTTCGTTTGACAGGGGAATGAGCAATTCCCTACCTTCTCCCTCTCCTCCATCCCACCTGCTCGCTCTCCATGCTTCTCGGTGCGCGCTGCCACCGCCGCGCGGCGCTGTAGTCCCAATTACACACGCGAGCCGCCACGCGTAGGTCTCGTTACATATTCCCCCTCCACCCCTTCTACCTCCCGCGCCACGTCTTTGATACAAACATTATTCTTTGGAAACAAAGACGCACGTAATGAAGAAATGGTATGTGTCTGTCGAGCTCGTCCTTTTTTTTCTTCTTGTTCTTCCCCGCCTCGTCCCTTCCCTTTCTTGCTTCCTACTTCCGCGACTCGTCCTGAATTTGCTCCGAATCTTTCAAAGCAAGTGGCGTCGCGCCTTTGTGCTCTAATGTATTCCCTTTGCGAAGTTCCTTTGTTTGTTTGTGTTGAGTGGTTTTTAAAAGGGACCGACGCGGCGCGGAGCGGAGCGCGGATGGCGGCGGGGACGAGAACTAAGGAAGCCTGGGCCAAGGCGTGTGCAGGATCCAACACCCGTGAGGATTGCGGGGGGGGGGGGGGCGAAGAAGTCTGACGTCAGCGGGGCGAAATTTCCATCCGACGTGATGGGGGCTCGCGGACGTCCCCGAGTATTTAGGTGCGGTGGAAAATGCAAATTTGTTTTCGCGATTTCGACTTCGAAGTCTCTTTGGTTTGCGTTGGGGGACTATAAAAGTCTGAATGAGAGCTCTCTGAAATTAAGATTCTTTGTATTGTTCACTTTGTGGTGTGAGAAACTCTTGTTTTATGCTGTTGTTTTTTTAATAAAACGAAGTATATTTATTTTCCTGAAGTCTTCCTTTACGAAACGAATTCAAAATATTGAAAACTAACGTAAATGAGATAATGGAATTATTAAAATAAAGTAAGTAAAAATGCGTATCGTTGTTTTAAATTACCCAAAACAATAAATATCAATGTACTCTTTTTAAACATTACCAGAGTGAGTACATTTTGTTCATTGTTTGTACAATTCTTTAATGTTCAAAGAAGAGGCTAATTCTAGGTTTGGGTGAGTTTCTTTATGGTTTATTTCTAAAGAATCATGAAACGATGACATATAATTGCACGTTTTAGGTCCAAGCAACACAATTAGTATTATGCAAACAACTAAACTTTAAGAAAACAATTTGATAGTAATAAACAGTTCTATAGAAAGTGTACTCTTTTTAAAAAGAATATGTTAGTTCACAATTAATTAGTGCACAGAATGTAAAATCGAATGCTTTAAAATATTATAGAATATTGTCAAAATATATTAATGGTATGTAATATTTTATTTTTAGTATAGATATAATTTTATTCTTCACTTCGTGCAACCATTGTCACTGAAATCAATGTTCAACAGAACCATTAAAAATCAAATCTCTTTGAATAAACTCACTGAAAAAAGCAGAAAAACCCTAAAAAATATTTAATGTATATTCGTACGGGAAGGTGTAATTTTATTATTATTATTAATTATTATTATTATAATTATTGTAATATTATTATATTATACTATTATATTATTGTATTATTATTACGTTGATGCCTTGAACCCATACTAGCTATGAAAATGAACAAGAAAAAGATCGACATATTTCAAACACTGAAAGTCTCTTCTGTAATTCTATCCGTAGCCTCCCTTTTGTGGATCACAAAAGGACGAAGTCAGCCTTTCTCGGAGATAGCGTAAGGTTCGTCGTCACGTCGGGGCCACGGGCATCGCGTGTCGTGACGTCCATGTGAGTCGGTGTCTCTTCGGCCAACGCGCGCTCAGGCCGTCAACGCCCCGCCCTCCCTTCCTCCGCTTGCTTCCTCTCTCCGCCGCCGCCGGCGGCAGCACCACCATCGCGGCTTCTCGCGTTGTTTGCAAAACCGGACCTGGGGCTTTTAGAGCACACCGACCTCGTCTGTGTACAGCTCGCCAAGATAAACGCCTGCTGCCCTTTAGTCCTTCCCGGTAGAGCGCCCGGTCCAGCCCTTCCCACACTCTCTCCCTTCCTCCCCCACCCCCGACCGAGCTGCCGTCACCGCCGTCGTCGCCACAGTCACCGACACCATCCACATCGCAGAATCCTTACAGAAGATGCAGAGTATAAGCGAATCTTGACAGTTCGATGCGCTGTTGCCACACATTAATACGCTCATGGCACCACCGACATCACAAATTAATTAATTTCAAAACATTAACACTTACTAACAGGCAATGAATCGTTGTGATATTAAGTTCATAACTTTCGCCAGAGCCGAACCTTAACGCCTCTGTGACTTCGTGTAAATCAGATGAGCGGAAACGCTGAACTCTATCTGAAAGAAAGTAAACAACCCCTTGCAAGTTGATTGTTTCAGAGTAGGTTTCACACGACGTACCACAGCACCTGGTGAGAGAACTGTCAGCTCTGTTTGAGGTCTCGCCCTCGCAGCCTCAATTACAGTCCCCGCTACCTCAGCTTTCTTTCCCCATTACACCCACTCTCCCCACAGCCAATCCGTAGCTCAAGACCTTCCCTTCGCGTGTGCTATCTACCCTATTCTTGCTCGCTTAACGACTTGCAATTGCTATCCCCGCAGCCGCCTCTCTTCTACACAAGTGCTTTCTCCTCTTCGCAAGTGGAAGTACCCACCTACTCCTTCACCCCCAACAGAGGGTTCCCGTTAATTGTGGAGGCTTACCCGAATCGTATGCATGTACTCTTGCATGTATGTATGCATGCATGCATGTATGCATGTATGCATGCATGCATGTATGCATGCATGCATGTATGCATGTATGCATGTATGCATGTATGCATGTATGCATGTATGCATGTATGCATGTATGCATGCATGTATGCATGCATGTATGCATGTATGCATGCATGCATGCATGCATGCATGCATGCATGCATGTATGTATGTATGTATGCATGCCCGTACGTATGAATGTATGCATCCATGTATGTATGGATACAGGCTGCTGTGATATTGCAATTGCCGTCGCTGTCTGTATTTACGTCTCTTCTAACGCCGACGAGCCAGAAAACTCTATAGATAATGCTACTTTCACCATATTTTACTCTGTCTTCTCAACTTTTTAGGGGATTGTAGACTTAGAAGACAGCTCTAGTGTTTACACTTTTCTGTCTTTAATTGCAGCCGTTCCTCGTAGCATTGCTACAATTTTAAGTTGTACTGCTACACACCGCTATTGCAGACACTATCGAACATTTACTGCTATTAAGAAAGTGTTCATTCGGGATTGTTTCTCGTCTTTCATTTCTCATGTAATGTCTTTGAAGAAAGTGAATTGTATTTTCACCCTCGCATCTGCAGTCGTATTCCCATTTTTCACTCGTCATTGGTGCATTTTATAATGTGCATGCTGTCTATATTGTGTTAGGTTCCTCAAACACTCTCTACGTTATTACCTCAACAACAGACCCACTACTACATATCTCAGAATCACAATAGTTTGAAATATTAAAACATTAATTTGTCGACATTTGGGAATATTTTTATTCCATCCTCAGTGTTAGTGAAAAATATAAAACTTACAACACTATTAATGTAATGCTTTAATATTTCTATTTCAGTCCGGCCAATTCCAATGATCAACATTTTTTTATTTTTTCTTCACGGTCGTAAATTCTTCAATGGTAAAAGAGAAATGCTTCCTTGCTCTATAGTATCACCATCGTTTTCACCACGACAGCTGCAAACGACATCCCCGCGTCATCGACATTTACCGGCTGATACCATAATATACCTTCACACCGGTCGTTACCAGTACTCCACCTAAGCATCATTTCCATGGTCGGCGCCGACAACTGACGCCACCAGATCTCGTGCACCCATCGCCCCGCCTGGCCGCCACTACGTCACCTCTCCCGCCTTCGCCGCAGGGCCCCTACTCGCCCGGGCGATATTGTTACAGCGGCGCTGCACCAGAGCGGTGGCCGGCGCCAGCTGCCACGGAGCACAGTGGGCCAGGCCGAGGAAGAGCACCTTTCTGTTTACTTTTCCGGTTCGCAGGAGAGAAATATATGTACAGCTGAGCGAAAAAAGGTAGAAAAATATCTTATTACAGGAATCTGGTAACGAAAAAGTGGACAAATCCAGTTGGTAAATGCAGAAAAAATCTTCTAGCATTTATAGAATCCAGAATCCATGCTTTGTGAGTCCTTGATACCGAAAAATCGATTATTGGGAAATCGTTCGTGCGTGCGTGCGTTTTTTCGTTCGTTCGTTCGTTCGTTCGTTCGTTCGTTCGTTCGTTCGTTCGTTCGTTCGTTCGTTCGTCCGTCCGTTCGTTCGTTCGTTCGTTCGTTCGTTCGTCCGTCCGTTCGTTCGTTCGTTCGTTCGTCCGCCCGTCCGTCCGTCCGTCCGTCCGTCCGTCCGTCCGCCCGTCCGTCCGTCCGTCCGTCCGTTCGTTCGTTCGTTCGTTCGTTCGTCCGCCCGTCCGTTCGTGCGTTCGTCCGTTCGTGCGTTCGTCCGTTCGTGCGTCCGTCCGTTCGTGCGTCCGTCCGTTCGTGCGTTCGTCCGTTCGTGCGTTCGTCCGTTCGTGCGTTCGTCCGTTCGTGCGTTCGTGCCGTCCGTTTTCGTTGGCGTTTCGTGCGTTTTTGGTCCGTCCTCCGTCCGTTTCGTTCGTTAGCTGTTCGTTCGTTCGTGCGTTCGTTCGTGCGTTCGTTCGTGCGTTCGTTCGTGCGTTCGTATTTTCGTTCGTATTTTCGTTCATTCGTTCGTTAAACGCCAGCGGCGAAACCGTTCTGCCAATTCTCTCCAAAACGGATATTCCCCAATTGATGTCTAATGACGTGGCTCCTTGAATATGAAACCGATATTGCATTTTGGAGGTGTTTTACACGAAGCCCTTCGGTCATTTTCAAAATTTTCAAGAAAATGACTCCATCGTTTTAGATTAAATATTTGATGAATGGCATAAACGGCGCTTAAGATAAGGGTGCACATATCATTTTCTGTAAAAACTCTATTTTTTCGAAAACTGCGAAAATTAAAAAATTGGTGTCTTCCTACAACTACAATTATGAAGGTAGGGTTTTCTTCCTCAATGAAATCTGTTCCATAAAGATAGGTTTTGAAATAAGGTCATGTAAAATTTTCGAAAAGTTTAGTGCTTTGCGTAATTTTGTGTGAAAATACGGACGACAAAATGTATTGATTTAGTACTACTAGTTGAGCTATGTGAGTACAGGGCAGCAGAATAAGAACAGCATATGTTAAGGTGCTGTGTTCACTAGATCGGCATCGGAGAGACGTTGAAACTATTACGGAAGTACTGAATTATTCAGTTCATCAGTCACGTCTGGCTCCTTGCCTTGAGTAGTGCGAAACGTACAGGATAACGTATTAAAAGTAAAGAACATTACCTTTTCAAGGCCGCCTCTCGCACCCATGTTACCTATTTAAATAATTACGTGTTTGCCCATGAATAACATATTTCTATCAAATTTTTACCACTGACTTTGTTACAATAGAGATTTTAACATTATATTGTAATTTTAAAACTATGTAACGAGATTTTAATTGTGTTGAAGTGTTAATGTTGTGTATTAAAACAAACTTAATCTTCTACACCGAAAAGTTTAAATATTACATTATAGAGTGTCAAGGTCAACTTAAATGGCGGAAGGCCAGTGACTATGCATATATGCGCAATATAAGAAAGTAGTGGTCGGGCCACTCGAATGGATCGAACTGCTTTTGGGAAAACCCAAACGATTTGTCTCTCGTAGTCGTTGCAAACGGAGAAAGTTGGAATTCATCCCGTCACTATCGTGATGGCTTAGAGCTCCCTCTCACTGTTAAAGCAATGATATCGACTTTTAAAAGCTCCCTTACGTATTGACCGTTCCGAATGTGTTTTTGACTTCATTGGGTTAGGGCGGAAATACACAGTTACCAAAGAATCCAGACACGTCCGAAATGGTGTTATGGTGTGGTCATGTTTTTCATAGAGGGGGCTTGCGCCTCTTGTTGTTTTGTGTGGCACTATCCTGGCAAAAGCCTACGTTGATGTTTTGAACACCTTCTTGCAATTTTTGTATGATGGTTTATTTAGATATAGCGTTATATAGACATTTTATTGGGACCAATGAACTAGTATTCAGATTTCAATGAAACATTCAACAGATATGAGCAACCATTACACCGTTAAAATGAATTGAAATTTATTCATTTTTTCGTTATTTCTTCAAGTAACGTTTAAATTGATACGTACATTACAATTACATTACTCATGAATAAAGTATGAGGACATAACAGATATAAGTTTAACATTATTTCAAATGCGCAATACAATAAGAATATCGTCAATAATTTTTAAAACTTAAAATAAAAAATCAAATGGTTCTTGTATTCATTCCTCATTAACCATGTTCCCGTAAATTTGCGGCAGGCCCGAAATGACATCAAAATTATCGTAGTTATTAACTAACCCAAAGTTCTCTCCAATAATTGTTTTGACAGTAACATTATCAAACGAAAGATAATATCAAGGGATTATCGTACTATTATTGTGTTGAAAAAAAGAAAAGCGTTTCCATTGTTGACTAATACTCCCTGAACTTCCTACCATTCACTCATCGTATTGTGGATTTTCTTTGTTTCTAATTATATTTCATGCTAGAAGGTTCGAATTCAGTTACAGTTTTGTATGAGAGCAACTCCAGTAATACTGCCGCGTGTGACTGTCTTCCTTGGCTCTGAAGCACTGTGTGCGACGGCCACAGCGGCCGTTGCCTCGTCTCCGCTCCCTTCCTCCCTTCTCCTTTTGCTCCCTCTCCTTTCGCGCATCTTCACTCTTACTCCGCTCCGTCCCCGCCTACCAGCCACTCGCTGCGGTTCTGCTTCGCTGGATATTCTGTCCGTTGGGTTACTTATTCCTCCTCCCCCTTTATTCTACTCGACATGTGATTTAATTCAATTTTCTTTTTTATGATTTTGTGTGCAAGAATTCAAGGTAAGTAGAACGTCGATTTTAATGTCACTCTTGCAATGGTGAATTAATGCATATGCACCTTAAATTCGATTTTAGAGTATCTGATGGAAAGAGCCAGCAATTGTTTAAAAAAACGAAGCTTGCATTAGTTCAATATACAGATGAGTCTTGCGAGCGTGTTCCTCATAATAAATAATTTCTTTATCGTGTTTATTTCAGAAGCATAGATTTCTGTAAAAAGTATTTTTTGTGAGTTTTTGATTTCGTAGCAGTCTTTCCATCTCATCGACTTCACCCACATTTGTATATGCCCTCTTTGTCCTTCTCTCTCTCTCTCTCTCTCTCTCTCTCTCTCTCTCTCTCTCTCTCTCTCTCTCTCTCTCTCTCTGAGATTATCAATGCCCTCTGTGAGCAGCGAGTGCACTGAAATTCTGAGGATCGACTGGCTGCTGAATGTTTTGGTGGCTTAAAATCATCGGAGGGCCACGCGCGAAACAGAGCTGTCGGAATTTTCACCCCAATCACTTCTGTTCAAACATTTTCTTCGTTAGTAAGCGAAACATGCAGATTTTTCCTTCGCAATCCTTTAAGTGTTCTGAGAACTTTGAAACACTAAAGGCACAGTCTTCTGGACGATATGGGAGAAAATAAATTAACAAAATGGTATGAAGCGAAGTTTTTTTTTAACAAAATGACGTACGAAATAGTTGTTCGTTTAATCAAAGAGAAAATGGAAATGTAATTCTTCTATATGAAATACCTCGCCAGTATAAATATATTTTACTAATAGACTTCTAAATTGGAAAGGTTACAGATTATTTTCACATTAATTTCGAATAGATAACATTAAATGCCACACTATTAGGACCTCATTGCCTGGCTGTGCTCTTCGTGAGGTGTCATGTAGTGTAGAGGAAAGAAATAACGAAGGAAGTCATTTAAAAGTCATTTAAGAGTCATAGTAAAGTGAAGTGACGTGCAAAGGCAGTGTAGTCTAGTACAAACATTCAGTGCGAATTTGGAATACAGGCGTTTTTTTATATCAATGAAACTTAATGTATTATGAATTTGTCAGTTTTATTATTATTATTATTATTATTATTATTATTATTATTATTATTATTATTATTATTATTATATTATTTGCATGTTATCTACATTATCTTATTTATGTAATTAACTTCCAGCTGCTTATACTAAATTGCAGTTTAAATAAATGTATCTTAAGTTCGGTTCAGGTCAGTGTATAAGTCCGGCCCTGCAGTTTATTCGTGTTAATGCACTTGTCCATCTCCCTGCCGCTGTGAACCACTGTGCGCGACCTCCGCTGGCCGCCTTCTCCGCGCCCGCGTCCTCCATTGCGCTCTCGTTCGCAGCTTTCATCTCCTCCGCGCTTCTCCGCTCTGACTCCCGTGCTCCGGCCCCGCCCCGCCCCGCCCTTCCACGCCCCGCCCCGCCCCGCCCGCCCGCCCCCCACCCTGCTCCACCCCCCCGCCCCGCCTCGCCCCGCCTCGCCCCCCCCGCCCGCCCCGCGCCCCCGCCCCCACCCCACCCCGCCCGCCCCGCCCGCCCCCGCCCCCGCCCCGCACCGCCCCGCAACGCCCGCTCCTGCCCCCTCCGCCCCGCGCTAGTTCTCGCCTGACCTTCGCCGCTTCGACCCACACCCAAGGGGTCTCTATTGTACGATAACAGGAAGGTAAACCTTAGCTCTCTGGGATTGTTCACTTCAGTACAAAGTCAAATTTAGGAGAGGTCGCGGCGGCGGCGCGCGGGAGAGCGAGAGCGAGAGCGGAGAGCGAGAGCGAGAGCGAGAGCGAGAGCGAGAGCGAGAGCGAGGAGCGAGAGAGCGCGAGAGAGCGAGCGAGAGAGCGAGAGAGCGAGAGACGAGAGAGCGAGAGAGGAGCAGAGCGAGAGAGCGAGAGAGCGAGAAGGCCGAGAGGCGAGAGAGCGAGAGAGCGAGAGAGAGAGAGAGAGAGAGAGAGAGAGAGAGAGAGAGAGAGAGAGAAAGAGGGGGAGGGGGAAGCAAGACTGGGAAATAGTTAATATCAAGACAACGCGCCTAGTTTACCACTGCACGGAACTGTATAATCTAAGGGCGAAATTCAGATTGTTGCCCTACGTGACCTCTGTGGATTACCCGCCGACCAGCAAGAGCGCGGCCTGGACGGGCAGCGAGGGCGAGGCGGCTCGCTGAGGATGCGGTAGCGAGGCTCTTAGTCAGGAAGGTGGAGCTTCCGTGTGGAGCTGGGGCTTTCACGGCTGAGGACACAGTACTCAGTGACGTGGGTAGTCAATTAAGTGTTGCCTATTAAGAAAGTTGTGTAGTATAGTAACTGGACGTTATAAATTGCTTTAAGTGAAATAAAATGACAGTCGCGAGTATGCGCTTCAACCGAGGTGCAGGAAGAGAAAGTCGCGTTCCCAGACTGCATTAATTGAATAGATTTGATTATAAAATATTATTATCATCAAACAGGATTTTTGGGGAATATTACAAAAATCTTCCAACTGCCAGAATTTACGAAGATAGCAGGATCATCGCGAGAACATCCCACGGGCAGCATCCGGATGGAAGGCACCTTGAAGACCAGCGTACAAGATATTTCCGTAAGCTTACGAAATTCATGCGAAAGAAAGACTGTACGAAATTTCTGAAAGTACAAAGTAAAGTTAATTACAAGCCATTAATGATCTCAAAGACAAAAATTTTAATCTGCCAAATAAAAGTTATATTTTTATTACCAAACAATGTAAAAAGTCTAATAACACAGTGCAAGAAATTTGAACTTTGTGTCTTGCCGTGAGATGAAAGTACGTGTTCATTACTAAATTTCATACGCTAATTGCGAAAATAAAATCCAAAATGTTCCATCAGGTACCCATTTTTCTGGAAAAGGTACTCCACATATACCACTTTCAAGACTCTTCGAAATGACACAGTAACAAACTATAGTTTTTACACTACAGAGTTTAGTACACTATAGAGGAATGTATAGTGTATTAATCTACAGATCATGACGCCAAAATTATTTATATTACAAAAAATGTTTATATTAAATTATTTGTATAATTAATTGTTTGTATTACAAAACCTAGAATTAAATCAGTACGAGAAAATTGAATAAAGCTTGAAATGTACTTAAAAGTTAGAAACCTTTCCTGGAAATATTCCATGTGTGGGTGAATGGTGATACTTCTTGTACGAGTCTCCAGCAGAAATCCGCTAAAAGATTTAATGACCATTTTGCGTTATATCGTCTTTCCGTGGCCGCCATATCTTGGTGAAATCGCTTACCATGTTCGTCATTCACATTTCCTAGACTAGCTGCATTGCATTACACCAATGAGGTGTGGTAATGGTTCTCGAACAATTCTCCTACTGGTCATTCTCAAGTGAACATTTTTCCGTGGTAGCGATCTAATACTTTCAAGAACTAATTGTGACTAATTGTTTACACAAAATGGACGTTGTCATCACTCAGCATCTCTTCTTCTTCCCTCCTCTTGTCATGCCCCAGCGTCGGGGAGGCATTCGACCTACTTCTTTTTGTCTTGTGCCTTGCGTTTCACCTCTCCTAGTGTAGCTCCACATCCTGTATACACGCGTACCATGTTCCGCCTGGCCTTCCAGGTGGTCTGTTTACCTCGGGCCTGGCTTCGATCTTTTGTTTCGACTATCTATACTCTGTCATTCTGTTACCATGTCCATAGCACTTCAGAGCCCTGTTTTCCATTTCCTTGAAAAGCGGAGTAACTTTTAGTACCTCTATAATTGTATTATTTCTTATCCGATCTCTTCTTTTTCTCCCTACTATCCTGCGTAGGAATTTCAATTCCACTGCTGTGATTCTACTTTCAGTTTTCGTATTATGTGGCATACTTTCAGTTCCATATATAAATGTTGTTATATATGAATTAAAAATTTGAAGTTTTGTTTTAGTGCCTACATTCACACTTAGTGAGTTTTTATTTATTTGATAACACACCGATTATGGTTACTTCACTCTATTATTTAGTTTCCTCTTCATATTTTTCGTCTTCCGAAATTATTGTTCCTAAATAATCATAACTTGTTACTTGCTCCATATTTTCCACTCTCCCATGTTCATTTCCTCCTTTTCTTTGCCTATTCACATAACAGTGCTCAACAAACCTCTTACATCTAGGCATCACACACTACAAAAGCTAACCATAAAAATTAACGCAGCATGATTAGTGAATCGCTTTATTCTTTGAAATTTCCTAACAAATCCATATTTCATTCCGTTGCCACAGAACGTCATACTATCCCTTAAATAATAGTGGAAATTAATGAAAGGCACACAGCATCGCAGCAGCACAATATCGCGCGTCAGGAACGACGAACAGAAACGTCGCAATCGAATGGCGAAGTCTTTTCGCCACCCACGACACCGCCGAGCGCGACCCGCTGGCGACAATGAGCGTGCAAATGCGCGTCGGCCGGGTCAATCAGCACGCAATCGCGACGCCAGCGCCGCGTCGCGCCGGCCGCAGAAAACAGCCTCCGTCCGCGGCCCGCCGCTGATTCATTAAATAGCCCGCTCGGCCCGTTAGAGTCGCAAATGAACTAATTACTTATATGCGCCTGCTGCGGTGCCACGGGCTAATCACAGATTGGCAGGGCTGATGACCGCGGGAAAATCCCTGCCCGCGCTCGTCGCTCGCGCCATTCGCCCGCGCCCACGTCCGCCGCCACACGTCGCCGCCGCCGCCGAGCGCGCGTCAATGTGGCCATTGTTTATTGTGGGGAGCCTTGATTCGATTCCCAGCGGCGGCGACGTCAGCGACGCCACGCAGCGGCTTCAGGTATTATGCATTCAAACTCTCATTTGTCCGCTGTCGCACCGACAATCACGAGCATTAATCAAACTAACAACGCGGGAGGGCCTGGGGTGCAGGGAGGGCGTGGCGGGTTGGTGACGGGTGGGAAGGGGCGGAGGGACGGGGAGGGGTGGGAGGGCGGGTGGGGGTGAGGAGGCGATAGGCGGGGGGACGGGGAAGGGAAGTGATGGGTGGGTGGGGTGGGACGGAGCGGGGAGGGGAGGCGGATGGGCGCGCGGAGGAGGGGAGTGGGGTAGCGTGTAGCGACTGAAGCGAGGTAGTGGCGGGGCAGGCGGGCTGGACGCGGTGGTGGGGTGGGGTGGGGTGGGGTGGGTGTGGGGTGGGGTGGGGTGGGGTGGGGTGGGGTGGTGGGTGGGGTGGGGTGGGTGGGGGTGGGGTGGGGTGGGGTGGAATGGGATGTGGCGGGGCGAGGCTGCGGGGCGAGGCGGGGCGGTGGCGGCAGGGCGGGGCGAGGCGGGAGCGAGCGCGGGCGCGAGCGGCGGGCGGGCGGAGGCCGGGCGGGGCGCGAGGCGGCAGGCGGAGAGCGGGCGAGGCGGGGCGGAGCGGGGCGAGGCGGGGCGAGGCGGGGCGAGGCGGGGCGAGGCGGGGCGAGGCGGGCGAGGCGGGGAGCGGGCGGCGAGGCGAGGCGAGCGAGAGCGAGGCGAGGCGAGGCGGAGGCGAGGCGGGGCGAGGCGGGCGAGGCGGGGGCGAGGCGGGGCGAGGGGCGGCGAGGCGGGACGAGGCGGAGACGAGCGGGACGAGCGCGTGAGGCGAGGCGGGGCAGGGCGTGGCGGGGGCAGGGCGTGTGCGGGCAGGGGCGTGGCGGGGCAGGGCTGGGCTGGGCGGGGCGGGGCGGGCAGGGCAGGGCGGGAGCGGCAGGGCGGGGGGCAGGCGGGGGGGCAGGGGCGGGGCGGGGCAGGCGCGGCGGCGGGCAGGGCGGGGCGGGGCGGGGCGGGGCGGGATGGGCAGGGTGGGGAATAGCGGGCCGGGAAGGGACAGGGGTAATGTGGGAGGGGTGGAGACAAGAGAGGGACGGGCTGCGGTCAGATCGTGGTACAGAACAAACCTGCAATAGCAGGGAGGGCAATTACTAGAGAATGAGAGGCAACGAGAAAACAAGAATCTGACGTAAGTTTTCATGGAAAAAACCGAGGGAGCGATGGAAGTGGTGAGGCGTGCGTTTCGTATTGTGGTGAAAATTCTCTTAGAAAGGCGAAAATGGAAGAGAGATATCTCGCTGATCTAAATATTATTTAACTGAAAAAGCTTAATGAAGCAAACAAGATCCTTGCGTACTTATTCCAAAGGCTGTGTGGGCACATAGCAAAAACTGCTACTGCCGTCTGTGAGCGGACGATCCCAGGACTCCGATCATGGTAGATTTTCTCCCCTAGCTAGATAGCTAATTCGAATACATCCACTGACAGGCAGAGAATTCTAGCAGGCAACATTTCTGATCGATAGTTTTCAGTGGTTCCACCGAACAATACTAGGCGTGTACGACCTTTCTTTCCTCTTCTTCCTCGCATCCTATCCCTTTACGTTCACAATTACATGAGCTTCCCTTCCACACACGTCTAGAGCTAGTCCCTCCATTCAGGAACTGTCGATGGAGCCACTGACGGGCATCGGGAGTCTCTGGCACATCCATGATCTGAGGTCATCGAGCATTGGAAACGGAAGATTCGTGAGTCACATCTGCGAACATCAGCCGTGGCCTGGCTGTCACCAGCCCGTGGCCTGGCTGTCGCTCTCAGGCGCTCCGAACGCCTTAGCATGAAGGCAATCGTTAAGAGTAGTTCTGCTACCGGTGGAACGGAAATGCATCTGCCCTACTGGTGCCAGAAGAGTTAATGCGTCGCTGGTGTGGGTATACCAATAATTTAGGAGCAGGCACACCAGTCATTTGAATCCCTTCCCGAGGTGCCACAGAGAAGCACTTGCGGATGGCGCGTCTGCAGGGGGGAAAAACATTGCTTTAAATGGATGTTATCACACGAGCGGCGCACAGGGTGGTGGTTGGTGGCACCAGCAGTACCGCAGATGCGCTTCCGTGCCACCGCTATTGATTGACGACTAGTGATTCCAACCGCCTCACTGCTCATTAGTCCCGTATGCGTAGTGCATGTGTTTTCTTGGGAGTTATAAGTGATTATTTTTCGCTGGGTGGCGAGATCCGGCGCCAACGCACCATCAGCTAACGGGTTCTCTCCAACCAGGTATCTCCCACCATCGGGGCAACGCCCTAGTCGCGACACGCTCTAAGCTTCCGTCCTGTGTGGTAGTCTAGTGTATGTAAGTAAGTGTGTGTATGGTGGGGAGGAAGTATGGGTAAGGGAGAGAAAGGGAGTATAATGGCAAGGAATGGGGAGGACGTGCGCGAGGTCCGTTGCCTGTTTGGTAGGGTACTGCTCCGGTATTACCCTTGTGTTGATCGGAGAAACGACGAAAAACTACCGATGAGAGCAGCCAATCACTCGACTTTTCCTCCAAAGAGCAACTGGACTCGACCTAGCTATCTGGCTAGTGCCGAACGTCCTGCCACCGTCGGGACCTCTGGACCTCCCGGTCAGAGGCACTGCAGTGACATCAGTTGACGCCCAATGCCATCACTCCCCATGCCGGTCCGCACCACCGCCAAAGGAACACAGTCCTAAATGACAGCCTTCACACTAGGCCACTAGAAAGCGCCACTGCACATTCATTGGTTGCACGCTGACTGATTTGAGCCGCCGACGTCAGGAATCCTTCCTTTCCCACGCTCAGTAGCGTGTGTCGGTGACCTAGTGCTCCGTGCTAAGGCGGCCATAGGGCTTATCCGGCAGAGGCGGTGTTCCGCTGGGGTAGATACCTAGAGAGGTATCCGCCGCGAGTCGATATGAAGGCAACGTATCTCATGTTTCAGATCGAATGGACCACTGCCATTCCCCGACAACACGCACACGAGGCTAATCGCCGCGTCTGTTGACGACACCGGAAACACACACGAATCATTCTCACTGCGTTCATTATAAGAATCAGTGTTACTGAAAGGAATTTGCTTGCTGTTCATCACAGATTTTCGAGAAACACACGTACGTAGGTACTATAGTCTTGCATTTTGTTATATTTATGAACTTATTATTTTATTATACCTGTTAATTGGCTTCCATTCATCCTTCAAGAATCGTGGTTTTTTGTCTTTCTTAGGACAATCACTTATACTAGGAAGAATAAATTAAAAATGTGCTTCTACATGAAAAAATATTGTTTTTATGAAGTGTTGAATATTGCAAGTCCAAGATTACGTTTAGATATTTAATGCATAAATTATATTATTTGATGAATAAATGCATTTATTTTAATTGGAACGGTTTATACGTTTTCGTAAAAAGATACAAGTATTTTGCTTGTAACAATAAGAAATTGTCCTGTACTATCTTCAAATGTTCTATCTTATATTTTAAAATTTACTTTGTGTTTCTCGTAATCTGCACAGAACCATGACTATTAGAAATAAATAACTACTCGTATTTTGCCCTAACCCTTACTCCTGTCTTTGGCTCGAACATACACGACCCAAACTCATTAAGCTAAAAAAACATTTTCAAAAAAGATTTATCTTTAGCCAATGCAGTTCTCTCGTGTATTTAATTTCAATTAATGCAACGCAAAAACTCTTTGGGGGTTTGAACAATTTTTTACCTGACTAATAATGATCCACGTCCCAACCTCAAATGAAATGACAAATTGAATCGTTTTTTATTGCCTAAAAGATGGAACGCGGCCATATTTCAAGGGAATCTACATTGAACTGTTATTAATCATATGTGGCTTTCCGCGACAAGCAAATAGGCAACATTTATTGCACACCACGACCAGCTCGAAGTGTATCGTTCGAATGTCAACAATAATTGTGAGCCAGCAAGTCTAATGAAATACTCCTACTTGTGTAAAAAGGATGATCCTCTCGTCAACGAAATGAATGCACCGAAGGAGCCTTTACCTAAACGATTTGATAACCTCTTCATGTGTAACAAGTTGTTTCTAACAATATTTGGTTATGTTACAATCATTCCAGAAAAAAGGCAGACTAACATCAATGATTTTTTTCCAGCTCCCTGAAACATGTCAAGTGGCTGAATTTAATTTTTAAAAAGTTTCCTCTACGACATGCTAAAATATAAGATAAACTTGTATTAAAATTGTGACCGCAAAGTCAGGGCAAATACATCAACTGTTGCGTCGTATTTTACTGAGAGTATAAGTATGCCAATTATTAATAATTATTAATTATTAACATACTTCAGCACATTCAGATTTAATGGACAATGATCGTTTTACTCGTATCGTTTAATTCAGAACGTTCATTAGCCCCCCCCCCTTTGTACACACGACTTCTACAATGCCTTCTACAATGCCTGCTACAAAGCCTTCTACAATGTGATTTGTGTACAATTTGTATTTGTAACTATGAACTCTGAACACGATTTGGAACTTTTGTAAATTAAATTTTCTTAGAACTACAATATGAAAGAAAGCTACTTTTTCTGTAAGTGGAATTTTTCTACAAAATTAGTCTTTTAACTAACGTCAGGTATATTTTTTGAAAATTGTAGTAGTTTTCGAGCAATTGTGAGTGAAATTAGGACAATATTAAAAATATCAGAAAGAAAGATTTCTTTCAAAAACCGCTCCAGATTATTTCTTGAAATTTGTGTAGGAATAGTAATAAACGTTCTTTATAAGGTGACATAAACGCAATTTTGCAGTATTCATTTCTGTTTTCAAAAATACAATAAAGCATTTTTATCGTATATTACGTAGTTAATATTCACATTGCTCACGATTTGTATGTATTATTACAAATATGAGAAGTTTTTAAAATGATTTCCAATGAAGTTTTTCCAAAAATCAAACGTTTGTTCGCAAAATAAACTCAAAACGCTCAAACGACAATTGTCTCGAAAAAGATTCGAAATTTTTAAACAAAAATGTCCATATAGAAGCAGGACTTCTATAATATTCTTAACGTTGTATTTCAGTTCTACCTTTTAGAGATCGAACTACTTTGAAAAGTAAAAAAAAATCTTTAGGCGGCAATAGATGGCAGCTGGGAAGAACGTGTAGAAAACAGAAAAGCTAACCCAGGCTAATGAGATAAAAAAATAATAATACGAGAAAGTCTGTGCCATTTTATCACCACTAGTTAATCTTGGTATATCTGTGCAACTTTGGTATGCAAGAACCACACTAATACTCTAAATAAATACAAACATATCTAAACTTAATTAAATTCCTGGTTAAGCCTATTGATGCAGAAAACTCAAATGATTCTGTAGTAATAATTTCAGATATTAACTCCTAATCAATGTATCCCCAGGCGCTAATAATCATGGAGGTAATATATGCCCAATAGCTTACTGAATATGATTGAATTTGGGTAACAGTTATCGGAAATACACTTAAGAGATATTCGATTACCCATTAGTCCCAAAGTCTCTACTTAACGATTACTAGCTATTCTTTAATAAACCAAAATCGGTGTCACAGATTCTCCAGCAATTAGAGGTAACCATAATCTTTTTTCTTACTAATAAAAAAAGTAATCCATACGTTTATTACTAAAATCGCTAATCGTTAAAATCCATAAAATTTAAATATTGAAATAATAAAATGATTTTATTCTGGCTATTTTTTTGAAACTTATTATGCTTGATGTTAATGCATTTTATAAAAAAACATTTTGCAGAAAACAGTTTCAATTTTTCCACGGATAGAAGAAGGGCTGAGTCTCCTTTTTGTTGGTCCCTTTGAATTTCCGAAAATATCAAATTTAGAAATAATGCGAGAAATTTTGAGTTCCACTAGTTTTTGAGTTAAAATCAGTTGTTTAATCACCGCATGATATGGAATCTCTACGAGGGTTATGCCTATTTAGAATGTAGAGCAACTTTCTTGCTATTTTGCTTCGTATGATATCATTCAAAGCATCTGAGAAGAAACTGTCTTCTCGACACGCGACTATTTGCTTTGTGTTGACATGTATGTCCTAATGCAGACGTTCCGGTCGTAAGTCTCAGGGCTTGACAGTTTTTCGTAGCAGTATGTTACTTACGTATGCATGAGTTCGTGTTATATCATACGCAGTGACAGTGTTCCACCACAAGACATTTTATATGGCCGTACAGATGGAAAATGGAAATTAACGTAAAAGTAGAAGAAAGAGTATGTAACCATAACATTGTTTTATTTCCCAACTCTTTAAGATGTATCTCGATAACGATTATAATTTATAACTGAAATTATTCTGTTCCCTTAAAATATTTAAATACATTTTATAACTTCTCGTGGCTTTGATATTTTCATTGCGTGATTAAAAGAGTTAAATATATGCTTTCATAAAAATATCAGTTCATTGATTCATATTCTTCCTAGTTAAATATTTACATATTTTCAAGCTGTACATGTTTTGTGCTACATTGTTGATGTTCAAAATATTATTAAAATTTTTAAACATTTATATCACCTAGGGAGCACAAAAGAACACAAACGTTACAATTTTGTATACACAGGTATTACGTTTACGGTTACGTAACTGAAAGTTAGCACAATATATTACTCCATTCTCGCCCCATATAATTTTAGCTTTTTCCGTAATAATGGTATCTCTATGAATGAAGTTTGGCAGTTCGACCTTTCATGATACAAACTTCGCTTCCCCTCACTGTCACCTACCTGATGATTGACTTTCGTTCCAAACTCGTATGCATTCTTACGTTCTGTACATGGAGCTAAACGGGAAAGGATTTAGATAACTATGATTGCAAGCAAAAACCACGGTTACAGAAACATATTTTCGGAAAATGTTATAACTACAATAATAAATAAAAGAAACTAGTGGCGCTACATCACATACTTTCTCGCATTATTTAAAACTTTTGCGATTTTTGAACGACCAGAGTTCAATAAAAATGAGACCAGACCTATTTTTTGTTTCCTTTGTTTTATTAATGGAAATCATCTAAAGAAAAAAGTGGAGGCGTTTCTGAATTAAACCTACATTTTTTGTAAATAACATTAAATATAAGCAGAAATTTCATGAAAATTCTCGCTCCTTCAGAAAAAGCTTGCATGAAATTTTTTAAAGATCTTTCTTTCCCAGATTTCATTTGTCGCAAAAAGCTCTATCTTGAAGATTCTACACTCGAAATGAAATTTTTGCCAATTTTCGAAAATAGTATTTCCCAAAAATGGAACTAGCACTCATATTTTACCTTCCTTTGGTATATACGAGAAAAAAAAATTAAACAAAGTCTTGGGTCTATTTTGATAAAATATTTTTTTAAGTTACGCATAAACTACTTACATTTTCTAACTAGTGGGGCTACAAGAGCACATACTTTCTTGCGTTATTGCAATCATATAATATTGGAATATTGTATTTTATGCGCCACTAACACCTCAGCTATTATTAGAAAACTTGCAATTCAATCAAGAAGTGAGCGAAAACTATGTGCATTCGCTTAGCTAAAAATGTCAATATTTTAATTAGAATATATGCAATTGACATCAAAATAATTGTGAAAATTCTAGCTGCTCACCCTTGAGTTGCCTTCCGTCGTAAGATAACAGTTCCGATAGCGATTCATCGTTTTTTGTTTTATTCAATACGCATTAATATTTTTTGGGAAAAAATAATTATATACAACATACTTCATCGCGCATTCTGAGGAGTAATTTATAAAACACTGATTCATCGCAAACTGAGTTACTGACTCTTGGTCTAGGAGTTAGACGTAGGATAGCGTTTCATGTAGGAATAGAGTAGAATATGTATGTGGCGTAGGTCCGATTCTCGCTGAATCTCCGAATTTTAGAGAATTTATTTTTCAGCATCATCCCCCAACTCGATGCAAGTAAAAACTATAATATTTTTGTCAGGCTTTCGTTCATGGAAATCAGTGGAGGTATTAGAAATATTATTTTTGAAGTGTTGTGTAAAATAAAAAAAATAAGTAAAATGAATCATTAACTCTAAAGAGAACTTGAAAGTGATAAATAAATAAAGATATTGTCTGGTATCAATACTGATACCAGATATACAATATTACATACAGACATACTGATACCATACAATATTGATACCAGACAATATCTTTATTTATTAATCATAATAAAAAGGTATCTACCTCACCAACGATCCAATTAAAGAACTTGAAAGTGATTGAATAATTTCTCACTTTTAATATATAAAGTACTTTGCTTTTAATTAAACGAGAGACCAAAGTCACATTGGCAATTCTACGGTAAAACGCGAATCGCTGGCGAGAGGAATCTGATCCATGTCGAGCGCTCCGAAGGCTGGTTTCTCGGACGAGCAAAGCCCTGTCAATCGATTCTGTGCCACTGAGTAGGTAATAGGACTGTCATGGACTGAACATACGAGCAAATGCTGTTTTGGCATGCAGATATGAGAATGTTTGTGTGTTTATGGGCTGTAATCAGCTTGCACACAATCTACACTCTCGGGTGAATATTGTCATTAAGACTAATTCAAATTTTCTAAAATATTGTTCTATTATTTGTAATCAAACTTCAAATATTTGGCTTCAGTTCCACCTATCACAAATCAGAAAAAAGTTTCAGACAAAACTTATGTATTTTTGTCAGTTGTATCCGAATCTGAAATAAAAATGGGGGTTCCTATTTAAGATTTCAATGTTGCCCACCGCACTACCCGTTTGGGGCAGGGGGTGCTGATTTTAGCATAGAATGATTTCCCCTTCAAAACTGTTAAGATTTGGTCCCGGCTGCATTTTTTTGTATATCGCGTATTTTTTGAGTTATTTCAAGTTGTCATCGTTAAATGGGATACACTATTTAAAATACGTAACGGAATAAGAAAATTCGGTATAATTTCTAAGTCACCTTAGCCACAAAAAAATAAAAAGACATGCTATTTTTGAATAATAATTTAGTATAACAAAGAATAACGAAAATTGTATGACGAGAAATTAGTTGTAAATTATGCCGTGAAAGAATCAGCAGACTCATTTGTAATTTGCAACACACAATCATCCTTGCACATTACGCTTCAACAAAGTTTCCTAACGTTTTTAACTCGAAAACGGTTCATCCTTGACCCTTAACATCCAATTGATGAGCTAGAGGAATGCTTCATATGCCATAATATAAAAACGTGGGAAGTTTGGAACATTCTACGTACTTTTTATAGGTTTGATTATTTTTGGCTCCCCAACTCCACAGCATGTATTGTAACAAACCTGCATAATTTCGAAACGAAAGTCAAGTTAAATGCTATTAATAATATGTGCAACTTAATCGCATAAGTCTAAGTCTTTCTGTTTATGGCTTCGCACTACAAGAATGTTTTCCATGCAAGGCTCCTGCGATGAAACAAACATTTAGAGATCGGTCGCAAGATATTGTGTTTAAGAATGACGTGCTTTCATTTTTAAGAAAGTAAAGAGATGAAAGAAATCGCTCCTTTATGTGTCGCCGGAACAAAATTATTTACTCGTGAATATAGTTGCGTTTCAAGTAACAAAACGAAGTCTACGCGAATTTTGTTTGGTTACCAAATCGTTGAATCAGTTTCGTTTCGTTCTTTTACTGACGGACAAGTAATTCAAGTCGCGAGTATTCAATGAGAGGATTTGCACTCCAGGATATTTTATATATATATACGTGTGTGTGTGTATGTGAGTGTAATGTTGCGCAAAAAAAACGGCGTATTTTAGTAAAAGAAAACTCTTATTACAGAGCGTTGGCAACAAAAAAGAGGTTAAATCCAGTGAATAAATTTAGAGGCAAATCCTATAACACGTGGTGTAGCCAGAATCTGTGTTTTGTGGATCATTGATAACGAAAAATCCAATGACGGCGAAACGTCTGTCTGTCGGTCTCTCTGACCGTCCGTCTGCCGATCTATCTGTGAACTAAACCGTTTAATCGATTTTCTCCAAAATTGATATTCTCCAATCAATCTGGCTGATGTCACGGGCCCTTGAATTTTAATTGTGGATTATTAAAAATTACGCAAAAAGCACTTTAATTTTCGAAAAAATTGTCCAAACCTATCTTTAAGTAACAGGTTATGTTAAGGGAAAAATACGCCTGAAAACTTTTGAATTTTTGCAACCTTCGAAAAATCAAGAGTTGTTAACGAAAATAAAATCTGTATCATTCTCTTAAACGTTCTTCACGCAATCCAACTTTAAAATTTAATAAAAAATTATAGAGACATTTTATTTGTAAAGGTCTCGGGGACATAATGTAAAGATCCCCCCAACATTAAAATATCGATTTCAAATTCAAGGTGCTGCGATATCAGCCAGATGGTAATATTAGTTGGGTAATATTAATTATGGAGAAGATCGGCTGAACGGTTTAGTCGCTAGGCTTGCTCATAGACGGAGGGAGAGACGTTTAGCCATCATTCGATTTTTAGGTACTAAGGACCCACAAAACATAGTAGATTCTGGCTACACCACGTCTCAGAGGGTTCTTTTTTTCTAAATTTAGCAATTGGATTCAACCACTGTTTCTTAACCAGAGTCCTTTAATAAGGTTTTCTACCGAAAATCGCTGCTTTTTTCGCACAGAGTTACATAACTTTCTCTCTACTGCGGAAGGGGAAGCGAGAAAGTAAACTAGTGGTGCTACAGAATGGCACAGACTTTCCCTTATTAGTTTTCCATTTTCTTTTGTCTCTGATAGCAATTCGGACTTGCCACATACTCTGCAACCTGCCATCTATCGCCACCCAAAGTACAATTTTTTGAAATGTTCTTAATTTTTTGGTTACCTGGTCATAGAATGGAAATATTATTTTAAGAATAATAAAGAGCAGTAATTCAATGTCCTCAATAACATTTTTCTTTGAAAAATTTGGAGCCATTTTTACGAAAAAGGAGCTTAAGCTCTATAGTAAATTTGAAATTTGAAGTACTTTTCCATAGAAAATGTTCCATTTATGAAAAACTTCATTAGAAGTCATTTGAAGCACTTTAACTCACAAATACAAAAGAAAATTGTCATATATTACGAGGTTTCACTGTTATTTAATATTATTAAAGTAATATTTTTGTTCTACTACTAGGAAACCAAAAAAATTAAGAAAACTTCACAAAATTGAAATTTGGACGGCGTTAGATGGCAGCAGGCAAGTTTGAATAGCTATCCAAGACCAAAGGAAATAGAAACTAATACGGGAAAGTCTGTGCCATTTTGTGTTATAACCAGTATAATTGTGATTTTCGAAATTTTCACATCGTTAGGTGGCTAGTATGAACGAAAGCATTAATGAGTAACGTATTTATGAATTAAAAAGAGAAGGCCCATAAAACGGAATGTACTTTATTTTGGGTCGTACTCACACAAAATAAAAGTAACACGAATCATTATGTAAAAGAAATGTATAGAGATTGAAATTAAGATAAAACTGCAAGTCACAGAACACAGAGTGAGGTTTATTCAAGGTAGTTTATTTTTCACGCAAGTGGTATATGCCACGCAAGCTTTGTATGTTTGAAGGTTTTTTAGTTTTACAAAATCTTACTTTTTGTGATCTACGCTTTCGTGTACTGCGTGTGCGTTGAAAATATTGACGGTTCGGAGCCCGTAAACTACTTCGTGTATGTTCAATAAATCATTCGACTGGATCCAATTAGTGTAACCTGGCGTCGCAGTATTTCAGTTTAAGTCAAAAAAGATCATCCTTCCGCGCGGGTGAAATCGTGGGGGCGGGCAACTGCATTTCGCGCACAGGCGTGGAAATCGCAGCATTGCTTCATTGACGAGAGAAGAATGAAAGCGATAATTGTTTGCAACCGGAGTCTTGCTGTCAAGGTAAACAGAACACACTTCGTAATGTAAGCGAAGTTAAGTTTCACATGCGTATATCTCGTGCACAGACACTGCACAATATGTTCTTTCAACTCTGGCACGTTTAATCAAACACTGCCCATGTGTTCCTGCAGTTTGTTATTTGAATACGGATTAGGAAATGGTGAAAAATTATGCTGTGTGCAGATATAGATTTTGCAAGGGACGTGTACTCATTGCCCACATCGTAGTCGGTCATAAAATTACATAAAAATGTTAAAAGGTATATTTGTTCATATCTATCCTACAGTATTGCAACAATTTAAAAACATAAAATATCATTTGACTTCAAAATTTACAATGAAGATGAAACGTGAGTCATATGATTCAATTCGCTTTATTGTAAAGATACAGAAAGTTTAAAGTCAAAATTTGGAATCATTTGTCAGATAAACAGGTTTATGTTTCTCAACAAATTGCAACGACGTGACTGAAGTTTGAGAGAAAATGAAAAGTATTTATAAAATATTTACTGAACTAAAATAATTTGGGTAAGTAATTTCGAAGAAAAGGGAGCATTAAGAAACAAAATCACCTGCTTTAGTAATGAAGCGAAAATTCGACAGAAAGTTGAATTTTTATAATAATTGACATGTCGTTATCAAAAATAGATCTTCAAATAAGGTCACGTGCAATTTTTTGAAAATATGTCTATTTGTTGAGGAAATTGGTGACAAAATTAAATGTCCGGTGCGATTTTACTGCGCTTCGTGAACGATTCCACACAGTTGGATGCTTCGTATGTCATAAATTGTGTATTAATTAATATTGTTTTATTCGTTTTGAACATTTGACCTTTTGTTATACATTTATGTATTAATCATTTAGAAATTAGTGAAAGTCTATTTGAAGTATATGAACTAAAACTTCCTTATCTTACAGCGAATTTCAACAATGCAGAGAATGTAACAATGAAACTCCGCGTCACGCGAATTCTTGTGATGTACGTCTCATTCTTGCGACGTGATTTAGCTTATAAAAAGGAGTTATATTTATCAAGTTTCTGTGGATATTTGTTTGAACATACTTAGTTTTTGTTCCAAATGCTCTACTATTTGTCAGGAGTGGACTCCGGAACATCATGCTCTAAAAATATTAAAATTATCAATGCAATAATGTACTTAAAATAGCCAATACGCGCGTAAAACTCATGATATGGGTTAAACCAAAATATAGTGAGCCACAGTTAACATTTATTTATAAAAATTTTTATTTTACACTTGTACAAAATGCGTGTGATCAAAACGTATTTTCAAATTTTATAATAAACAATAATGTTATTAAGCAACAAAAATGTCTCGCTTCAGCTTACTTCTAGGCAAAAACCTGGAATATACGCTTTTAAATATGCCACATAAGTAAAATTGAGCAGTTAATGAAAAAAAACAAAATATGTAATTATGCAAAATAAAAATGGGAGACTATCGTTTTATTTTTGATGGTAGGTAAAGTTATATACATTTTTTTCGGTATATCCAATCAGTAACAATATGCAACTGCATGTCGATACTCAGTCTAGAAATGAGTAAATGGTGCTACAATTGCACTATATGTGAAAGTAAGAGCCGTTACTTTCGTTTGCGAAGCATGTCGCAGCAGTCTTTAAAAAACTACTCCTTGTAATGCCCAACGAGGTATGTTATACACCATTTAATTTCATCGGATCCCTGAACAACTTCCTGTGTATTGAATAAAAGAAAAAAGTACATTAACTGCACCACTTAGTCATGTCCGCGCGAAAGTTTTCTCATAAGAGCCTGATGTAATTTAAATTTCTTTTATTATAAAAATAGGTCGGTAAGGGCCAAATTATTTTTAACGCCTTGAACAACGGAGATTTTACATTCATTTAAAGTATTTTTGAGGGATACTTCATCGTAGTCGATCCAACGAACATATTATCTTAAGGATAAATGTCCCGACACTAGTACAATTTGTAGCCACCACGTGGCAGCACCAAAATAAGTAAAATTTACTTTACTGATAACGTCTGAACCAATGGTCCGATTTTCGATCTGTAAACGGCATTTGACGGTTTTTTAAAATAGAATTTACGCTACGATGCCATTTTTCCAAAAATCTAGCGAAAATTCGAATTTGAAATTAGTTCTCGAACTTCCAAGAAAAAATAGCGCTTTGACTCATATTAAGCACAAGCTTCAGCAAATTATTGAAGAAGAGGAATTGTCAAAGCATTACTGTGTAGTAAGTTTCTCTGCAAAATTACATTAACAGTTATTCATGTAATTGAAGAGAAACGGCGATGTATACAGCAACCACTGTAAGTAACATTAGGGATAAAAGGTACGGTATTCAGACACACACAACATCCATGCCCCGGGCGGGATTTGAACCCGCAACTCTAAAGGCATGACGCAGCTACGGATCTTCAGTCTTAAGGACCTCGGCTACCAGGACCGGCACCCCACTAACTGTGTATTAGCATTTTTAAAGAAACACCCGACTTTACTGTGTGTGTTTTCGAATATTTCGGGCTGAATATCTTGAAGTATCTTACTCCTCGCCAAAAGAGCTTCGCGTCGTCTGCTGCTATCTGCAGTGCAATCACGGTCTTTTAACTCCCATATAACGTGTTGGAAACCACGCGCTCTGCTGCAGCACCTTTTAAGGAACTAAAACACGAACTGCTGGTATCGATACTTAAAACGTGAGTGGCTTCTACGTGAGTTAGAGGGTTGCAAGCACGGAAAAGGACCATCACACCAGCCGACTGTCAGAATTATCCTATAGACAGTGATTGAATTCGATACAACTGTGAGACACAAGATAGCTTATTCATTCGTTACAGCTACAGAGACTACGGTATTGTCATTTCACTTCACTTCATTTTCATTTCATGTCATTCACATTTTGGTAGAGCTACAGGGACAAAGATATCATTTCATTTCTCTTCGTTTTTTTCAATTCATTTCATGTCATTCACTTTCGATGCAGCTACAGAGACAACGATGTTATCATTTCACTTCACTTCAGTTTCATTTCATGTCATTCACTTTCGATACAGCTACAGAGACAGAGACAACGATGTTGTCTTTTCACTTCAATACAATTTAATTTCATTCCCATAATGCTACAAAAGGTAGCGCCGACGTTCGCGCTTTCTTCAGGGATTTCTTAATATGTATATTATGATCAATTGAACATTTAAAATACCCTTTTTCTATTTCTCACAAATCAGCCAATTTTTTTATGAGAGGGACTTGGCAAGCGTAACCGACAGCTGCACCCGGTGACACTAGCGCCTCCTAGAGTAGCTCCCTCGACCTTTGTTCTCTGTTTCGATGTCGAGAGTTGTAAGACCGTGTGTGTCCTACCGTACCGACGCCGTTCGGCGCGCGCCCCTCCACCTCCGCGACCATTTCGCGTCAGCCGCCGCGCCGCACCGCCCAATGAAACGGAACCTTTGATATTGCGTCTACGTCGCGGGTCATCCATCACCTCGCCGCGGAGCCCCGAGGGGGGGGGGGAGAGAGGCAAAGATGGCGGGAGGAGGTCGGAGGAGAGGCGCGGCGCGGCTAAAACGCTCCCTTACACCCGAGATGGGACGAAAGGGCGGAGAGAAGTCTGGAAAAGCGATAGATGAAGCGGATGCACTGCGTGGAAAATGGTAGCTTCAGGAGAACAGCTGCAGAGGGTGATGTGTTTAAGAAATGGTACTGGCTACGATGGCTCAGGGACAACATCGTTGCCTCTGGAGCTGCATCGAATGTGAATAAAATGAAATGAAAATGAAGTGAAATGACAACATCGTAGTCTCTGTAGCTCTATATAATGTGAATGACATGAAATGAAAATGAAGTGAAGTGAAATAAAATGAAATGACAGCATCGTAATCTTTGTAGCTCTGTCGAATGTGAATGACATGAAATGAAAATAATGTGAAAAGACGACATCGTAGTCTCTGTAGATGTATCGGTTGTGAATGGCATGAAATGAAAATGAAGTAAAGTGAAAAATGAAATTACAACATCGTTTCCTCTATAGCTGCATCGAATGTGAATGACGTGAAATGAAGTGAAGTGAAGTGACATCGTAGTCTCTGTAGCTGTATCGAATGTGAATGAAATGAAAAGTAGTGAAATTACAACATCGTTGTCTCTGTAGCTGTATCGATTGCGAATGACATTAAATGAATTGAAGTGAAATGACATCGTCTTTGTTGCTGTATCGAATTTGAATGACGTGAAATGAAATGAAAATGAAGTGAAGTGAAATGATACCATCGTAGCCTCTGTACCTGTATCGAATGTGAATAACATAAAATGAAAATGAAAATAAACACCAATAATATTTCAAGAACTGGGGTAGCTTTCAATTCTCAATGATTTCCTTTTGGTGCGTACAGTGCTGCAGCATATTTTTGAAGGCTGCATTAAAGTTCGGGTGCACATTTTATATAAGTTCACTTTCTCAAGATATTAGTGTTACTTTATTAAAAAAGAATTGAGAACTCTTCTTCCAAGTTTAAATCCGCCGACGGTGTCACTTGAAAAGAAAGCGGACCTCTCTGAGAGCAGCGCATCTGCGGGAGCTCAGATCGGGATCACGTGATGGGCAGGAAGAAGGAAGAAGGAATTGATGGGGAGGCAGCACCACAGAGGGGCTTCTCAGCGGAGAACTTATCGAAGGCGATGACTTCCTCCTTTGCCGCTCCAGTAATTCCGAACGGAACAGGGCTTTTCAACTCCCATATAACGGGGTGGAAACCATTACAGTCGGGCGCTCTCCTGCAACACCTTCTTACAGGAACTAAAATACGAAGTGCTGCCAACTGTACATAAAACGTGCGTGGCTGCTGCGTGGCTTCGCGAGGTGCAAACAGGTGCGTAGTGTTACAAAAGATAGCGTTGTTGTTCGTGCTTTCTTTAGAGGTTTCTTATACGCCCCCTTACTATATATATATATATATATATATATATATATATATATATAGTAATTGAACAATTAGAAGGCACTTTTCGTACTTCTCACAAATTAGCAAATTTTCATGTGTGAGAGTTGGCGATCCTAACCTGCAGCTGTACCAGGCGACACTAGCGCCTCCTATAGTAGCACCTTCCAGCTTTGTCTTCGGTTTTGACGGGGAGTTCAAAGGGCCTGTAATGGAACCACGAACTTTCTTCGCACGACGTCACACATCCTCCAGGAGCGATGTTTGTGGCAAAGCGATTGTACAAAGCGCTAAGGGAGCTATGAGTACAGAAACATCGAAAATGTTTCAGTGGTTGCATTGGAGGTCAAAATTGCCCTTTAATGTGGGATAGCACTATAAGCCTGTTTGTCTCTCTACCTTTCCATTATTTTCAAATGTAACGTTTAGTGACACAGATAGTGCCTTCGAGGTTGTATATGTGATTATATGCGTAATTTTTTTTTTCGTGCTTGGTCTCAGACCCAACCCATCCGTTCATGTAACTGTAATCGGGAAGGTACGGATTCGTATGTTTAGAATTATTTCTTATTGCGACATAAATAATATATTATTGTATAGTATTAGTATAAATAAAGTCAAATTCAATAGTAATTTCAGGAATCAGTCAAACTTTCTAGTGGAATGCCGACGATGGTATTAGGGAATTCTCATTGTCCTCCTCCTTAAATTTATCATATACTTTTTGATAAGAAAAATACATACATAATATATTAACAAGAATGCTTTCATTTATATCAATCTAACATAATCAAGTCTTCTAACAATGATATAACAAAATATTTGATATTTGATTTCTTTTTAAACCGGGTGTCTCAGACCCAGCTCATCCGTTCGTGTTACATTTTTCAGGAATTCATCTGACCTGGATTTCTAGAAAGATGTTGCAACCGACCCCCTTTAGTGACCTTAGTGACCTTCGTGACCCCGCGTGTGTCCCCCAGCTCTCACTGGGCCGCCGGACGCAACTGCAAGCGACCTCCCTCTAATCACTTCCTCGTAGTTCGTACGTCCAACTGCCTCCGAGTTACTGACACTTAGTTCGCCCGGCCACTGCGCCAGTAAGTCGATTGTCACTCGAAGTCACATGTGTACCCCCCTGGCTGGGCACTGATAAATCATCATTCACTAAATGAATCCAAGAAAGTTGTTTGTGAATTCTAATCAATTATGACGTACACAACTAGGATCCCTAATACGTCTGAGGGACGTGGCTCGATCTGGTAAGAAATTTAGCTAATTTGTGAATGGCGCATGTATTCTAACAAAGAGAAAAGTTAACAAATAATTAAACACAAACACTCAATTGTACACATCAAACGTGCACATGACGCTGTGCTTTATAATAACAATTCGGTAGCCTAACTAATAGAAAACCATTTGTAATTCCGTTCATAAGTATGGGAACAAACCAAGTTTTGATCTCTACTACCTATGGTGCACCTTTAGTTTATGCTACAAATCTTCCACCTAGCATATACTCGGTATAAACTTGGAAAACACTTAATATTTAAAATAATGTTAACATTTTACAGAAACGGCACTGTGCTTAAAACTTCTAACTATATTTCACCTAGCAAAACTTAGCTTCTAATTGATTTGGCTACTGGTGTCTTACCATTATTTACTGTGTTGCTCTTGTTGTAAAATTAACCCTGAAGATGGAACTAAAATGCATATTCCGAAACTTGGAAAAAACAGAAATGTGGTAGTGTTTGAAACTGAGCTTTGACCAAATCCCTTGATCCTAAACAGGGTCGACGAAAGGTATAAATTTCAGGTGGGTAGTACCATGGTCATATAATTTTGTATCGTATGTAAGTTTTCTTAAAAAACATGATAGCGGTATTAAATATGAAATATATTTAATATTTTTACTTAATCATTTATTTAAGCATATTAATAATTTATTTTTAAATATTTTTTTACTTGCCAGCAACAGAAGTGATCACTTCTACCTCCATTTTAAAACTTTTAGGGTTTTCATTTGCATTTTTCGATTTCGATAAGTCCGATGTACTTGTAAGCTGCAGTATGTTCCTCCTTGACCCTTGAGTGAAAGATTCAAAAAAATATCCTTCTTCGATAATACATTATCTTTCAAGGGGTTGAAGTAAATAGAATAACAATTCAAGCTTACGAGGGAAAACTTATAAAAATAACCTCAGAACCTTACTATAACATACAATAAAATTGAATAATTATCAATTATTGAGTAGTAAAGTTGTTCTTTTTTTAGGAAGAAAGAGCTAATATAAAGGTTGTAATAAGTCCTTGCTAAAACGTGTAAGAATACGTGGATAAGGTTTAGATGATTGCCAGGATTGAAAATGTGTTTAGCAGCACAATCAGAATTAAATAGAGAGAGATTAATCCAGTTTTTAAAGGAACAATGATTAATTTTCTAGAATTTGATTATATTGAATCATTCAAGGGGTTTTTAATATGTCTTAAATACCTATTTTGCATAACGTTTAGTTGTTAAAAATTATATTTTGCAGTATCACCACAAATAGGGAAGGCGTGTGTTAAGGAAGGACGAATAATGTATTTAAATATAGATAAGGCTGATTCTGTAGATAACTGAGTCATTAGTTTTCTCATTCCCTCGTTTATCTCAGAAAGCTCGAACAAAAAAACGGTCTATTATCAGTTCTTTTGGATACAATGAAACACACACAGCTCCCCATAAACATATTGCGCGATGTCACAACTGCGCATCGCGAGCCAAGTTTGAACATTGAATAATGTTTTTGGTCGATTTCAAATATTTTTTCTACCAGTTTAATGATAACAATAAACGAGTTAATATGACGTTTGTTTTTCAATTTTTGTCAATTGGAAATATTTTCGCGCAAGGACGCTAACCGCTTCAACAAGCAGCGAGCTGCCGGAACGAGTCCTAGACAGCCCGGATCACAGGTATATAACGACCGGCTCAGCACCCGGGCAGACAGAAGTGATTGAGACCGAGCTACGACGACAGGAGTGTTGTAATGACAGTTACGTTGCCGCGATCAAGTTCTGTGATTATTCCAAGATGATCCTGTCATTTGACTACGTCAGGGACATCATCTGGCGGACCGAAACTCGGCAAGGAACAAGATACTTTCTTACGGCAAGTGGAACTTCCGCATTTCCTTTTATATTTTCGAATAGATAATGTTTTGTAAATTGTAAAACTGAACAAAAACTGCTTTATAAGAAAAGCTCAGCCTCCACCTATTTTCATACATTTCAAGAAGAAAAATATTCCGAAACGTGGCAAACCGTAACGTGGTAATGTGTCAAATTGAACAGTGACCAAATCCCTTGATCCGCAACATCCTTAAATTAAACGTCATTGAGCCGTGACTCGCAACTCACGGTGACCGCTGTCCTCGTGGGTCGCAACGTCTCTCCGCGCGGCGCGTCCCAAGCGGGGAAAACGGATGAGGTCGCGGCCGTCGACCAAGTTGTGCCGCTCGCGTCAAGCGCTGCTCAGGGCGAAGAATTCAATTTCCCCGCCCAGCCCCCGCCCACAGGACTGCCTCACCTCGCCCCGCCC
>BOPP01000046.1:316220-333162 GCA_017312745.1 Gryllus bimaculatus
GGCGGGGCGGAGGTGGTCGGAGGAAGGCGGGGCATGACAGAGGTACTGATGTGAGGCGACGAGAAAGAGAAGAGGAAGGCCTGGGTGTGAAAAGAAATTACAGGGATTTGAAGACATGGGGAGATATGCTGAGTTGTTCATCCCTGGTTTATTTGGATAATATAATTTATTCAAATGTCATTTTCAAAAAATTGTTGAAAAGGCAAATATAAATAAGGGAATGTTTGAATAATAAAAAATATACGATTAAAATTGCTGACGATCTTAATTCTCTAAAATAAGTGAATAGAGATTAGATAACTTAAAGCATAAACTATTGATAAATATACGAAGTTGTGAACAAATCAAAAGAAGAGAGCTCATTGATGACCTAATCAGAAATAGAAAGTAAAATTGTTATTCTTAAGTGAATTTTTCCATCGTCATACGCATACTGGGACATTACAAGGAAAACGCAATCTATAATATTGCCTGACCAGGAATCGAACCCGGGGTCGTGACATGGAAAGCGAGCTCACTGACCAATGAACTAAGCTACCAGGCTATTAGCAACTAGTAATTTATATTTCAGATTTAATTTACTTTCACCTTCTGTTTTTCGGTTTGTAGCATTTTACTTAAACTGAAAAAAAAATTAGGGAAATAAATAATTGCCACAATATGAAAATTAGTTGATGAAAATTATGACTGAAGAACAGAAAAAAAGGCCAGACTTAAAGTGATTCAGGATCAGAACACAATACAGGCAACAAATATCTATAGTCCCATTTACGCATTCAGTACTATAAAAATTTAAGAAATATTTCAATAATTATTTCAGGAGATAATAAAAAATCAATAATGAAGATTCTAGGAAACACAGAATAGCAACTATCAAATGAATTTCAAGAATAAACAAAGTATATTTAAAATAAAACCATTGTACTCACTAAAAAATAGAATGTATTAGTGAAATCGAGGATAAGAATTAAAGAAAAAAACTTGGAAAGAACATCAATTTCAAAGTACTCCACATATTTCATTTCTGATCAAACTCTGTATGTATTTACTTTAAAAAAAGTACGTAGTACTACATTACATAGGCAGCCTGAAATATATGCTACAAGCAAAAGAACAGACACAGATGCTGAAATCAGGTTAACAAATAGTACTTATTGGATAATTGAAGGACTTATCTTACAAACATTTTTTCTCAGCTCTATTGCATGTATCTGGCTGAAAAAATTGGCGAGACGGAGAAATACAGTTTATTTTAAAGGTATTTTGGTCAACTCATTTTGGTGCCAAATTCAAATAGAAGACAAATTTGAAATTTATTTTCAATGTGGTATCGTTGGAGTACGGGCTGAGTTTTTTTTCCCACAAAATGTGTCTCAAAACATACTGGAACATATGTGTCAAAGTTTTAAAGAATTGAACGATAGTGACAAATAATTAAAATCAATTTAACTGTTCAAAAATTTTGACCTATAAGTAATTGGAATAAATGTTTATCAATATTTAAACAAGGGTTAAAATACGACATATGAACACAAAATCTTACAGGTGTACATCGATTATGTAGCAAACTCAATCGGAATATCCCTGAGCTCTTGCACATCGTATCCGGCTTCAGTCAATGAGCTTTAGGCACCAGTTTGGGTCACAGTATTAACGCGAATTTAAAATGGCAAAATTACTACAGTTACAAGTTATTGAAACAAATAGATAAGCATTTTTTGTAAATTTTGTATCTTTTATTTAAATTAGACCTTCATCGTATTATTTTTGGTTGGTAACCATGGAACATTCTCACTTTTTCCCACTTTTAAATTGTTTCTCAACACTTGATCCCAAAACGAGTATTACCGTTGAAATCCCGAAATCGATTTTCCGCAGCATTACATAACTTTCTCTCTTCAAAATATATTACTCGTTCATTTACGAGAAAGCAAATACGAATGGAAAACTTAGTTGTTCTTTGATTATTCTTCCTGCGCGTCACTATATGAAGTAACTAAAGTAAAAAAGGAGCATGCATTATCCAGTCTAAGCCAGTTCACTCGTAATCCTGCTTATGAAATTTTGCGATCATACATTCGACGCTTGACACGTGACCTACTTAACCTGTCTACGTGAGGTGAGCAGCGTCACAGCCCACACAAACGACATCTACATATCTGTGGACAGGGTGAAACACAAATGAGGCAAGTGCAACACTGTACATATTCAAATCGCCTCGTCCAGATAACCCAGCAGGACGTATTTTTTCTCGAATGTAGCAGCGATGTTCTGTTTTTAAAGATATTGACCATAAGTTGGTTTATTCTGAATGGCCAAGAGTTCCCAGTTACTTTGGGAAGTCACAAATAATCACGTTACAACTCAAGGGCCATGTAACTCTGAGCACAGACCGCAAATATTAGATCTTTTGTGGCTTTAAAAAAATAAGCTGAAGTCTAAAATATGTAGTTTCACAGAGTAGTAGGAAGTAAAGTGTTTATGACCGACAATTTTGTTTTATATGTGAGGCGAAATGACAATGGTTGTAGAAAGCAAAGCCCAAATAAATACCAATGAATTTTACAATTTTTTTTAAAAAATCTGTGCTCTTTAATTTTGGCAAATATAATCCTTATTGGGAATGGAATTCCAACGAGATTTAAATATTTATGTGTGAATTGATATATTATTGGCAAACTTCATATATCTAAGTATTTTGTAATAATGATTATGGATCACAAGTGAAAATATTATATAAAATATTTTTTTCTTAAACATCTACTTAGTGGGTTACTCGCACGAGCACTGTAAAAGTATATTTTGATAATTTAACATAACTGATCGAAAGCAGCGTAGTGAAATTTACGTGGTCAGACAGAGGAGCAAGCCTCATGGCCCGAGTTTCGCCATTACGCATTAATGAGTTTCGCCATTAGGAATCTCGCAATTAGGCAAAATATGGCATTAATTCAATTCAATTCAATTCAATTCGAAACACCTTTCGCAATCAAAAGAGGGAAATAAAATATACATTTAAGAACCTTTATTAACAATACAATATGTACTAAATACTGCTTTTGAAACTTTAAAAGAATGGCATTGTTATTAAAACAAATATTGTTAAATATTTTTTAAATATAAAAAATAGTTCAAAATCACGTGGAAACGGCAAAAAGTAGAAACTCTGTATTTGATAGAAATTGTATTATTTTATTAAATGTTTTAGAAGATGTTAACACAGGTACTTCATATGTGATAAAATAGGAGAACCAAATTTCTACCTCTAATTAAGTTGTCTTTACCACTTTTGGAATTGTATTAATAACTTAGTTCACATGCAAAAATTCAAAGAAAAGTAACTACTTAAAGGAATAATGTTTGAGACGGATCGATTTTATTTGTAATGGAAATGAATTAAAATCGAAAAGACTAACTCTCAAACACCAGCAAAGCAATTTTCATTTCATCGGCATAACGTTTGCTTCAAAATAAATTAGAAAATTAACGATTGCGTAACTTTTTTTCTTGATTTCCTACGCCTCCGATCCGATGTTTTGCTTACAAGTTATAAACTATTACCTAAAAAGCAAAGCAGTCAAATCGGGACAGTTTGTCACCTGCACGGGCTGTACCTCTTTATGGCGCCAGACGACTGCGGGCCGTCGACGCCACCCCCGCAAGGAAGAAAGAAATCCTCGCAAATCAGTTTTATTGCCTCGTAAAGTTCTAGTTCGAGGACTCGGTCGCTGGTGCGGTCGCAATTATGAATTTTTTTAAACTCCGCGTATTACGGGGGCGGCGCCAGGTCGATATTGCGAGTGCGCGGGCAACCGCCGACGTCCTCGGCCGGGAAGGAAGGGCGGAATTGCGCGCGAAAGAAGCGACCAGAAATATCGGGGAAGAACTGCTCAAGTTTGTAAATTAGGCTCGTGCTCCAAGCGCTCAATCTTTGGGATTAAATCTTCCATCATTCTGTGGAGGGGTGGCCAAAAGCTGAACGCAAGAAGAGGAGCTTTTAAACAGTTTCTCTCTAGTGCACTTACTCATTTTAAAGCGCAATTATACAGATGAGTCTCGTTCGCTCACTTGATTAGAAGATTGAAGGTGTGTTTGGTATTAAAGTGTAAAGAAATGTCTCAGAGTAGTCTAAACACCTGAAGGCCTGACAGACATGGATCCTGAAGTGTCCCAGTGTGTTTGAAGATGTAATATGTAAAAGTGATATGAACACAACCATTTACATTAGTGTACGTCAAAAAACTAGAAATTAATGAATATATATCCCTATTTCAATATGAAAATATGAGTGTACATATATCATAAAGCAATCAACATATGTACTGACATATGGTAGTAACACTGCCAGATATTTATGTTAGTTGCTTTAGATTTAAGTATCTGTAATTGAATCGTTTATTTACGAAACCCGTCAAACACCAAAATATAAAACACGCTTTGGCGAGGATAAATACATCGTTTAGTGCATATTTATTTGAAAAATATTCATTTATCAACGTCTTTAAGAAAAAAGTTTTGAAATCTGAAAAATCGGGAAACTTATTTTTTTTATTTAGCCAAAGAACAGTAAAAACACGTGACATATGGGGTAGAAGATGATCTGCGCACGTTTTCTTGAGTTCCAGAATTCCTTCCTATCATTTTAACTATAAATAGTTGAAAGATGAGTAATATATAAAGATAAATAAATCAAAATAAAATTTATAAAAGCACGATATTAGACACATTTGAAAAACTAGCCATTTTCTTTCCAGAGTTATAGAAAACTTATTTGCTACGGTAAACGAACTGCAGATTTGATTTTGCTGCATTGCTAATTTTCAAGTGTTTCGAGAAAAACTGTCACAAATCACACAAACTAGGGATGAGAATAAACAAGAATCAATTAATTATTCCCATACAATTAAGATTAGTATTCAATGTTTTTAAACGAATACCGTCATTAGTAATTGTAAAATTTGTTAATAGTTCCGCTCAAACTAGAGGTCAAATTTTATTCATTTGGTAATTATTCAATCAAATTAGTTCACAAGAATATAATATGCATTAAAATGACAAAATCGTACGTTTCGCTTATAAGTTAATTTAAATTCTCATTAAATATAGGAAGAGTAATCACTGCGTAGACAATTTCTAAAATATTCTGTTAAGCCATCATTTAAAATTATTAATTAATGAAAATGGTAAATAACAAACTAGCACCACATGTGGCAGTTTAATGGTTCTTTTGATTAATGGAACATTGCTTCATTTCCCAGTTCAATGCTACGAAGAATTTAGAGACAACATTTTTCCTACTAATTAAAGACGCGAGAGATGAAAATACCTGTTTTAATTAATGAGTTAATATTCCGTCTATTAACGAGTGTTGTACACATTATTCATTCTACCAGAATTAAAAATGATAATTGTAATAAGTGCAAAATAAGTCAAATAAGTTCGATAAACTTTAAAGTAATCAGCTTCGGTGAATTGTGTTCTCCTTTCCCTAGAATGTCCAATAAAGATGATAGAAGCAAAGGAGCAAGGTTAGATGAGAACCCCGGAGAATAACGCATGCCGCCCGGACGAAAAGCAAAGGAAAATAAGATCGACGAGTAGAGAAAAGCAGAAGAGAATAGAGTAGTAACGTGAGGTACAAAGAGCAAAATGATGACAACCTCGAAATTTTCTGTGACCCAGCTTCTTAACGTGACCCAGCTCTCGAGGCACAACATCAACGCAACAATCTATGATTTTCTTCTTAAGGCCGTTTCTTCTGAACGAAAGCAAACTGGAACAGAAATAATGTAACAAACAATGGAAGAGAAATAATGAAATCATTTACGCAAGTTGAATTCAATAGCTTCTAATACATTAACATTCAATATAAACCTTAATTCATTTTTTTACAAAACCGACAAATTATATATATATATATATATATATATATATATATATATATATATATATATATATATATATATGCAGATTAAGGTCAGTTAAATATATTTGTTATTGTTTGAGGAAATTAGATGGTTAAAAATCTAAGAAGTGTACATTTTTGGTTCAGTACAAGATAAAAGAACAACCTAACATGTGATAACAGGAAACATTTGGCATCGCCTCCCATATATTTCAGTTATATACATACCTTTGGCGCATCGCACATGTTACTAATTTTGATCAATAATATCTCTAACAAAAGAGAATTTCACAGAGGAGTGAATACTTGCATTTTGACTTACAAAATATGAAGGATTTGTTTTAAAAAAATCTAAATATTCATGTCAAATGCAACCCGGAGCACTTGTCAAGATTTTTGAGTAGTACCAGTAACATACGAATCTGCAAATGCATGTGAAAACAAACTAATTACTTAATATTCTAGGTGATTAAATTGCACCGGTGTACCTCACAGTTCGGTATTAAACTTAAATAATATTCCGCAGAGTAGGGTTATGACTGCCGAACCTGTATTTTCGTATGGACAACTTTAACTAGCATTCTCGAAAGTAAAAAAACTTTTGTAACATTTTTGTGACTATCAAGGAAACCGCAAAGCTAGCTGTCAAGGAAAATTGTATAATTACTTGAAATTCTGGTGTTAAGGAAGTGTTGTGAGTTATTTCTAGAACATGTCTATAACACTGAATAAACCTTTATTCAAAATTGTTTGAAACGTCAATTTCAATGTTAATTATTATTTTAAGTTATATAAGAGCATTGGAAATGGTGTTTTTATTTTTTAAACAAATAAACACGAATTTTTAACAACTTCTCTTAATATGGAAAAGTAAAGATAGGGAAGAGGGTGGAATTTAACATGCGAGATTTCTCGCAACGGTACGCTAGTATAAATATAATTTTAGTTGTTTTGAATATACTTCTGAGACTCTAGCACGACCAGAGCAACATCCCCCAATACTCTCGTCTTGGATCCCCGATTTCAGATTAGACCACGTCTTTTCTAGAAGCCTCCACTTCAACTGCCTCACTGTCTCACAGGCGTTGATGCAGCCCTTAGCTTCCATCAGCGCCACGCCGACGACTTTGCCGTCAACCCTGAGCTGCTCACAATCGTCCTCCGCCGTCTTAGTCACACGCTTCTCTACCTGCCTCCACCACCTGCATCTCTCTATCTCCCTCGTGTACTATCTGCATCTACCACCCTCGTCACGCAGCCGCATCTACCACCCTCGTCACGCAGCCGCATCTACACCCTCGTTACGCAGCCGCATGCTACCACCTCGTCACGCAGCCGCATCTACCACCCCTCGTCACCACGCACGCAGCATCTACCACCCTCGTCACGCAGCGCGGCATCTACCACCCTCGTCACGCAGCCGCATCTACCACCCCGTCGTCACGCAGCCGCAGTCTACCACCTCGTCATCACTGCCCACATCTACCATCTGCATCGACCACTCGCGTCTACCACGCATGTCCGCCGATCCCACCGCCCTCACCGACTTTCTACTTCGGTTTCAAATCCACATCCCGAATATTCTCGCTATTCCTCTCTCCTTTCACCACAACCATGAGATCCCCTGGCTTTATCACCGCCACCGCCACCGCTTCCCCTGCGCCGGGTGATAACGGGCCGGCGAATCGTTTCCTTTGATAACGGCCCATATCCGGCTGCCTAGGGCCGCGCCAGTAGGGCCCTGGGAAGCCCGGCCCTCAACGAGCTGGGCGGGAGCAGGCGTACCCTCCACCGCTGCGATAGGCCCGCTTACGAACGCCGTAATGAGAATGTAGCCCAAGGTCATTGCCAGATTGCGAAACTGCGCGGGATCGTCAAATTATGGCATTACAGCCCCTGTTTTCTGTTCCATCCATGAACAATGTTTTCGTTCCACGATCTCCATGAACAATGTCATTATGTTTATGATCTCATGAACAATGTATTCTGTCCGTATTTTCCATGAAACAATGTATTCTTGCTCATACAATATATTCTGTTCCATTTAATCTCTATGAACAATGTATTCTGTTCCATGATCTCGCATTACAAATGTTTCTGTTCCATAATCTCCGATGAACAATGTATTCTGTCCATGATCTCCATGAACAATGTATTCTGTTCCATGAATCTCATGAACAATGTATTCTGTTCCATGATCTCCATGAACAATGTATTCTGTTCCATGATCTCCATGAACAATGTATTCTGTTCCATGATCTCCATGAACAATGTATTCTGTTCCATGATCTCCATGAACAATGTATTCTGCCTCCATGAAACAATGTATTCTGTTCCATGATCTCCATGAACAATGTATTCTGTTCCATTGATCTCCATGAACAATGTATTCTGTTCCATGATCTCCAATGAACAATGTATCTGTTCCATGATCTCCATGAACAATGTATTCTGTTCCATGATCTCCATGACAATGTATTCTGTTCCATGATCTCCATGAACAATGTATTCTGTTCCATGATCTCCATGAACAATGTATTCTGTTCCATGATCTCCATGAACAAAATGTATTCTGTTCCATGATCTCCATGAACAATGTATTCTGCTCCCATAACAATGTATTCTGTTCCATGATCTCCATGAACAATGTATTCTGTTCCATGATCTCCATGAACAATGTATTCTGTTCCATGATCTCCATGAACAATGTATTCTGTTCCATGATCTCCATGAACAATGTATTCTGTTCCACGATTCTCCAGAAACAATGTATTCTGTTCCATTGATCTCCATGAACAATGTATTCTGTTCCATGATCTCCATGAACAATGTATTCTGTTCCATGATCTCCGAAATCGAATCTTTCGTCTTTGTTCTCCGGTGGTTTGGACGCAAAGTTACCTTCAGTAGTTGAGAATTTTTCGTAGATTGAAAATGACAACAAAAAAAATAGTTCAATCTTCTCTACCTTTCCGTTTGCTAATGATGAGTTAATCCTTTGGTTTTAGTGGTTTCAAAACTTTGCTACGTAATTGTCACCATATTCTGAGAAATAATTTATTCAGATTTGTTAATCAACTGAATTTAAATCTTTTACTAACGCCTCTCTCGACTATGCTCATAATATTTACTGAAAATATAGATGGCAAAACTCTACAAATTTCAGGGCACAAAAAAGGGTTTTTTGTGTATTAATCTGAGGATTTTAACTCGGTGGGTGAACTTCCGTGCACGTGATTGTCAAAATATAATACTAATACCAGATGGGAATAAGAATATATAGACTTTACTTTCAGATATGAACATTTAAGCCCCTTTTAATAATCAATATAAGTGTTTAAATGTTTTTGAAGAAGCTTGAGAGTAATAATCTCATTCAGAGTGTTGAATAGATTTGCATCTCATTGATAATACGGAATAAGGGAAAGTATTATACAAGAAAGAGAAACACAAGCTATTAATAAATTAAGTTGACGGAGATGACTTCTTTCATTTTTTAGAGAGAAGCAATAAAATATTACTTCACTCTGATTTTTCTTAATGAATGAGCATAATCTCTAACAGAAGAAAACTATCAAAAGTAGATAACCAGGATTCTGGATATACAGTATATAACTTTCTTCAGCAACTCGATCTACGTGAGAACACCCAAACCCTTCTCCCATGTCACGGGAATTGCTATTTCTCAAGAGAAGCAAATTGTACTTTTATCTACAAATGCAGTTGAGGTGTGAAGAAAATCTAATAATTTTAACAGTTTCTTGGTATAATGTACGGCAATGCCATTTCGTAAATATTGTCCGTGAAAAACTAAAATGAATGTAAATAAACACATACGACCTACTCAGCTGTATCAACGTCAAGAAATGAATCAGTGCTGACACTAGAGAGAAATTAACAATTTATGTAAGGAAATTAGTGTGAATTAATTAACAAAATATACGTCTGAAAGGAAATGGTCTAAACGTCTTAACTACCACACATGCCGATAGGCCGGTCGGAAGCTTAGAGCTTGTCCCGGCTGGGGCGGTGCCACGCTGGGGGGAGATTCCTGGTTGGGGAAACCCTGTTACGTCGGCGGTAGGTCGGCGCCATAACTCACCGTCCAAGGGGTGAAGATCACTGCCACCAGAGGAGGAAGTATGCATTTCACGTACGTAACTAATGAACATAATTGTTTCGTAATTCAATATGACCACGCTTATGTTCAGCGCGATAGCTTCTATATATTCTTACTTTTTCCTACTGCCACAGTCCATGCCCAACAATTGCAAAGAGTGCTCATGTATTTGTCCAAAACTCAATAGACTGCGTTTATTTATGATCTCAGTTGACGCTCAAGGAATTATCTATTAATAAAGTCAACCCAACTATGAAGCTAGTGTCAAACACCCGCCTCTATCTGAACCCTAATCGTCTCTCGTCCACCGATTCTTCAGAGGCAACGATGGAAGCAGCTAGAGATGGCGTGGAGCTCCGGCCTTGGCCACCGAGAACTGCCCGGCCGCGGTTCCTCGTCCCGACCGAGAAGAGCACCGATGCATTGAGGGCTCCGCGGCCGGCGAAGGGTGCTTATGAATCGCGACTGGCGCGCGGTCCACTCTCGTTTGCCTCATGCATTTTAATGCGGTCACCTCCAACCGCCCACGCGCCGACCGCCCCCTCAGCCTCGCCGATTTCCGTGGCCGAGAGCTTCGTCCGTCGACATTGTGGAGTTCTACGAACGGTTCACTCCTGTCGGCGGAGCTGGAGATTGGCCGAACTGAGGCATAGGTGTGGGAGGGTCAGCCGTGAGAAGTCAACTCATTGACATACCTAAAATTAGAAGATCGATCACTTCTGTTTTGCATTGTAATTTTTCTTACTCAGGTGTACTCATATGTTTCCCCAAATACGTTTACGGAAGAAAATTTATGGATGTCCATTGTTACAAAAACGCTCATTTTACCAAAGAGCGTCTAGTGCTCACAGGCCGAGCAACGAAGCCGAGGTTTCCACGCTCCCAGACAGAAGGCAACGGACAGTGAGTCTACCGTTAACGATCAATGAAGGAGTCATGGCGCAGCTGGAGATTGGCCGTAGTGAGGCAAAGGTGTGGGAGGGTCAGCCGTGGGAAGTCAACTCATTGACATGCCTAAAATTAGAAGATTGATTACTTCTGTTTTGCATTGTAATTTTCTTACTCAGGTGTACTCATATGTTTCCCCCAAATACATTTCCGGAAGAAAATTTATGGAAGTCGTTCATTGTCACAAAACCGCTCACTTTATCAAAGAGCGTCTAGCGCTCAGGCCGAGCGACGGGGACGAGGTTCCCACGCTCCCGAACAGAAGGCAACGGACAGTGAGTATGCCATTAACGATCAATGCAGGCGTCATGGCGCAGCTAGAGATTGGTCAAAGTGAGGAAAAGGTGTAGGAGGGTCTGCCGTGGGAAGTCAACTCATTGACATATCTAAAATGACAAGATCGATCACTTATGTTTTGCATTCAGATTTTTCTAACCCAAGTGTACTCATATTGTTTCCCCAAATAATTTTCCGGAGGAAAATTTCTAGAAGTTCATTGTTACAAAATCGCTCACGTTACCAAAGAGCGTCTAGTGCTTAGGTTCCCATGCTCCCGAACAGAAGGCAAAGGACAGTGAGTCTACCGTTGACGGTCGAAGCAGGTGAAGCCCGTGCGCTCAGTCGTCATTACAAAAATCATAACTTCAGGAAACGTTAGTCTTCGTAATCAATCTTATTGTCGAATTTAGAGACACTGTGTCGAACTTATCAACCTCAACGAACTCTGCACACCTTTACTGATAGACCACAAGTGTTATTTATTAAGGCAACGAACACAATTCAAGCCTGATTGATTCCTGGCCAACGGTTGTGTTGACGAAAGAACAAGCTGCAGACGCAACCTGGAACGTGCCATAACGGTTCCGTATTTTAGATTTAAGTTCTTTAAAACATGGTACCATAATTATTAAATCTAGCTCTTGCATTTAATGTCATTATATGTATTAACAGTTTTATTAGCTTACTCAATAAAAGTTTGCTCACGAAACTTTTCAAAAGGCACATGTTCATATGTTAATTACAATTATTCATCTTACTCCCATTCATAAACATTCAAACCATGTTATATGTATCTGAAGTGCATAAATAATTTAAAGAGTGACCAGAGTATCAAAAATACCATTGGGTTTCAGATTCACCATTCATATTAATTTAATTTTGTGGGAAAATATTGTTTTGAGAGAAAAGTGTTTTTCGTGAATGTTTCATCGGAGTAATCTGAGAAGAATTATCGTAATTCAGTATGTTTACGCTTATGTTCTGCGCGATAACGCCTCTGTATTCCTATATTTTCCTACTGCCACACTTCATACCCAACAATTGCAAAGAGTGCTCATATATTTTTCCACAACCCAATAGACTGCATTCATTCATAATCTCTGCAAAATATTTCTAGGTTAAGTACAAGAAATGCTATAAGTAAAGCACTTGGATAAATGATAATATTCTTTCTAGACTAAGAGCGGATACACTATATATCGTGGAAGTGGGTCAAAAACGTTTTTCAGTTCTTTGGTTCTCACGTCGAACCATGTGCTAACAATTTACGAGTATAATACACATATAGAGTTCAGTTAAAAAAAGAAACTATAAAATGTATATACTAATACGGCTCCAGAGATGTTCTGATGTTCCTCTCCCTGTAGTTGATTCACGTTTAGACTCTTAAAAGACATTTTTTGTGCGTGACAACAACTTATTTACTGTTTCTTTATCACTTACAAATTGAATTTTAGAGCATTATGTCAAAACTTTAAAAATGTCTTATTAACACAAAATTGTGAACAATTGTTTAATGGGCTGAGTCAGAACATTTTACTAGAGATTGGGAAATGATGTTTCATTTGTGTATGATAACAAGAAAACTTTCAAATTTGAAAATGAAAATAATAGTACCGTAGAAAGACAAAAATAAGGAAAATTATTGTGTAAGTTCATTACTGAGGCCAGTTAATATTAAAGAAATGAATTTTACTAAAAATGATACATAACAAAGCAATTATTATTAATTGATATTCTACAGAAATTGTTATTGTAAATATTTTGAGGGATTATGTGCGTGCATTTTTTCTGAAATCTTTTGATTATAAAATTTATCATTTTTGTAAAGCGACAATATGTCAGATAACATTTGTATTTTATATCAATAAATTACTATTACAACTAAGTATATTCTACATTTTTGTTTGATTACTGTTATATTGTTATTAGCTCATATCTTTCGAATGTCTTAAAAACTTATCCGTGACAAAAACCTCAGGCATACTAATGTTGCCGAAGGTCATTTTTGATTGTAGCTTTCAATACATATCCATATGAAGACACTACTTGCCATAAGACAAAGGTTTAATCGTATTTCACATTCAAGTTAGTACTCTGCATATTTGACCACCGATAATCAGTTTCAGTGTTTCAAGATATCGCGCAATATAACCTTGGTTATAATTGTATAAGTCAAAACTAATAATCGCAATTGATGACTCACTAAAATAGAGTAAATTGGCCACTATTCATACGTACACATTCTTTACTCCGACCTTCATGTTCGCCTCATCTTAACAGCTTATAATATTGATTATGCCATAGTCATTCATGTTTTTACCACTTCACTTCAACACAGCTAGAATCATTGGATTTGTTATACTTCAATACCATCTAGTATCTTACTTATCTCTACAGCCTTGTTTTGGATGGATTTGCCGAAACAAAACAGCAGCATTTTTATGAAGTTAAATGTGACTCATCACCAACCCTGCATTGAATGCATAATTTATCCAATTTGCCAACAAGAAAAAAGATATGAACTCGTCATCAATGAACATCCCATTACATTTCAATCGACACGAGCTATTTTCTACATACAGTATGTGATCAAAAATATCCGGACACGTCCAAAATGGGGACTTGCACCCCTTGTTTTGCGTGGCACTATCACGGCACAGGCCTACGTTGATATTTTAAACATAATCTTACTTCCCATTGTTGAAAAGTAATTCGGAGATGGCGATTGCATCTCTCAATACCATTGCTTTGGACGCACAGTTTGTACTGCGGGGCCTGTAGAGAACTGGTTACACGACAATAACATCTCTGTAGTGGTCTGGCCTGCTCAGACTTGACTTGAATCCTTTCGAACACCTTTGGGATATTTTGAAACGACTCGATGTCAGACCTCACCGACCTACATTGATACCTCTTCCTCAGTGCTGCACTCCGTGAAGAACGGGCTGCCATTCCCCAAGAAACCTTCCAGCACCTGATTGAAAGTATGCCTGCGACTGTCAACAGCCTGTCAACAGCCTGTCAGCAGCCTGTCAGCAGCCTGTCAGCAGCCTGTCAGCAGCCTGCCAGCAGCCTGCCAGCAGCCTGCCAGCAGCCTGCCAGCAGCCTGCCAGCAGCCTGCCAGCAACCTGCCAGCAACCTGCCAGCAGCCTGCCAGCAACCTGTCAGCAACCCGTCAGCAGCCTGTCAGCAGCCCGTCAAAAGACTGTCAGCAAGGATAAGGGTGGGCCAACACCTTATCGAATTCCAGAATTAACGATAGAGGGCGCCACGAAATGGAAAGTCCTTTTCAGTCACGTATCCGAAGACGAATTACATAGTGTATAAATTCTCTATCTGAGAAAACATCACTCTTCCTGTTGTCTTTTGAGCTCCTCTTCCCGCGCACAGTCGCACCGGTGCACCGGCCACCTTTGCGCCGCCCGAGAGAACGACAGCGAGCGCGCGCGAGAGCAAATGAAATTTCACGCCGCGCGTTATTCATTTGTCGTCACATATTATTCTCGCACGACGGCCTTCACGCCTCCGCCCCGCGCCCTCGCCGTCCTTCGCCGCCTTCCAGTATCCCCCATCCCCACATGCTCACCGGCGGCGGGACGATTTGCATGATGCAACGCCCCGCCACCAGAAGGTCTCCCCCCCCTCTGTGAAATTAACACAATTTAACAACCTTTCCCAGGGACGTTTTTATACAAAAAAGACGGATTCTACTCCATGGCGGGCTTCTAATGAGAGAATAAACGACAAAATGAATTATTCAAATGCTGTTTCGCGGTGGCTTTACGGAAATTCGTGCCCGTACAAGCGGCCGCTAAGTAGCTGCGAAGAGATGTCTCACTCCGCCGTCAGAGAGTGCTGGAGGGCCGTCCGTTACGCTACCTGGCCGGTCGGTCCGCCTCTCAACAGGTACTACGGTGGGTGAAAACGACGCGAAATGCGCGTCATGGCAAAGTGACTGCTGCATTGCGAGAATGTAATTTCTTTTATGTTCGAGGGGGGTTGTTCGACGGAAACGAAATGCAGTTGGACCTTTATTGCAAGATCTGCGTCGGCGTTTGGATTGGCGTAATGTCTTTACGAGAGAAATTTAAATAGGGAACTGTTGCAGGAGTAAGTCACAAATCTGAGCCTTGGCGAAACGTTGGTCAGTTTAGGACTTGAATAGGACACGTAATGGGGCCATTTCCTTAATAAGAAAATTAATGCTGCGAGTAGATATGGGTGAAAGACACGCAACGCGAATAAACGAAGTCCTTATCCAAACACACGCTCTGGGAAGTAAATGATACGATCAGCACAAGGGGCTCATGGCGCATTGGTAGGGCAAAGGACTTTAGTGAATATCGCGAGTTTCCAGCCGAATTTGGTTTCGTGATGTGTGTGATACGGCAAGTCCCACTTCATAATGAAGTAATGACGCCAGAGTGTGGCGTAAACGTGGTTTTTAGCGTTTTACTACGCGGATACCTACAGAATTTCCCAGGGTATGGAATCTATTTTTAGCCCATCGACATTCCTACACGAAAAAGTGAAACGTTTGAATGAAACATTACACCTAGTAATTAATTTTCTTTGTGATTTACTGCTACGTTAGTAGTTAAAACTGGTTTTTGGACACAAAAACACCAAATTGAAAGAGAAGAAGTACAAATACATAAAATTGTCATACTCCTTGTGTACATGTTCTGTATTCTATTTGCGACGTTTCTGTAGGTAACAAAACCAACTGGCAAAAATTTGAGTTCATCATTCCAGCTTCCACTTCCCTTTGACTAACGTTTTAATGTATCTTACGAAGTAATATTTATTTATTTAACTAAGAGAGCTAATGACTCCCGCTCCACGCGGTGCAAAAACGTGGTTGGTTCTATTCTTTCTCTAGCTTAAACCAACAAATTGTTTCTTTTTATGTGTATACTCTATCCAACATTAATTACAATATTTTAGCAACAATAACAGAACCTTTACTGATATTACATTACAATTGAAGTAATGTATTGAAATATAAAGTTGCATGTGTTTGTTTACAGTAGACAAAATAATGCAATCGAAGTACTAGTGTGAAACACAACGATTGATAACAATTGTGATCAACTTTATTGAATATAATTATGCATCATAATACAACACAATATAATTAAGAGTCAACTCTTTCCAGCAAACTACATTACCTTATAAGAATAATGAACGTGCTAGCAAACAAATAATTATTTAATTAACGAATGAAATAAATTTGATGTACAGTGCTAAACATGTAACATTATATTTTCTATATTAATTGCACTCTTGCTACTCAATATTAAATTTTTAAAATAGGTTTCTGTGGTATATTTTAAAAGAAATATTTTAACAATTATTTCCTTTGAAATTACACAATTTGTTGCAAATAGAAAAAGGCGGCAAGACGTGTCATAGACGTGTTTAGAGTTGGTACCGCGTACTGGCTCCCTCATCACCAAAAGCATCGGGGGTAAACATTGAAACCATATTAGAAGCAAGAAAAAAACGCTGGATCCGAAAAAAGATCCACCGAATTTGCACGTCTCACACTAAACTTCACCCCCACCCCCGAAACTCACTTTTCCTAATCCTCCCAACGAAACAAAAGAGTGGCACCGCCCGCAAAGCGAGGCTCATAGAGAGCGTGGTGGGCCTCTCGCAGGCTCGGGAGGGAGTGGGGTGGGGGG
>BOPP01000046.1:345648-364645 GCA_017312745.1 Gryllus bimaculatus
GTAGGAGGTGGGCGGCCGAGCGTATGTTCTGTTGGGGGGTGGCCGGTTGGTTTGTTGGTTTGGGCGGGTGGGTAGGTGGTCGGGTGGTTTGGTCGGAGGGCGGTGTCATTCGGGCTTTGCAGTGGATGATGCTTATTTTTTGTATGTAATTTTCACCTTCCTGTCACCTTGTTGGTCGTAATTACGCTCGGAGAATATGTTTCGCAGTCGTAAAGAAATCCAAGTGACCCTGTAACTGAGTAACAAAACATTGAATAAATGTAATGCTTATTTTTCTACTGTTGATTCCGTGCGCGTCAAATTCTGTGGTCATTAGTCCCGTAAGTGTAGTGCATTTTTATCGCGATCTTCCTCCGCTGGATGGCGTGTCCGGTGCTGACCTGTGTCAGCTTTCAAGGATTTATTCCAATCATGCATCACTCACCAGCAGGGCACCGTCCAAGACGGGGCAAGCTCCAAGCTCCCCGTCTGGTCGCACAACATGTACAGTAGTGTTGTACATGTGAGTGTAAGGGAGGGTAGGAACAGGAAGAAAAAGGAAAGATCGCGTGCGGTCTGTGGCCCATTTGGTAGGGTACTGTTCCGGCATTCTCCTGGTGTTGATCGGAGAAACCACGAAAAACTACAGTTCAGAGTGGCTGGCCGCTAGAACTTCTCCTCCAGATAGCGTCTCAACTAGACGTAGCTAGTGTCAAAAATCATACTACCTTCGATCTCCAACCCTTGATCTTCCGGTCAGTGGCGCTGAAGAAACATTAGTCAATGCCCTGATCCACCTAAGCCATTTGGATGATGATGTTGTTGGTCCTGAGGTCGAAGGGTTGGGAGATCTTTGGAGAAGAGGTGGTGTTGGTAGCAATCATAGGGCGTTAGAGCCTACATCGCTGTGGGTTGCCATGGGGGAGATGGAACTGATGCAGTCGTTTAATGTGGTGCATTATATGGCTAGTTGTTGTAGATTTTATGTTAATTATTGGGTGTTAAGTAATTGTTTAAAAGTTATTTCAACTTTTACGAAAAATGTTAGTATTTATGATTAAGGTGTGTTCTAAAATTAAAACACAAAATCAAACCTGATAAGTAAAGTTGACGTCTAACAATATTATAAAATTTTTAATTATTTCTATTAAACATATAAAATATATGTTAAGCATCTGACAGATGTAGTTATTTTGACATGATGATCACGACAGATGAGTGACAGAAACACGAAATCTCGGGGGGCGTCCGGCCCACTGGCAATGACAATATTTAGGATTTTTCAATGGAATCATATGGTCGTCAAATGGGGGAATATTTGTAGTTTAGACCGTCAAACCGAGCAATGAAAAAATTGATATTAATCCAAACAATATTAAAGCAAACTAAAATTTGTGGGTGATGGTCGTCTATTCGTTAAACTGTCTTGCTTTTAGTTTCTGTTCCTGACAAAATAAATAGTGCAGAACGACTAGCACACCTAGAAAAAACGCCATTTTAAAATTATTAATTTCACAACTTTATTTAGAAATATTTTTACTTTAGAGTTTCTACGTGCTCTGGAATTTTGTAATATTTATTCTGAATTGAGAGAAAAAATGTTCGGAATGATGATTAGACAACTAGATTGCACCACACTCTGGTTATCCTTGACGTTGGTTTTGACTTAAAAAATTGGGGTTTTACAATCTGTTCAGACTTAAATGTTTGTTTTAAAATGTATTATTTGTTGTGCTCTTGATGTTTAAGGGAACAGTTACACATGTGAGTACGTATTTCAGATAGTTAAAAGTAAGTACAGATTTCACACGCATGGTGCTAAGCGTCGAACTGTCGTATGAACAGATCAAGCAGTACTAAGAATGTTTAATGAGTCAAAGGTAAATATAGAGATGAAAATGGAATGAATGAAATGGAATGACGAAACATGAAAAACAAAACACCTGCGAACTCGCTTTGTCTGCAACAAATTCATTACAGAATTTCAGGAAATTAATCACCTGAAACGTGCTACTTGAATTTGCTGGTTGATGCTCTACGGTTCATACCTGTTGAAATTCAATATTAGAGTTGAAATGAACATGATTGTGTTGATGGAATAATACCTTAATGGACCCCACCTGGGGCCAAGGAATTGTGGAAGGACTCTGCCACATGGCGATCAGATATGACAACCAGTGGAAGTGGACAGTGCTAGACACTCAGGGCGGGTGTAGCACTGAAAACGGTTTGCTGAACAGAATTAAGTCGTACGAGAAATGACGTAGTATTTGACCGGATAACATTGAACAAAACTCTGAAGTGAAACACAAAGGGAAAATATAATTATGGTCTCGAGTAGGCATTCTATTTGTTCCTCTAATTTACATGTTTTATGCTGAAATTGTGCTTTTATTAATTCGATGCTTGGAAATTGGTATATAAATTATTTAAATTTTGTTGATCATTACCAAAATAAGGCCAATGTTTACTCGTGTTTGCGGTGAATAATGCCTATTCTCACATTCGTAGAGCTAAAATTGAACAACTATCTTCAAAGTATAAATGAAGTTGCTGTGAAACTGTACTTGTTGCTTCTGACAGCGTATTTAAATTGTACTTATTAGTTATTTATTTTTTCACATCGCCTAGGGATTATTGGAGGACTCATATAACCTCTCTCTCGCTCCTAACTTATTAGCGTATCAAGGGCCGACGTCTTGGTTGGGAGTCACCACTGCCGATGGGAAGTGTATTTCTTTGTTCTTGCCCAATTATATTATTAAAATTACAAAAAATAAGTTACAAAACATTCAACTTGGGATTAAACAGAATTATTTTCACTAGGGAAAATTCCAAATCTTGAGTACATGAAAGCTCTGATTTTCCTAAGTAATATCCTGATCTCCTAAGTAATATACATTTTGCAACAAAGGAATAAAAACCGTTGTATATATTTTTATGCACATGCAATTCGGAATTTCAATTCTTTTATAACTTGAATAATATATGTACATACTGAGAGTCAATTTGTTTGTGTTCCTTTCAACTCAATAAATACCCATATGTTACAATTGAATATAAATGTATGTCGCATACAACACTAATTTGACAACGAATTGTAATTTTAAAAAAATATGCAATTAATATATGTCGCATTTTTTACAAATAAATTTAAAAAAATATCATATGAAGTTTTTTACACACCAATACATTTATTAATGCAGGGTAACTAGCAAAACGGATAAACCACTCTTTAGTATAATATCTGTAGTGGTGAGTACAGGAACGTAAACGAAAGTTCTATAAATTGTTCTTGACAAGTATAATTATTTTTCTCAGATCACTCCGTCAATTTTTGTCTTAAACTTTCCTCTCAGAAATTGCAAATTCATCAGCAAACGGTCACCCAACCACACCAGAAAGATCGCAACTCTTTCCGACCCCGACAGCAAAAATATCTTGAAAAAGCACCTTGGATCCGTCGCTTCCGGCAACAACAGAGATCACTGACCTTATCGCGCGCGTGGGGTGTGGCGAGGTGAGGGCGTGGCGGGGTGAACCGTTCGCTTTCATTTTTCAACCGCAAACGCGAGGGAAAACACGCGCCCGCTTACGGACAAATAGAAAACCCATATGCATTTATAATGCGCACGTTATCTACGATAAATTTACACAGGCGGTGGCCAGACGTGACGGTAACAAATCGCAGCGCTGTGTTCGGCCTTGCAGGGTGCCGGGCCCCGTTGCCACCTCATCTGCTCTGGCGGCCACCGTCGCCACTTCAGCCTTTTTTTTCTTAACCTCCCTAAACTACCCTAATGTTTTTGTTGTTGGTTTTTCGACCTCACTTTTTTCACACTGAAGTGTGATTAATGGAATGAGCGTCCCGCATTTTATGTTACGATACATTTTATGTTACGATACACACACGAAAACGCACGAAGAGATTCGAGAGTACAACTGAGAGTAAATGGTTATGTGAAAATGGAATCGTGTAACTCATATCGTCTATTAAAATACGGAAGTGTACAATTATCACGCAATCTTGTGACGTGTAGACGGCAATTAATTGACATCATTAAAGCCAGGCTTCAAGTCAAAAACATAAGATGAGGCTGGACGTATTAGGTACGCGACTGATCTGACAAGAGAAGTTGGAACAAAGATTTGAAAACAATATAAAACTATTGTAATAGAATTCTATTGTGAGAATAGATGGTCTCATGGAAACCAGACTGACAAATATGTCGCAGACAAAAGGTGGTGTGAAAAATGTGTCTCGGCACGAAAAAAGTCAGAAAAGACGTTAGATGTCCCGAAAGTCATGCGATCGGAATCAAACGTAGAAATTACATTTTGAAAAGTAGTTGTATGTAAATGCCACTACGCTCACTAAAATAAGAGACTTCATAGAAAAAAAGAAAACCAATTACGTATATTGCTCACGGCAGCCACCAAAGTGTGAACGACTAAGAATAAAACAGCAATTGATTGGTCAGCAATTGGATGACTCGAGATCGTGACTGGTATCGAGACAAAATTATCTATTAAATGGAATATAATATTGGGAAACGATGAAACAGGGAAGAAGTTGGTAAAAATAATGAGATAAAAATTGTATGAGAATAGATGAATGAGTTGATGAAACTGAACACGACGATGATTGCTTGATTGATTTATTCATTCGTTAGTGATTCCGGATGCGTCAACTATTCTTGACATTAGTCCCGTAAGCGTAGTGCATGTGCAGTTCGGGAGGTGGCGGTGGTCTTCTCCCTGTGTATGGCGAGATCCGACCTACCGAAGGCTGCCGGTTTTTCCTAACCAGGTATCTCCCACCAGTGGGGTACTGCCCCAGCCGGGACAAACTCTAAGCTTCCGACCGGTCTCCTGGCATGTGTAATAGTGAAGTACATGTCAGTGTAAGTGTGTTCAAAGGGTGAGAATAGGACAAGGAAGGGGTTGGAAAGATCGCGCACGGTCCGTGGCCTATTTGTTAGGGTACTGTTCCGGCATTCGCCTGGTGTTGATCGGAGAAATCATGAAAAACTACCCATCAGAGCAGCCGGCCAGTAGAATTCTCCTGCAGACAGCGACTGAATTCGACCCAGCTGACAAACTAGTGTCGAAAATCCTGCCACCGTTGGGACTCGAACCTAGAACCTCCCGGTTAGAGGCACTGCAGAGACATTAGTTAATACCCTGAGCCATTCTATCCGGTGCGTGACCATGTGGGAGGAGAAATAGAAAAGGGAGATGGGAGAGAATATTGAAAACTTCTCAGAGGGTGAGAATATGGGGAGAGAACTAGTGAAAAGAGAGAATGGACGGGGTCATGAGAAGAATCAAAGATGTTAACGAGAGCGAAACAGAAAATGTATTTCAAGAGACGGGAATGAACTGCTTCTTAAAATGGCCGACAGAATGCGGGCACATTTGCTTGAGTGTAATACATTGCATACAAGGTTCGATAATATAAAATCGTCACTGGGATTTGAACGAAAATTCAAGTTTATACTGAACTAATCGAGAAAAAAGATTGGGATAATAAAGGGGAAGTATTGGAGAAAGTGATTATGAACGAAATGAAGTTGTAATCTGCAATGACAATATTGAGGCAATTTAGGTACGAAATGAGAAGGGCGAAAAGAAATCGAAATACAAAAAAGACGTGGTTTCGAAAAGAGGAGTGGGAGAGGGAATAGGTCAGAGGAATAATATAGGTACTAAATAAAATAAACAGAACGTAATGAAACTGGTATAAGTTAGAAGAAAGGAGTTACAGAACAGGACTGAATGTTACTTGCTTTGCATGATATTAGAACGAAAAGTCAGAAAATGCATCGGAAGTATGTAAAAATGAGAATTCAACGATTACGGGAGAATATGGATAAGATTAGTACAATTGCGTGAAGGAGAGATAAAGCGTCAACAATGGAAAATATAATCAAATTGGTGAGTAGAAGAACAGAACTTCAAAATATTTGTTTTTGAAAAAAATACTTTGGGTAAAACGTGTACATATTACAACAATCAAACGCACAGAGAATTTGTAAGAAATGACTCCCTCTACAAGAACTTACCGAGCAAGTTTTATTATGTGCATCATAAGAAGCTGTACAGCCAAATATTCACATTGCAGCTATATAGAGACGATTACATACGAGTATGGTGAACTCAAGCATCAAGAAGGAGAACATGTACTCGGTGAAAGAACAACATAACTCCAGGAGTTACATTGTTCTCCTACTCAATACAATAATAGGTAGCCTCATAAATTCGGAAAGATTGTGATACTTGTTCTGTTCTTCATTTCATAAAGAAGGACTACGATTAAAAGAGATTCTGGCTACCTCAAATAAAAAGTCAATTTTGAGGTTGTATGGTTTTTGCACTCACCGATTCAATTTAAGCAGTGTGTTTATAAAAGGAAACAATGTGCAAAATGGAAATATTCAGAAGGTGTAGGAAAAGATATGTAGTCCGGCAAGAATAAACACACAAGCCGCTGCGCTGACTACGCACAAGAGCAGGTTGAGTGGGGGCGTGAGAAGGAAAAAGCAACAGCAGGAGGGCAAGTGTTGCTCAGGACGGCCGCTAGAGCGCGGGCGTGCGCGACTACGGGCAAAACCGTGCCGGGTGAAGCCGAGAGCGGAGGGGGGCGTGGCAGGTTTTGCTCGTCTTAAACCGGCGGGGGCGGCGACCGGGAGTGATTTATAGCCGCGATCGAGCGCTTTTCCAGCGCGACGAAGCCGTTAATAAAACACACACGCGTGCAGTTGTTTCTCCTCTCATTACCGCGATCGGCTCGCGCATAATGCGCCCCGGTGATTATTCACGCGCTTGTCGAAGCGGCTGTGTCCGTCCGCAAACGCACGTGCTCCCGGAGCGTGTTCACGCGTGGAAGAGAAGCGTTCGCTCACGCTCCCTTCACGCGGATTGCGGCTCGCGATCTGCATTCGCGCCAATCCACCAACGCGCAAACACTGCTCGCGCCCGTCTGTCGGGCTCTTTTTGCAGTTCCGAGAACTAAGCTCGATGGGCAATGCAAAGCTACGATGGAGAGCTTGTTTATAGCTCTACACAACGCATTAATGTTGACTTACCGAGAGTTAATGAATTACGTTGTCATACGAAGAAAAAAAACATCTTACTAAAATTGCGAAATTTAACACTGTGTAAAGAAGGTATAGTTAAAAATGAATACAAAATGAATATTTTTATTTGTGCAACATCTTCCGGGCGAAGATATGTCTACGATATGAAAACGATTTAAGGTTGCCTTACCAAGAGTTAATGAATTACGTTGTCATACGAAGAGAAAAAAACAACTTCCTAAAATTGCGAAATTAAACAATGAAATGTGTGTAAATAAGCTATAGTTAAATATTAATACAAAATTAATATTTTTTATTTCCGTAACATCTTCCGGATCTCCAAATCTCTACTCAACGCATTAATGTTGACTCACCGTGAGTTAATGAATTACGTTGTCATACAAAGAGAAAAAACAACGTCCTAAAAATTGCGAAATTAAACACTGAAATGTGTGTAAATAAGCTATAGTTAAATATTAATACAAAATGAATATTTTTTATTTCCGTAACATCTTCCGGATCTACAAATCTCTACAAAACGCATTAATGTTGACTTACCAAGAGCTAATGAATTATGTTGTCATACGAAGAGAAAAAACAAATTCCTAAAATTGCGAAATGTAACACTGAAATGTGTGTAAATAAGTTATAGTTAAAAATTAATATTTTTTATTTCCGTAACATCTTCCGGATCTACAAATCTCTACAAAACGCATTAATTGACTTACCACTTGTTAATGAATTATGTTGTCATACGAAGAGGAAAACAAACTTCCTAAATTTGCGCAATTTAACACTAAAATATGTCTAAGTATGCTCTACTTGAATAATTAATAGAAAATGATTTTTTTATTTGCGTATTATCTTCTGGGTATGAAAATAAACCAAACAACACTGAGACGTTTTGCTGACTTATGCACCAGTGATTAATAACAATATTATTAGAAGCGTATGTTACTGATTTAGGAAACTTTAGGAAACCGCGCCATATCCTCTGGTCCTACTTATAGAGAGTGTTCTCCGCTTCACGTCAAATATAACTGAATTTCCTTGATACGCATGGCAAAACGCTTCGTTTTAAATTCTGTGAATTTGGACTCATCTCTATCGATGGGGAACCTTACTTTCAACTTCTGAAGCCCCGACGTACAGTGGTATTCTAAGGGAATCCTAGTGTAGTCATTCGAAGAATGTGTTTTAAAAACTTTAAAATGCCTACATGTAAATGCGTACGCGAGAAAAACGGAATGGTATATTATGTTTACCACCTAACTACAAAATTGTTGGTGGGTAGTTTATTATGGGCAAACGAATAACCTTGTTCCAGCGGTGACACGTCGAGTAGCAATAAAACTTATCACAGCTGGGATCAGGATTCAAATCCCAGACAATTCTTGTAAAGTTTGCGGTGAGCGACGGATATTCGTTTTCTATGTGTTTTCCTGTTCTCATTTACACCAATGCTTCATTATTCAAAATCATCGTTACTCATCTATCACAATCATTCATCTCCTGGAGGTTCATTGATTGATTGTTTCCTGGTAAGTCAACTGATATGCCCGTTAGTGTAGTATTTTTTTTAGAGGTTTCGTAAATTCATTTACCCGTAATATGGGGAAATCCGGCGCCGATCTATCCGTCTTCTCGCTTCAATACATATCTCCTGGCAGGGTACAGTTTCTTCCGGTACAAGTTTTAAGATATGGATTGTCGTTGTGAAATGAGTGATAGATTAGTGTATGTAAATGTGTGTGACAATATGAGCAGAGGTCAGTACAAGGAAGGTTGTATGCGGTACTTGTCCTGTTTTTTACTGTACTGCTCCGGTATTATTCTAGTATTGATCGACTAAAACGTCATAAAACTACCTACCACAACTAGAATTCTCCTCTAGACAGTATCTCAATTCGACCTGGCTATTAAGCTAGGATTAGAAAATTCGGCATCGGGACTCGAACCCTAGGTCCTCCCTGCCAGACTCTCTGAAGAGACAGCGATAATGTTTGCCTTGAGCCAAACTCAGCACGTCAAGTGACCGGAAAAGCTAGTGATTGACGATTCTGTAAAATAATGTATGTAATTGCAATCTGCAATTATGACATGGCTTAAAATTTGATCTTTAAATTAACGTAGAAATCTCTTTAGCAACGACGACTAAGTTACGGGATGTTATGGTATCGTGCATTAATACACAAATAAAATATTCTTCAAAATAATAATATAGATGTTTATGTCATTTAATTCTTTCTCTACATCTGAAGAAGAGTTTTTAAAAAAATCCTTCTTCTTTTGGCTAAATTTATAAAACTCACTGAAAAACACAATTATACATAAAACAAAAGTAGCATAATTATGAAATGGCAAATTAATTTTCAAAATTCTGCACCCACAATAATAATGTTTATTCACAGAGAATGATTAATAAATGCCTTTAAATTCATATTTTCATCTAAGCTCAATTCCTACTTATTTGATGAATGAAAAAATGTACATTGCCATTACTTTTACGAAATGAATTATCACATTTCGCATTTATAAAATGAGCTCATACCTTAATTATTTAAATAAAGATTTATAAGTTCTTCAATGTTTTGCGTTTTAATGAAAAAAATTGTTAAACACGTTTTTCTAGTCACTTGTTAATTCTCTAATAAGCAAAAACTGATGTTCTTGTGCTCCACAGCACATATAGAAAATCACAATCCGTTTCTACGACAAAAAAATTACTTGGGCATAACACACCGTGCGCACTTTCCAGTGATTGGTCCCCTACGTGAACTACTTGAACCAATTCGGCTGCTAGAGCTCAGAGGCAACGCCGTGACCTCTTTCCAGCATCGGTGAGTGACAGGTTCCACAGTCCGAGTCTACATGGCTGCGTCAAATTCAAAACTGCTAAGAGCAGAATTCTGACGATCGATTGTTCTGACAGGGAGTTACCTTTGGCTTCTCCCATCGACAACAGTCGATTGCCAAAGCGATACCGTAACAAGGAACCAATGGTCCACAGCCGATGTTTCTTCACTTTTCTTTGTCCTATTCTCTTCCCATTCACTTCACACACACGTACACTTACATGGGGTGAGATCAGCCAAGAACTGACAGCTTTTTTCAGTTGGATCGGTCCCCTCTTGTTAGCTCACCATTTGGGGTACCGGCAAACTCACGTGAAAGTTGGCACCGGGCAACACGTTCCAGTAAGAGATGAACATTGCCACCTCCCGGGATAGAACATCACTGTACTTGGCGGACTAGTGACTTCAGTAGTTGAGAAGCTCGAAATCAATACACGCACAACCATTCAGAGTGCAAAAACAGTCACGTCCATGCACCAAAGGAGGCGTGCACTACATCACGTTCGCTCGAACAATTTCCACGAGGGTCGCGACAACCCTTTAGTGCAGGAGCTCCGCTAATTCTGCGGAGTCGCATATTTTAGGGATAACGCGCCGCGTGACATCCTGACACGCGCGTGTGTAGTCGCGCGTTGCTCTTCGCATTTACCTTTGTGTCTGAGACGCCACCACGCGCCACGCCGCGTCGCATACACGGACAGCCTGACACGCGCGACCCCGCGTATTACGGCCGGCGCTGAGAGAGCGAGATAGAGCAAGAGGGAGAGAGAGAGGGAGAGCGAGGGAGAGAGAGGGGGAGGGAGGAGAGGTGAGAGAAAGAGAGAGAGGCAGAGAGAGGAAGAGAAAGGGAGAGAGAGGAGGAGAAAGGGAGAGAGAGAGGAAGAGAAAAGGAGAGAGAGGAAGAGAAAAGGAGAGAGAGGAAGAGAAAAGGAGAGAAAGAGAAAAGGAGAGAGGAAGAGAAAGGGGGAGAGGAAGAGAAAGGGGGAGAGGAAGAGAAAGGGGGAGAGGAAGATAAGGGAGAGAGAGAGAACGGCGAGAGAGGGAGGAGAGGCAGAGAGAGGCAGAGGGAGGGGAGAGAGAGGGAGAGAAGCAGAGAGGGAGGGAGAGGGAGGAAGAGGGAGAAGAAGGGAGAAAGAGGGAAGGCGAGAGGGAGAAAGAGGGAGGGAGAGGGAGAAAGAGGGAGAAAAGAGGAGGGAGAGGGCAGGGAGCGGGAGAGAGAAGGGAGGGAGAGAGAGGGAGGGAGAGAGGGGCAGGAGTAGAGAGGGAGGGAGAGAGAGGGAGGGAGAGAGAGGGAGGGAGAGATGAGGGAGGGAAGAGAGAGAGGGAAGGGAGGAGAGAGGGAGGGAGAGAGAGAGAGAGAGGGAGGGAGGGAGAAGGCTACAGCTAGAGAAAATGAGACGAAGACGTGGAATTAACGGGGTAAGAAAATGTGAGCAAGTAAAAATTAACAAGAATAAATGACTTTCAGGAAGAGAACGTAAAATGTTTGAGTGTTTAAAACTTAGAGCGAACGAGAGCGAAACATGACATTTTAAAATCATATTTATATTTTCATACTTTTAGGTTATAAATGCTGGAATATTTCTAACATTTTTAGATCATAAACATCAGGGTTCTAATGATCACATTTTATAAGATGTGCAGGGCCTACTCACTTTTGGTACATAACTTTTTTCTATCAGGTGAAATATATTTTTCAAAATGTAGTGTTCCTTGAGAGCAATACGCCAAATTTAATGAACTTCATTTACCATTTTCTACACTATTTAGATTACTCTTATGTGTATAAGCTGATAATAATGTTCATTTGTGACCGCAACCCGGCACTAGTTTTGCCTGAAAGATACTTTCATCAATAATTCTTGATATTTAGTCAACTACGTAAACATAATGAAAATAAGACAAAGCATTAAGGTATGAGTACGCCTAGGTAGAATAGTTATTTATGATACGAGTGGTAACAGTAAGATTTTATTTTGCAAGAAGAAAATATTGCGGCAATGAGCCGATAGGCCGAGTTGCGCAATCTTACGAGCAAAATAAAATCACTTTTTCGTGTGTCATGCGCTATTGATTAGAAAGACTTGCCGACTTTCCTTTCACTTTAATTCAAGTATATAAATCAATTAATTGGGTATTATGTTAGAGTAAGACCAGTTCTGGTTGATCATATGATAGTATATTGTTTTACTTTCCGGCACAGTTCACAGTTTTATCTAAACATTTGAGTATCGTCTCACTTTTAGCACGATGTGTTTGGACGAAAGAAAGAGCTCTGAATTAAATAACAATGTAATTCCAAATTAAACTTTTACATTGATTTAATAATTACTAAGAACGTATTATAAATAGACAAGTACGGTAGTTAATAATATTGTCAAATTGTACTGAATTAATGAGATTTTTTTATTCAGACGAGGTAAAAAAGGTTTTATGAATTTCATGGTACAAAAAATTAATATTTATTCCTGAATTTAACTTTGGACTGCGTATGGTCAAATGGTAACATCTAATTATCCCAACAAATTTTGCGTGTTGAAATTCATACGATTCCCCGGCATCATGGATCATTTTCTAAAGGACAATCACATATTCTCAAGGTTCATTATGCCCAGTGCAATGGAGAAGAAATTAGAAGGAAATTGCGTTTCCAGAATTCCCGAATATAAAAGTTTTAAAGTCACGCTACGTAATGCAAGTTAGTTTCCCAGAAGTATGTTTATCTTCCGCGTAGGATGAAAGGGATTGTCCTTAGGATAATAAGGCGCGGGGGCGGCTGGGAGCGTGGGCGGCGACGGAGGGCAGATGCTTCGCATGTCCCGGTAGTTCTGCCGCTTCGCGTCCTGGGAAGCAGCTGATAGACTTCTCACAGAAGTCGGACAAACGCGACAAATAATTCAGGGAGTTTCGCGAGCCCGAGATGTTGCGTAAGAACTTCTCTTCGTGTTTATCCCTCTCTAGAGTGTACAGGGAACATCCAAATGTCACGTTTACTAATTTAATTACCAAGGTCACAAGTCCCGCCGGTTCCGCGAGTTGGCGCTGCGAGACAATATTATGGACGAAATAAGTCGAGCAATCAAAATGCGAAAAAGTGAGAGGGATCAAAGTTCGTTTCCTAATGAATTATGAATATGAAACAGGCAAATTGTTTCGTAGACAGTCTGTGCGTTAGGAAAAAGTCAGACAAATTTGTCTACATTCGGACGTGCGAACGGACGAAATGCAAAGAGAGAAAGAAAGAAAATTAATGAAAAAAGTGACGAAGACCCTCTAATTCGACAAGCAGAATATAGAGGTTACTTCAAGGCAACATGTATTCAATTCCACGACAGTCCTAAAACCCTACAGTATTCGGCAGACTAGTGGAAACGGCACCTTGCAAAACACTTGCATTACTTAATTTAAGTAGTTAAAAATGTTTCTACATAATGCTCAAAACAAAAAAACAAACAAACGGGAAAACAATTAGTAGCCGAGTATACGGTATAAAAGATGGAAAAATTGTCTATTCTACAGTACATGACACTGGATGTTAGAAGGGAGAAACAATGTACTAACGCTTGGGCAAGGGATTTAGATGTGACTGTAAAGTAAAATCGAAACAACACACGAATTTCCGTTTTTGTTTGAAAGTGCTAAGAATAGAAACAAATAAGAGTTTTTTTTTCTCGAATGGAAACACGCAGAACACCAACACTCAGAAGTTGTTTATTTCTGTTTCGTAATATTTGTAGATGCAGGTCAAGTCATTATTTCTCGATTAATTTATTATGCTTTCCAGTTTATTCTGCTTCGAATTAAAGGTCACCTAACTTAAAAAAATAATTTCTACATTGATCAGATGGATCATCTTCCAGCTCAGGATAAAATCTTGATTATTCGGATGGGAGTGGGCTGTGCAAAAAGCGGGTGTGCATCTCAATTTCGCCGGTTTTCGTTTTTTCATTTCCTTTCATTTCGCCATTATTGCATTATAATGCTAATTATATTATTACACATTTTCAAAAATACTATTTCTCTCAAGTAATTTTGCAAACGTCTTTGGGACTACGATCATAAAAAAGTATGTAAAGAACAGTGATTTTAAATGGTTTTTCTGTGGCCAGTTCTTCTCGGGTTGGTTTTGTACGATATCAAGGAAAACCCCCGATTTTCGCATGTCCGTTTCCGCTTCTAATAATTAATATCGCTCCTCAGGGATCCTCTTCTTTAAATAATATCTGTATTGGTCAAAGTGTGGCTGACTGACCTTACCAATGCTCTCTCGTACCAACTAATAAGATCCACGTAGAGTTCTCAATGTGATGATTTCTTTTGAGAGTTATGGTAGTTAACATAAAATCGATAAATGTCAATGGCGTAGGGCAGGATTTTGCTCTTCACGATGTCTTGAATGAAATATACTCGGTCAAGGAAAACCAAGCGTCTATCGCTTAGTACTTGTGATTCCTCCACTTAAGTCACGATGTCAAGCCAAAAGTCATATACACCGCGTAAACCGTGAAGTTGTACCATGGAAACAAGTCATTGAAATCCTGGTGAAATGAATTTAGCCTAGATTATCAGAAATAGCATGGATTTTTTATATTTCTCCTGAAAAATCGATGAGTGAAAGAAACTACAAGAAAGAATGTAAGAAACTATAGCAGGTAAATGTTGTCTTGAAAAAAAATGTTTAGAACAAAATTAATAAAATTCTTCTGACCCATAGTTTCTGAAATAAATTTGAGCACTAGCTATTAATCAATTACATGTATACATCAATTACATTGACAAACCTACATATATGTTTATAATTACAGCCATAAAAATGGAATATTAGCCTGAAAGATTCCTCACGTTTATTGCTTACGTGGATTTGCAATTCTCTCACATATCACCTATTCAAGAGGGACAGCTGTCTCGGCCATTACTCTAACCTGTGAATCAGTCCCCCAAAAATCCGGACACTCAATGTGACGGCGCTGAAAGCTGAAAACTGGTGCTCTTTTTTTGGTGCAGAGATAGGATATTCCAAGCTTGGAAATCGACCATCTGGCAGAACTCTACTCCCTTGAATTAGGCTCAACTCTACCCAGAGGCACGAGAGTTATCGACGCTTCATAACTTTTCTTGATGAAACGGTACAATATTCCAAGCTACGAAATTGAAGATCTTGCAGAACTCTAGTCCTCTAAGTCATGCACACCTCTACCTAGGGGCATGAGAGCTATCGACACTTCCTCTCTTTTGTTGGTGAAGAGATAGGATATTCCCAATTACGAAATTGAACACCTTGCAGAACCCTTGTCTCCAGAGTCAAGGATAACTCTGCCCAGGGCATGAGCGTTATCGACGCTTTCTGACCATTGTTTGCGAAGAGATACGATATTCCAAGCAACTAAATTGAACACCTTAGAGAATCATAGACCTGGATCAAGCACAACTTCACCTAGGGTCATGAGTGTTATCGACGCTTCCGCTCTTTTCTTAGTGAAGAGATTCCAAGCGGATCATGTGGTAGAGGGGCGAGATCCTAACTAGGCCGCACTGTCTCAGGTGTCCAGCAGCTACTAAGAGACGTACTCGTGACCAACTGTTCGGATATGGAAGGTAGAGCCCTCCATCAGTCTTCATAACTTTATGGAACACAAATCAACTCCAACTACCCTGATATATCAGGTGCAAATGAGAATTATTTGGAATACATAATCGCACCTAGGAAGATATTACTGTAAATAATGTAATGGGACAGTCGCACGTGTCATGTTGTGTAGCGTATTTTAATATTTTATTTAGTGTAACGTTGAAGAGCCCGGAAAACATTTTTCTCTATCTGCACGGTTTTAGTATGCGCCGGGGACCGCAGAGGCCAGGGGCTCTATTATTTGCAACAGGGCGCGCCTCAGGCGATGCCACTGACCCTCTGGGAAACACGCACGGCGACTTTCCCAGTATGGCAACTCGCCGCTGCCGTTTCTAAGAACTCGGCTAATGGAGGAATTTTAACGGAATTTTGCGAAGTCAGATGGTCAGATGATGACAGCGCGATTGGGCAGAGGACACCGCGTGATGCACACCTGCCAGTCGCCGAAAACGAAGCGGGGAAGGACCAGGTGCCCCCGCGGGCCAAGGGAGGATGCTGCAGTTCACAAGCTCGGCCATTCGAATGCAGTAGGCGAGAGCGAAATGTTGTTCATTCTGATGAAGAAGGCGAGAGTGAAACTTTGGTCTATCTGACGAATGCGGTGAGGGTGAAGAGTTGCTATCAATTGATTCTCTAACAGTTGATTCTGGTCAGAGAAGTACAATGGCAGCACAGAATGAAGGATGAATTAGCCCAATATTTTAGATAAAATTACAAGCCAATAAAATATTTTATTGGTTACTTTGTTTTTTATTATATTGTAAAAAAAGTTATTTCGTGTTGAGTTTCAACACGCTACGCGTATGTGAGCTCTCGATATCTACTTGCAATGTATCTGCCAAATATCATGACAGAGTCGTAATCGATTCCAGTCTCTACATTGCTGATGTTGCTTTCTGCAAAGCATTTGTAATCACATTATCTCTTCCTCTCTTTATATACTTTTTCCGCAAACCAGAAGATTTGCGGTGTCTCAACAACAGTGTTGCTGCACCCTGACTGCGATTAAACACCACTTGCTGCACACTAACTGCGATGCAACAATACTGTTGCCGCACCCAAACTATTTATTTCTGTGGCATGTGGGAAAACTTTATCTTCAAGATCTACATCGAATAAATCAACCACTTCGTAACCCTCATTCTCTATCATTAGTGTATCGGAGGAAACGACATCACTGTCTTCAAAGCCTCATCATCATTGCCTTACACAGTGAACTTTGAGTCCCTCAACTTGATAACAGGGTTCAGAAATCCTAAGTGTTTAAAATAGTAAAGTGTGAGTTGGTATACCTCAGATGTTCCAATGCCAGATTTCCTACTCTCCTCCACTTTCTTCTTTTCGTGTACGTGGACCGTATTGTGTTGCACTTTCTTACATCATCAGCAGTGGTATCAGGCTTGCAATACAAGAATTTTACACATTGTGCTAGGTCTGCAATATACAATAATTATATACTGTACTTGTCAAAGGTATTATTTTTGCACTAGCCATAATCATATGATCCTTCAATGGAGGGCTCCATCAATGGAGAAATGCTAAAGTAATTTCGGTGCTGTAGAAGGGAAAACCAGCCACCATTCCATCTTACTTACCAGCGTAAGCCAAAGTACCAAAAGGTGTTAAACGTAGATTACGTGAATGTTTCGAATATAAAGATGCCATTAGAGACTACCAAACCCGTTTCCACAAAAGCAGATCCTCCACGGACCAAGAAGTAAAATGAACGCAAGCAAATGCTTCCACATGGAACAGTCCACCGTAGCCATCCTGGTCGCCTTCAAAGTTGCCTATGGTCTGGAGGAGCATGCGTCTTCACAATCTGAAGAGGCAGGGAGTAAATGGGAACGTTTTCAACGGGATAAAGAGTTTTGCCTCAGAGCAAAATCCAGTGAAAATTATTGTAGGCTACATCTCCCCACAAAATACTTTCTCATGGGCTGCTACAAAGGGATTTTCTGATGTGTTTATTGTTTAACGTACTGATAAGACGACTTATGGACAGCCATAGGGAAAATACCAGGATTAACATGCCTATTGAATGCCAACTTCATATGGTCTACTACCAGAACAATAACAACTCTTGTTGAAGCACTAACTAAAGTCATGTTAAACCTTCAAAGATGAGCTAATTTGAATAAAATGGAAGTCAATGTAGTTATAACAGTGTGCCAACAATTCACCATGTCTACCACACATCCACCAGCAGACTTAAGAGTAAAGAGGAATTTTTTTTTGGCAAGTACCACTATTCAAGTACCTCGAAATGAACCCAGATAAGTCTGTCCTGGAAATTTTAAGTTTCAGAAACAGCTTGAAAAGGTCACAAACGTATCAATTTTCTTAAAAAGCTGACTGATATCAAGTGGGGAAGTACGCAAGAATTATTAGCTCCAGCTTATAAGACATATATACGCCTAGTACTTGAATATGGCAGTGAGGCCATCTTTCCATCAGGCAAGCAAAACCAGCATCACTAAAAATACTACCATTCAAAGGAGCAACCTGACCCGCTGCAGCACTACGCCACAGTGATATCAGTCCCCAACAGATGACTTGACCTAATCAACTTAACATCAAAAAAAGAAGGAAAGTACTCCCCTGGAACTTGAATCATTAGCCTTAGAATCCATTAACTTGAAATATCTCCTGAATGAATAGCTCCACATGTTCAGAGATGGTACGTACATCCCTGAAAATAGAGCAGCTGAAATTTGATGGTTCTGTTCCCTGCTCGTGAACTCAGAAGCAGTTGGGAGAAAAGCTAGCAACTACGACTGCGTACATGGTGTTCAAGCCTCCAAACAACTGCTAGCAATGACGAGGGACGGAAAGAGAGAGATAGAGAGGGACGGAACGAGAGAGAGATAGAGAGGGACGGAAACGGAACGAGAGAGAGACAGAGACGGAACGGGAGAGAGACAGAGAGAGAGAGAGAGAGAGAGAGAGACGGAACGGGAGCGAGAGAGAGAGACGGAACGGGAGCGAGAGAGAGAGACGGAACGGGAGCGAGAAAGAGAGACGGAACGGGAGCGAGAGAGAGAGACGGAACAGGAGAGAGAGAGAGGCGTAACGGGAGAGAGAGACGGAATGGGAGAGAGAGAGAGAGAGACTGAACGGGAGAGAGAGAGACGGAACGGGAGCGAGAGTGAAACGGAACGGGAGAGAGAGAGAGACGGAACGGGAGAGAGAGAGACGGAACGGGAGAGAGAGAGACGGAACGGGAGAGAGAGAGACGGAACGGGAGAGAGAGAGGCGGAACGGGAGAGAGAGACGGAACGAGAGAGAGAGACGGAACGGGAGAGAGAGAGACGGAACGGGAGAGAGAGACGGAATGGGAACGAGAGAGAGACGGAATGGGAGCGAGAGAGAGACGGAACGGGAGAGAGAGAGACGAAACGGGAGCGAGAGAGAGACGGAACGGGAGCGAGAGAGAGACGGAACGGGAGAGAGAG
>BOPP01000046.1:365578-379044 GCA_017312745.1 Gryllus bimaculatus
GACGGAACGAGAGAGACGGAACGAGAGAGACGGAACGAGAGAGACGGAACGAGAGAGACGGAACGAAAGAGATGGAACGAGAGAGACGGAGAAAGACAGTGAAAGACAGAGATAAAGAGAAATAAAAAGAGAAATAGTAAAGTGAAAGAGAAAAGGAAAGAAAGAGTGAAAAAGATAAAATAGGAGAAAAGAGAGGGAAAACGAGAGTGGGCGAGGCGGAGATAGGGAGAGAGAAAGAAAGAGGGTAGGGAGGCGGAGCGACGGAGAGGGAATGGAAGAGGGTGGGAGAGGCGGAGAGGGAATGGCAGAGGCGGAGAGGGAGTGATGCAGCGAGGGAAAGGTGCTCACATAATCGGAGAGAGAGAACAGAAAAAGTTAAGAGGTGCAGAGATACAAGGTGAGAGGGAGAGACGGGGAAAGGGGGAGACGGACATTGAGAGGCGAAGAGACGGAGGACAGTCAGGCGACCAGCGTGCCACCGGCCGCCAGAGCTTTGCTTAGGCTCACCTTAGGCTTCTTAGACAACTTACGTTTTCACGACAATTAGTCTCATTTTTTTATCTACCCCGAATGTTCGTAAACATTTTTTCCGTAGGAATAGTGCATTGCGTCATGATTTATATTTTTAATTACGTGATATGCTTGAACACTATGTGAATCATTATAATGTGCAGTGAAATACATTACAATAGGGAGGGATTGAAATGTATTACACGTTTTATACTAGCAATTAGTTGTATAATTGCAAAACGGGTACATTAGTTGCATAATAAATGTCGACAATTACCACATGTTTTGGAGGCCCCTTTTGCTTATCAAAAAATTGAAAATAATAAAACCATTATGACACTCGTGTTCTTGTAAATGAAGTAGAAAGCGAAGAGACTGGTGTAACATTTGATCACACTTGACTAAAACGAACACAGTCAAGAATAAGAGATCGGTGAATTAACTTGAACAAAGTTAAAAATGCAAAAAAGTAAAAATGTATATAAAATCATTTTTATATTCAAAATAAATGTATTTTCATGACTCATGACTCAGGTTTCTTTAACACCTGTACTTTCATCACACATTTGATGTCGACTTTTGCATAACTCCAATGTATTCTCTATAGTGCATATCCGAGAAGTTAAACTCAAGAACGAATAATTGTTGTATTTCAGAATTATCTGAATGAAATATTAAACTAGCAAAGGTAGTTACAAAAATGAAGATATATAAAGATAAGTCAGTATCATCAAAATGGACAGCAATCCCCAGGGAAAGGGCATCGTTCCTGAAGGACGAAACATCGGCAGCAGACACCTGAAGCACGGTCATTCCAAAGCCTTTATCCGTATTCTTTCAATTATGAGATCTATGCTAGACTCGTCCAACACGTCGGAGTCGCGTAGAATCGACAGGAGACGCAACTTCACGCTGGCCTGCACGGTCAAGCGAGGGTTGGACTTCATCTTGTTCTCCAGCCATTTCGATGTGCCTTCCACCGCTCATGTGTCTTCGAAGATCCACCACTCGAATCCATCGCTCATGTGTCTTCCAGAACCCACCACTCGAATCCATCGCTCATGTGTCTTCCAGGATCCCCCACTCGAATCCACCGCTCATGTGTCTTCCAGGACCCACCACTCGAATTCACCGATCATGTGTCTTCCAGAATCCACCGCTCTAATGCATCGCACATGTGTCTTCCACCAACCACCGCTCGAATCCATCGCACATGTGTCTTCCAGGACGGACGCCGCCGTCGCGAATCAGTTTTAATAATTCCCTAGCCACCGCAGTCGCAGATACCACTCCCGTTTCGATAACATCCTCGTTGTCTGCCTCGGAAACGTCCGACGACTGTTGGCCTAACCACGGCAACGGCGTGTCGAACTCGTTGTTTCCCCTTTTTGGTGGGGTTTTTGAAGAAATCATTATAATTCCTCCTTCCACTAAATTGTGTAAAATCTACCAACTATCAAATGTGTTGATACATTGCCCAGACACAGGGCCGTGAGTGTAATGCGAATTGTGAATTTTACTGAAATAGTTTAGATAATTTCTACCGACATGATAAAACATTCTCTAGTTTAATTCTGGTAATATTCATTTCAATAAATCTAAATGTCGGACAATATAAAATATTTTTTTCATTTAAAAAAATGCTGTAAATCAAAACAAAGTGTGACCATTTCAAACTTGAACTGATGACGTGTTTTCTGAATTTACGAATAAACTTGCTGAATCTGAAAACATTCAAATCATTGTCGCAAGTGACTCATTTTTGTTATAATTTTAAAAAATGTGTAGGAAGTAAGTATCCTTTTATAACATTTTTAATCATTCAACACATCTATCCTAGTTCATAAATACTCAAATTGTTCCTGAAATTTTATTTTTTTGTGAAGAATATTAAATTTGTTACCTCTATTCATTATTCACAATATTTAATGCCTTCGATTACTATTTGCACTTCCTCCTTTCAATAAAAAAAGCTAATGAAATTAAATCATAGATATTTCGGAAAAATGATTTTAAAAGTTTATTTACTGCTTGTCAAAAAAGTACGTTTTCCTAAGGAAGTTCATATTGTCAATAAAACAATCACTCTTGGTCAAGCTGAATCCTGAACGGATAACGTTAGATTTGAGTTTCATTTGGTTAGATTTGAGTTAGATTTGAGTCTTAAATAATTCAGAAAAGAACGAAAAAGAACAACTTGCTTTTATCTTATTTGTGACTGTTAAGTAAAATTGGCAGGTTATGATAGTTCATTCGGACCAAGCCTAAATACTAATTGTGAAGGAAACTTTCAAAATTTTCAACCCACATTATTGCCTTCATGAAATACGTTTCTGACATGAAATCGTGTCATGACATGTTAAAATCTGTCTGACATGTGCTTATAGCTGATTCTCATCCAGTGGAAGATGGCCAGAGAATGCCAGAGGTATTACATGGTTTATACAATGGAAAGTTTGTTCTGAAATTACTTGTAAAATGACATGTGAAAATAATTTTACTTTTTAAAATCTGTATACTTTTGGAAATATTACTAATTATTTTTCGTACGAACAATAACGAAACCCTGAAATGAACCATTTCAGAATGGTTAAAATCTGTCTACCAGAAAAAAAACAAATTAAAAATCAATGGAGTTTTCAAACAATCACTTGTCTCTCACACTTTTCTACCCTGACAGAAAATATCGTGACAAGGTGCATCACGACGGCTCGAACATTAGACAATTACCAGCGATTATTGGATAATGAAATCAAACAGAAGAGCTTCGTTTGTGAACCGCTTCAAAGGCACATGCCGTTAATTCCCCACTGTTTTGTTTGACGAGTTTGCCCGGAGCTATCAATTTCCTGAATTTTCCGCTTTGACTCGGTGCCTTTGGGGGGACCCAATTGGCGGCGACGCACCTGTTTTTAATTCCGTCGGCAGACACGGGCCGCTCACCCGCAAAGTCGGCTCGTCGTATTTAATAACAGCGGCTCTCTTTCGTGTAATTAGAAGGATAATCGTCGACGACGACGAGTCGGTCGTTTTCGCCGGAGCGGAATCTTTGAACTGCGGATGTGGGGAGGGGAAGCCCCGGGTAGTCGACTGCAGCGAGACGCCGCTTTCGGAGACGCAGGACGACATTTCGCGAGAAACGAAGTCGAGTTGAGACGACGAAGACGCCGTCGTGTGGTGAAGGAATGCAGGTTCTGGTTTGAAGCGACGTAACGGGCTAACGTATGTGCTGAAGTGTACCAGATTGAATATGGGGCTTAGTTCGTGGTTGAAACGTAAGCTCTTCACTATATCTGGTGATAAAATAAGCGATTTAATAGACGTTCGCTTCAATGAATTTCTAATGAAGCCTGTCGGTAAGTAGTTGGTTTATTTCTACATAATTTTTAGAACAAAATAATTGTTGCGATCGTAAAAATATATTTTGTGCAAGAAATCTGCAAGTGTTGCCTGATTGATTTTTCGACCTGTTTATACACAATATCATGATACGAGAGCATTATATTATTTCTAAATCTCCACATATACTTCGAACCTTTATTTGAAAGTTCCTCCTCGCTACAAGAATGATATCTAAATTATTAGACTGCTCTCATGTTACACAACAGACACACAAAGTAACCATAATGTTTCGAAGAAAAAAATAGAAGTAAACCATACTAAAGAAGTAAGATGAATCTATAAAGTGATCGAAAAAAACACGCAAGTCGTTAAGTAATGAGAATTAAGAAATATTTTCAGAGAAACGTGTACGTTTTCGTGTACATGTGAAAAGAATAGTGACAAATAGGAAAAAAATAATGGCTGAAAGCTTGAAAATATACAATATGATGTAGAATTAATTAAACACAAATTACAAGAATGTGAGAAGAACATCGTTACGGAGTCCTGGATTGTAGGTGAAGTTTTGTTGATGATCATATTTCGTGCATTTCTTCAATAATAATTCCATAAATTATAATTACACATTTTAGGCATTTACTATATTGATCATAATTTTAGTAAAGTATTTACCAAATTGTTAGAAAAAATGGATATAAACTTACATGATGGATATAAGCATAGTTCTCCTTCCAACGAACTGTAATTCAGTGTCGCTTCACTTTCAAGAAACGATCCAATAAAGCTGGCATCGTATCTGTACATACCTAGAAAAATAAAAACAAAATAAATAAGGATGGTAGGTTAAATAATTGTAATTATTTTTCTCACGCTACTCATAATATTTAGTTTAATTTTAATCACACTTATTGTTAGATTCTTTCTTGTAGACTTGAAAACACTTATATGAGTTTAGAATATATGTACGTAAGCATTTTCGCAATTGTACAACAAACATACACACATTCTGAAAGATGAAGAACATACACAAAGCAATGGAGTTTTGAATTTTACATACTAGTCAATGATTTTCATAAAACACTGTAGCTGTTGGAGGGATACAGCGCCCACAGAGCAACACTACACCGAAAAATAGAACCGTTGGAGTATACACGATCCATGATACTGTAACACGTTTCCTTGTTACAGTATCATGGATCGGGTATACTCCAACGGTTCTATTTTTCGATACCCGATCCATGATACTATAACAAGTTTCCTTGTTACAGTATCATGGATCTGGTATCCTCCAACGGTTATTTTTTTCGGTGGTTTATCTTAGTGACGTGATTGCGCTGGTGCCAGCTCTATGCAATGAAACCGTTGAGAAACTAATAAAAGTCTTTATTTACTAGGCTGTCCGGGTGACGCCGGAGTCAGTATTTACGTGTCTGTCCGGGTAACGCCGCGTCCATGGCGAAGGTGCCGACGTTTCAGTCGCCATTTTGCAACGTTTCTCAGGGCGTAATACCAATCGCCCTGCAATCGCATTACACCCTGAGGAAGGTCGCAGAATCGCGACCGAAACGTCGGTACCTTCGCCATGGACGCGGCGTTACCCGGACAGACACGTAAATACTGACTCCGGCCGCGGAAGCCTACGCTGTCGAATAAAGGCTTGTTTTGTCAATTCTTAGATTAATCGCGTTCAATTAAAATTGTACTCTTATGTTTGTTTTTTTTTGCTCAAAGATTTATTATAAACTAAAATTAATTTGATAAATTCTCTCTGAGTTTTATCAACCGATAATTACATTTCAGTGTTGATAGGCGTCATTGGATAAGCTTGCAGGCCTTCACGTACACCGAATCGCAAAAGATATTGTAATGTCGTATCAAGAAGTAATGTTAGGATTTTTTTATTACAAACGTTAAATAGTGTGTTATTCAGTTAGTATGTTCAAGAGTGAACTTAAAGACATGTTTTATCCTCTATTGCAGAAAACAGCCAAAAACGGTGTAGGTAGTTGCACATTAAAGGCATAAGAAACTAGGAAAAAACTAAAAACTAAAAAAACACGTTGCTCATGTTTTTTCGTATAAGAGATTGCTCTAGGACGCTGATTTTTGTGATTCTACATTTTTTATTTTCTTTCATACGAATATCGCCATTTTCGACTTGGGGTTTGTGGACACTTTTCACACTCTTATTCGGCTATATCTTTTAGAACAAAAAGCTATGACCAGATGAGACTGATGGGTTGAGGGCTTATAGAGAATGAAGAATCTATATTACGCGAAATCAAATTTTTTCCAAATAAACAACACTGAACCTGTCATGCACGGATTAGAAAACAAGATCCTAAAATGGCCCCTTAACCTTCTGGTGGGTGCGCCTTTGATACAAAAGCAGGCGCGTGGGAGCACTGCATGCTACCTCGAGAAATCTATCTTTTGCACCCTAAACACTTCTACTATTTAATTGAAGAAGGAAGAATGGAAGCATACAGCTATTCATACTTAAATTTTTAATGTTATTACATTTTACAAATCATAGAAATGTAATCAGTTTTCGGTATATAATAATGAATAACATATTGTCTCAGAAAACCTTATAAAACAAAATATAACAAAGAAAATAAAATTAACAAAAATACTTTATTAAATCGACAAAATAATTAAATGAAGCAACTGTCCTTAAATTTTTAGAAAAGCATCAATTTGTTTTCATCAAGCAGTTTCCAGTAACTCAAAAAGATGCCTGCCTTCTTCTGCTACAAAAATTTCAGCCCTTCATCAAAGAGACAAACCACGAAGACTACAAATAAAAGGAAAATAATCAACTTTCAAAATCTTCAATTTTGCTTACAGTGATCGAAAATATATGTAAACAAACAATCTCAATAATTAAAAGATTCGTTTGGAATACTAAAACAACTAACTTTAGTGGGCGCGATAGAGCTCAGAATGCTGCAGTCAGAACTTATTTTCTTCAAAACTTCTTTGCGACAGATAGGGAGAAAGCAAAGGGACGGAGATTCAACGTTTCGTTTATAATGTTGCTGTGAGAATACTCAAGCTCCCTCAAATGTCAAATCGCCGTACTCCTTTTGAGTGCAATAAAAGAACCTACCGGAAGGTTAAGTATGAACAACATAGTATGGTAAGTGTCTTCGACTGGTCTCTTCCTTCGATAAGCTCTCGCAGAGCATAATGATAGCCTAGGTGGAATAAGATAAAAAGAATGGACAATGACACTCATTTGGGTTATCGGGATGGAACTAGCCAGGAAGAAATTATATTTCAAGTGGCACTGACAAAATGAGTGCTCAATTGGTAAAAATTGCAACTAATGATAAGGAAAAACCAATTTTCCGCCGCTACTTCAGGATTAACCACGTTAGTTGCGAACACACTGGAAACACCAAATGAAATATATATTCTTAAATGTAAGAATCACAATTTCAAAACAAACAGAATGAGAGCGGTAAGCATTTCTATAGAGCATATCTAGTTACTATAATAAAATATTAAAATATGTAAATGAACTTGACAATAAACGACATGTTAGTGAATTATTTTATTCCATTTAACCCTGTAGTTTGAACAGTTCTTCACTCTGGCTTCAAGTTTTATTTTATTTAAAACATCGGTTTCGAGACTAAAAAAGAGACGCGGCTGCAGGCGTGAGCTGCAGGTGTGGGCCTACACGTGATAAAAGCGTGCCCATTTAAGTCAGAGCTGGCGGCGGCGGCGCTGCGCGAGGACGCGGTGGAGGGCGTGCGCGAGAGGCGTGGGCCTACGCATGACAGCAGAGCTGGCAATGGTGCTGCGCGAGGGCGCTGGGGAGCGTGTGCTAGTCACGGCGTGGCCGTTCGCCTGTTGAAAGTCCGCGTATCAAGGCTGACGGTGGCGCTGCGCGCGGACGCGGCGGAGGGCGTGCGCGGAGCGCCGTGGGCCTACGAATAACAGCAGGGCTGGCGGTGGTCCTGCGCGAGGGCGCTGGGGAGAGGGTGCTAGGCACGGCCTGGGCATTCGTGTGATAAAAGCGTGCCCACACGTCAGGGCTGGCGGTGGTGCTGTGCGATGGCACTGGGGAGGGGTGCTAGTCACGGCGTGGGCGTTCGCATGTTGAAAGTCCGCGTGTCAGGGCTGGCGGTGGTGCTGCGCGAGGAGGCGGGGAGGCGTGCGCGGCACGGCATGGGTTTATGCATGATAGCAGGCCTGACGAGGGCGCTGGGAAGGTGTTACGCGCGGCGTGGATGATCTTGTGATAAAAACGTGCCCACATGTCAGAGCTGGCGGTGGTGCTGCACCAGGGTACTGGGGAGGGAGCGCTAGTCACGGCGTGGGCGTTCGCGTGTTGAAATTCCGCGTGTCAGGGCTGGCGATGATGCTGCGCGAGGCATTCTGTATAGGATATATCATGTTACGTGTGGAAGGTGACAATTATTAGAGACAACTGTCGTGGTCAGATGCGTAGGTACTTGCTGGTGTTTGTAGTATAGGATCTAAGAAGCTGTCGGTTGTGTTACGTTTAAATTATAATATACTGAGACCGCTGAAATGAACGGCATTTCAGAATGGTTGCAAATCAGGTCTACAGAAAAAAAAATTAACATCAATGGAGTTTTCAAAACAATCACTTGTCTCTCACACTTTTTACCTGACAGAAAATATCGTGACAGGTGCATCACGAACGGCTCGAACATTAGACAATTAACCAGGGATTTATTGGAATAATGAAATCCAAACAGAAGAGCTTCGTTTGTTGAACCGCTTCCAAAGGCCACATGCCCGTTTTAATTCCCCAACTGTTTTTTTTTGTTTGGACGAGTTTTGGCCCGGAGCTATCAACAATTTCCTGAATTTTCCGCTTTTGGACTCGGTGGCCTTTGGGGGGGGACCCAATTGGCGCGGCGACGCACCTGTTTTTAATTCCGACGGCAGACACGGGCCGCTCACCGCAAAGTTTCGGCTCGTCGTATTTTTAATAAAAAGCGGCTCTCTTTCGTGTAATTAGAAGGATATCGTCGACGACGACGAGTCGGTTCGTTTTCGCCGGAGCGGAAGAATCTTTGAAATGCGGATCGTGGGGGAGGGGAAGCCCCGGGCTAGTCGACTGCAGCGAGACGAGCGCGCTTTCGGGGAGAACGCAGGACGACATTTCGCGCGAGAACGAAGTCGAGGTTTGAGCGCAACGAAGACGCCCGTCCGTGCGTGGGTGAAGGAATGGAGGTTCTGGTTGAAAGCGACGGTAAACGGCCCCCCCCCGAAAAACGTATGTGGCTGAAGTGTACCAGATTGAATATGGGGGCTTTAGTTCGTGGGCTTGAACGTAAGCTCTTCACTATATCTGGTGATAAAATAAGCGGATTTAATAGACGTTTCGCTTAATGAATTTCTATGAAGCCCTGTCGGTAATAGTTGGTTTTTTCTACATAATTTTTAGAACAAAATAATAGATGCGGTCGTAAAAATATATTTTGTGAAAGATCTCTTGCAGTGTTGCTGATTGAATTTTTCGACCTGTTTTATACCCAATACTACATGATACACGAGTATATATTATTTCTAAATCTTCTCCACATATTACTTCGACCTTTATTTGAAGTTTCTCCTCGCTACCAGAATGATATCTGAATTATTAGAGCTGCTCTCATAACAGACAACAAAGTAACCATAATTGTTTCAAAGAAAAAGTAGAAGTAAACCATACTAAAGAAGTAAGATGAATCTATGCAAGCTGATCGAAAAAACACGCAATTCGTTAACTATGAGAATTAAGAAATATTTTCATGAGAAATATTCATGTACATCGTGAAAAGATAGGACAAATCAAAGAAGTAATGGGTTGAAGCTTGAAAATATAGAATATGATGTGAATAAATTAAATTCAAATTACAAGAATCGAGAAGCACATAGTTACGGGTGTCATGGATTGGTAGAGTGAGGTTTTGGTGCACTCGATCGATATTCGTGCATTTCTCAATAATAATTCCATAAATTATAACTAACATTTTGAGGCATTTACTATATTGAATCATAATTTTAGTAAAGTATTTACCAATTGTTAGAAAAATGGATATACAACTTACATGATGGATATATAGCATAGTTCTCTTCCAACGAACTGTAATTCAGTGTCGCTTTCACTTTCAAGAAACGATCCAATAAAGCTGGCTAATCGTATCTGTACATTACCTAGAAAAATAAAAAAATAAATAAAGATGGTAGGTTTAAATAATTGTAATGTAATTTTTCTCAATGCTTGTTCAATACTTTTTGTTTAATTGTTTAATGCACACTCTCAATTGTTAGACTCTTTCTTGTACACTTGGAAAAACAAACTTATGTGAGTTTTTAGAATATATGTACGTAAGCATTTTCGCATTGACACAAACATACATTCTGAAAGACGATGAATACACAAAGCAATGGAGTTTGAGTTTTACATGGCTTAGTCAATGATTTTCTCATAAAAAGACTGCGCTATTGGAGGGATACAGCGCCCACAGAGCAACATACACCGAAAAATGAACCGTTGGAGTATAACCCGATCCATGATAACTGTAACACGTTTCCTTGTTTACAGTACATCATGGATCTGGTATCACTCCAAGGTTTATTTTTCGTATAGCGATCATGATACTATACATACAGTTTCCTTGTTACAGTTCATGGATCGGGTATACTCAACGGTTAATTTTTTCGGTTGGTTTAATCTAGCTGACGTGATTGCGCTGGTGCCGGCCCTATGCATGAAAGCGTGAGAAACTAATAAAAGTCTTTTATTTACTAGCTGCCCGGGTGACGCGCGTCAATGGCGAAAGGGTGCTGACGTGTTTCCAGTGCCATTTTGCGGACTTTTCTCAGGCGGTAATACCAATCGCCCTGCAATCGGCATTACCCCCTGAGGAAGGTCTCAGAATCGCGACCGAAACGTCGGCACCTTCGCCCATGGACGCGGCGTTACCGGAAGCCTGTTAATACTGATCCGGTCGCGGAAGCCTACGCTGTCGAATAAAGGGCTTGTTTTTGTCAATTCTTAGATTAATGCGTTCAATTAAAATTGTACTCTATGTTTGTTTTTTTTTCTCAACAGATTAATTATAAACTAAAATTAATTTGATAAAATTCTCTCTCTTTGAGTTTTATCAACCGATAATTACATTTTCAGTGTTGAGTAGGCGTCATGAAATAAGCTTGCAGGCCTTCCACGTACACCCGTGAATCGGCAAATATATTGTATTGTATCAAGAAGTAATGTTAGGATTTTTTTAATTACAAACGTTAAATAGTGTTGGTTATGCGTTCATATGATTCAAGAGTTGAATTAAAGACATGTTTTATATGAACTATTCGGCAGAAAACAGCCAAAAACGGTGTAAAGGTAAGTGCACATTAACGCATAAGAAGGCTGGAAAAACTAAAAATAAAAAACACGTTGCTCGCTCATGATTTCTTATATAAGAGATTGCTCATAGAACGGGCTGAGTTTTGTGAATCTACATTTTTTATTTTCTTTCAGATACGAATATCGCCATTTTCGAATTGGTTTGTGGACCTTTCACACTCTTATTTCGGCTATATCATTTAGACACACAAGCTATGCCACATGAGACATGATGGGTTGAAGGGCTTATAGAGAACGACAGAATCTAGATTACAGCGAAATCAAATTTTATCAAATAAACAAACACTGAACGCTGTCATGCAACGGATTAGAAAAACAAGACTAAAATGGCCCCTCTCACCTTCTTTGGATTGGACGTCGTTGGATGCCAAAAGCAGGCGCGTGGGAGCACTGCTGGTACTCGAGAAATCTTCTTTTGCACCTCAACACATTCTATTATTTAATTGAAGAAGGAAGAAGAAACTTAACAGCTAATTCTCATCACTTTTTATGTTAATACATTTTTACAATCATAGAAATGTTACCAGTTCGTTAATAGTAATAATGAATAACATATTGTCTCAGAAAACCTTTAAAACAAATGAATATAACAAAGAAAATAAATTACAAAAAAATCTTTATTAAATCGATCAAAACTAATAATGAGAACGTCTTTAAAGATTTTTAGAAAAGCATCAATTTGTTTTAATCAAAGCAGTTTCCAGTACTCGAACAAAGGATGCTGCTTACTTTCTGTTAAACAAATTTCAGCCCTTATCAAAGAGACAAAAACAGGCAACGACTACAAATAAAAGGAAAATAATCAACTTTCAAAATCTTCAATTTTGCTTACAGGATCGAAAATACATGTAAATTCGAAACAAATCTGAATAAGTAAAATATTCGTTTAGAATACTAAAACATCTAGTGTGGGCGCGATAGAACTCAGATTGCTTGGCAGTCAAACTTTTTTTTTCTTCAAAACTTCTTTGCGACAAGGTTAGGGAGAAAGCGGGAACGAGATCGGGTTTCGTTGATAATGTTGCTGTAAGAATACACTCAAGATCCTCAAATGTCAAATCGCGTACTCCTTTTGAGTGCAATAAAGAACTAGGTAAGTATGAACAACAATAAAAAAGTATGGTGTTCTTGACTGTCACCCTGCTTCTTCGATAAGCTCTCGCAGAGCATAATGATAGCTAAGGTGAAATATAAGATAAAAAGAATGGACTAATGACACTCATGTTGGATTATCGGATGAAACTAGCTGGAGAAAATTATTTTTCAAAACTACACTCACAAAATGAGTGCTCAATTGGTGACAATTGCTAACTAATGATAAGGAAAACAAATTTTCCGCGCTCTTCAGGATAATCACGTTAGTTGCGAAAACTGAAACACTAAGTGAAATATCCTGTATTCTTGAAACAAAAGAGAATACAATTACAAAACAAACAGAAGTCCTGAGAGGCGGCAATATTCATGCAACATAGCTCGTTACGATTAATAAAATATTAAAAATATGTAAATAAAACTTGGGACAATAACGACTTGGTTACTAAACTGTTCTATGTGGGATTCCTTTAACCCTTGAGTTTGAACAGTTCTTCACTCTGGCTTCAGTTTCTATTCATCTAAACATTGGTTTCGAGACTAAAAAAGATGACGCGGCCTGTAAGGCGTGCGCGCCACGGCGTGGAGCTACTAACACGTGTAAAGCGTGGCCACAAGTCGAAAGCTGCGGCGAGAGATAGAGAGAGAGCGCAGGGAGGGGGTGCTAGGGTCACGGCGTGGGCATTCGTGTGATAAAAGCGTGCCACAGCGTCAGGGCTGGCGGTGTTGCTGCGGCGAGACGGGTAGGGGACAGGCTTGGCGGGCCGTGGGCCCTACGCATGGGCAGCAGGGCTGGCATAGTGCTTGCGTGAGGTGCCGCTGGGAAGGGTTGCTAGTCACGGCGCTGGGCGTTTCGCGGTTGGAATTTCCGGCGTATTCAGGGCTGGCGGGGTGCCTGTTACATGGCGTTGCTGGGAAGCGTGTGCTTAGTCACGGGCGTGGCGTCGCGGGTTGAAAGTGCCGCGTGGCAGCTGCTGGTTGGTGCACTGCGCGAAGGACCCTGCGGAAGGGTTGCGCGCACGGCATGGGCTACACATGACAGGCAGGGCGGCAGTGGTGCTGGCGCGTGGGCGCTGGGCAGGGGTGCTAGTCCGGCGGTGCGTTTGCGTGTCGGGCTGGCGTGGTG
>BOPP01000046.1:379069-390215 GCA_017312745.1 Gryllus bimaculatus
GGGCTGGCGGTGGTACTGCGCGAGGACGCGGCGGAGGGCGTGCGCGGCGCGGCGTGGGCCTACGCGTGCGCCGCCTACCTGGCGCTGGCGCTCGCCACCGAGGCCGAGGCGCTGCGCCGCTCCGCGGGCGACCTGCACCGCATCACCGTCAACGCGTGCGTCATGCTCATCGTGGCCATGGCCATCTGCAAGACCCTGGGCGTGCTGCTGCCGCGCGCGCGACTGGCCGCGCTGCTGCGCCGCCTGCGCGCCGCTTTCCCGCCCGCTGCGCACCCGCAGCACCTCGAGGTGAGCAACCGCAGGGCACTTAGACATAGAGTAGCGCACCCGCAGCACTTCGAGGTGAGCAGCCGAAAACCACTTATTCAGAGAGCAGCGCACCAGCAGCACCTCGAGGTGAGCAGCAGCAAGGCCGTTAGTCACAGAGCAGTGCACACGCAGCACCTCGAGGTGAGGAGCCGCACGACACTTGAATAGAGTAGCGCACACGCACCACTTCAAGATGAGCAGTTGCGAGGCCGTTAGTCACAGAGCAGTGCACACGCAGCACTTTGAAATGAGCAGCCGCAAGACAGTCACAGAACAGCGCAGACACAGCATCTCGAGGTGAGCAGCCGCAGGGCATTTTGTCATAGATTAGTGCACACGCAGTACCTCGAGGAGGGCAGCCGTCACTTATTCAGAGTGTGCCACGCTGGCGGGGGATACCTGGTTGAGGAAAACCCAGATAGCCGGCGATAAGTGAGCCATGGATTTAGCCATAATACCGGCATGAGTACGAACAATTTAAATATTGTTAAAAATATCTTATAGGCCGGTACGTAGCACATGAACTTAAGGAGGGACCAAATCGAAAAGCAAATAGAACATCAATTGCGGTCTTTACAACGCTTCTGAATGGGACGCCTAGAATGCACGTCCCTACGTTAGCAGGATTTTCGTCACAAGGTTTGACTTGGTTTGACGGCTTGATGGAATTCACCCGCTATCAAGATAATTAAATTATGCGTCTCCTCTGGTCGGTAGACTCTCCGTGGTTTGCTAGGATCACCACCAGACGAACGGCGGAGCAGAACCCTAACAAATGGGCCACGGACCGCACGCGATCTCTCTTTTCTCTTCCGTGTCCTATCCTCATTTCTTACATGCACTACCCTACCACACATGTCGGGAGCATAGATTTTGGGCCGGCTTGCGTGGTACCTCGCTGGTGGACGACATCTGGTTGAACTCCGCCAGCCGACGGGAAGGATGGCACCAGTTCTCGCCATCCAACGGGAGTAGGTCCCCGCCGACCTTTGTGATAAAAAACTGAATACCACCTATGGGACAAACGACTTTAGAAATTGACTCGCCCGGAATCACTAATCAATGAACGAATTAAATATATAGTCTAGACTTGAGTAATTTAAAAAAAATAACTAGTACAAGAAAGTGAGGGCCATTTTGTGCAACACTATTTTTTGCATGAAATGACATTCTGTTCATTTGTCAATAATTCTAGGTCCAGTATCGGTTAGTATCATTCCGTAACACAAGTAGGTTTTGCATGAATGTCACCATTTCATTTGACGCATTGGTCAGTGCCATTGCGTTACACAAGTAAGTTTCGCATAAATTCACATCCTGTTCATTTGTCGGTAACTCCAGGTGCCGCATTGGTCAATACCATTTCTCAGCACCACTAGTTTTCGCAAGAAATGACATCCTGTTCATTAGAAGGTCCTGTCATTTAGTTCAGAGGTCAATGCCATTCCTCAGCACAACTAGGTTTTGCAGCCTATTCATTAGTCGCTGACACCTGGTTCTGCATTGGTCAGTGGCATTGCATGGCACTACTAGTTTTCGCACAAAATGTACGTTCAGAGATTGCAGGTGCTGCAGTGGTGTGTGTGCTTTCGCGTGCAGGTGCTGGAGACGAGTGTGTGCTTTCGAGTGTAGGTGCTGAATGGAGTGTGTGCTTTCGAGCACAGGTGCTGTAAAGGAGTGTGTGCTTCCGCGCGCAGGAGATGCAGAGAAGTGTATGCTTTCGAGAGCAGGTGCTGCAGAGGAGTGTGTGCTTTCAGGTGCTGCGCGCGGCGGCGGTGCACGTGCGTGCCATCACGCTCATCTTCGGGGTGATGTCGCTGTGCCTCATTGTAATGTGGCAGATGATGCCGCTGGTGCAGACTTGGCTGCAGCGGCGCCACGCGGCCGCGCTCGCCGACGCCGCCGAGGCGGAGGCGCGCGCACTCAACCAGACGCTGCCGGTAGGCGGACTATAATTTTACGTCTGTGCGTGTTTTCTACACCTAATCTAAATGTAGCATAGGTGACTCTTTTAACATTAGATTTAGTAGGCAGTGCAATCTATAAAGACTAATATTGCTCATAAAATACACAAAAACTATATAATAAGTAGTAATACTATTAGGAGTTGTACATGCAATATTAAATACTTATTTTGCTCCAGAAGTCAGAATAATATAATATTCCTGACAAATAAATGAAAGTCTCACCTTAGGTTTAACACTGATTTCCAAAAGACTGGTGGAATCATATGGCTTATAAAATGCAAAATATCTTAATACAACCTATGCAGATACATGAATGCCAGTGAGTCACCAACTCTATGTCAATAAGAATTGCCTGTCTATTAACTCGTAAATAATAGATATTCATGACGAAGTTAAAAACTGAACCCTTCAAGCGGTGTCGAGTACATTTGATAGAAAGTACACCACGTCCCAAATGTAAATATTGTTAAGATCTAATTCATGTACATGACCTAATGAACAGTCTATTATACATGAAACGCTTGAAAATTTACCAACTGGAATGCGGTTATAAAAAATTCTATACACAAATTCTATAACGGATAGCCGAGATCGATAATACAGTAGTGCCGTAGCGGTCTCGGACTGAAGGATCGTGGGTTCGCATACAGCTTCGAGATTAGTTGTGTGTGTTTGTGTCTGCATGTAAGTGATAGTCCATTCTCCCTACATCATCATCGTCATCATATATCTAATTTTTCATCCCCCAGGGCCAACAATCCTGGGATGTACACATGTATTCGGCATAAAAGTGCTGATCGCACCCAAAACAGTCATTATGAACTTTTCCCCCGGGAGAATATGACTGGGCCTCGGTGAATGCAAGTGGCGCTTTCGCGTGGTCCTAGGATGGCCAATTCGCCACCAAAGAAAACAACGCTAAATTTGCTAGACTAAACAACCAAGCACCAGTATATGTTGTTGTGTGACGACGAGAAAATTCACTTCTCAGGTTGAGAAGACCGAAATACTGCGTGGCGATGTCTACATGTTAACCACACGTACGCTCTTAACCAATGGCTACGAGTCAGGGATGTCACCTGCAGGTCTGAGCCCGTTGCTGACCTGTCACATCAAGTACACACATACATACATACAAACACATACATACACACGCACATCGATACATACAAGTAGGCATACACATACATGCAAGTAGGCATACACATACATGCAAGTAGGCATTCACATACATGCAAGTAGGCATACACATACATGCATAGGCATACACATTCATACATAGGCATACACATTCATACATAGGCATACACATTCACACATAGGCATACACATTCACACATAGGCATACACATACATACATAGGCATACACATACATACATAGGCATACACATACATACATACATAGGCATACACATACATACATACAAACAAACAAAGCAGCGTTGTCCTCCCCGCAGGAGCGGCCGCCGCCGCCCGAGCGCCTGTTCCCGATGATCGCGTGGTACCCGTTCGACCCGCAGCGGGACCTGCGCCTCTTCATGGCGGCCTACCTCTACCAGAACGGGTGCGCGGTCATCTACGGCTGCGTGCACATCGGCGTCGACACCTTCTACCTGAGCTACATCATCTACATCTCGGCGCACCTGCAGGTGGTGGCCCTGCGCTTCCGCCACCTGCAGCGCGACGCCCTGCTGCTCCTGGGCCGCAACGCGCCCGACGGTTCGTTCACTTGCGGCAGGCACGGCAGACCGCGCCCGCACGAGCTACTTCCCCGCCTGGGGAGTCCGGCGACTTCCCCTCACTCCGCAGGCATTTCCCCTTAAAAATCCAGAAAGGAGTGTACGTGCGCAAGATGAAGCAGTCTGGCGACTTCCCCTCACTCCGCAAGCATTTCCCCTTAAAAATCCAGAAAGGAGTGTACGTGCGCAAGTTGAAGCAGTCTGGCGACTTCCCCTCACTCCGCAGGCATTTCCCCTTAAAAATCCAGAAAGGAGTGTATGTGCCAAACTGAAGCGGAGCTGGGCGGGGAATAGTGGCTTCATCCGAAAATATGTTTTGCCATACTTTTTCTATCAAAAACCCAGAATTGTATTATGTTTTATTCTTCACTACTAATTAATATTTCATGCTTCTTTTGTTACTAAATTCTCCCGTATATAAACATATTTGCAAAGTGACAGAAATATGTTTGGTTTCCACTTGTTTTACCTTCCTGAACACTTGTTATACTTCCTTGTTCCTGTTTTTGTTTTGTTATGTGTTGTTCAATCATTCAGATATTTACTTTGTTTAGCAATAATGTAAAATAAATTAAGAAGTCTCTATTACTGAACAATTCTCGTTTACGGACGAACAGTGCCTTTAAAAAATAAGAATATTTGTCTTTTAAACCTTCCAATCTGAACGAAGAAAGTTCTTGACTTTATATCACTCATAAGAGAGGCGGCTTGTGCCTTTAATTAATGAGCAGTTGCATGCAAAAATAGAAAATGCATTGAGATACTGTATGTTTAATACTGGTGTAGGTTTACTGCGATCTTTTATATCGCACTTTTATTGAAGAGTTGAGTTTTTAAATATTGAACAGAATTTCTATTCGTATTCATTCTAAATACGAACTAGTGGTGCTAAAACAGCATGTACTCTCTCTCTATCCCGTACTTTCACGGAAAATTACGCACAACTACTCGTTGTTGAGGACGTGGACATATTCATTTGCAGTAATCCGGCAGTGAGAGTAATGTTAGGCCAAGCTGGCTATCATGATATAGCCACCCAAATCATAACCAAACCTCCCCCATGGATGGCTATAGGAAGCAAACAGGTCGGGTTGTAAGCTGGATTTCGGGTTCTTCATAAATAAACACGCGTGTTTGTGAGAAAACAATGTTAACAATGATGCACAGCATCATATTACTTTCTTCAAGTCATTAAGTGTTCAGGTTTTATTATCGTGGTACCACTTTCTTCGCAGCTTTGCATTGACTTTCGTTTTGAAGGTTTTTGTCTACCATGAATATTAGCTTTGTGAAGCTCCCTCTGAACTGTTTCTGAGAAAGCAGTAATACTCAAGAGAGTATTGAGTTCTGCAGGCACTTTTGTCACGGTTGTCTTATATTTTCTGGCCAAACTAGGTTTTAATAATTCTCCGGCCTCTGTCAGTTAATTTCGGCTTTCGACCACTATTCCTCTTTGGCGACGATGTTTTACCACGTTTTGTGTATGGTAACATTACAGTGGACACTGTCACCTGTGGACCGTTAAACAGTTCAGCTGTTTTCATCACAACACTACCACTAACCGCATACAAACTGTCCCCTTTGGAAGTCTGAGAGACCACACATTTCACCGATCGCTTGTGTTTACCGTCGCAGACAAAAGCCCATTATACACTGCAATACAACCTTCAAAATGTGGCACGTCAACTGTGCAATGAAGTCGTGCGCGGAGTGTACACTCTGCAATGGCGCCCACATGCAAAGAGATGTATTATATATGATGTCCACGTTATTTTGCTCAAGTACTGTATATTTACACCGGGTTCTATCTCCGAAATATTTTCCGTATGGAGACCACCTCCAAGCGATTTGCCTTCAGCAACATCGTAGAGGGACAACTAGAACATTGGCATCTGTGCCTAGGACGCGGCATCTCCCGGACATCATGTACAAGCGGAAGTCTTCAGTTTCATGTATAAATTGTGTTTCTATTATTATTATTATTATTATTATTATTATTATTATTATTATTATTATTATTATTATTGTGTATAAGCCACTACTGACCCCGCGACAAATTTATCTCTCCAACCCAGTTGTATTTTATCTTGGGGAGATCAACGTGTGGACCTATGAGTATCAGCCTTTCAGCTGCATCCTTTAGTTACGACATGGTTGATAGCCTTGAATATCAATTAGGTGCGATAAGATGTAAATATTATTATTATTATTATTATTATTATTATTATTATTATTATTATTATTATTATCACTATTATGATTGTTATACAAGAACAGTGATGAGTGAAAGGACTATGATGATTGGCGAGGTAATGGGAGGTGGGAGGTGTTCGTGGGATTTAGGAACCATCCCAGAATTCGCCTTATGAGCGAGAAAAAACACGAAAACCCCGGTCAGAATGACCGGCCCGGGATCGAACCCGGGCGAATTCAGATCGAAACCGGGCGAATCCCGAATGCGAAATCAGTGCGCTACGCACGGAACTACTTCGCTCGGTTCTTTATCAATAATATATTTAGTACGTAGAATTATTTTCCGAATAAAAAAGTTCTTCAAATGAATAGTGTGGAAGTATGATTGAGCATCTCAAGCAAATATTTATCCCCTGGCTATGTACGTTTCGAAGTTTTATTTGCCATGAATTTTCTCTAATTTATCACTTGAATAAAACCCCCAAAATAACTCAAAATGGCTAGGATTTTGGAATTAACATGACATTAAAGGTTTAGAACTGCAAGGTTTAAGTTACTGAAGGATATGCATAAAACTGGTAAAACTCAACGGTTGTGAAAATGTCATTTATAAGGATTCTTTGCTATTTAGAAACAGTTTGAAACAAAATAGTATGTTGTGACATTTCTGTTTTCTTTTTGAATTTTGTGACATTTTAAATATTTTTGCGGTAACACAGAAAAGAAAATCATGGCTTAGTAGAGATGGAATAGTTTTTTATGTTTCTACGCATCTCTAAATAGAATAATCAACTATTTTAGGTAGTCAATTTAGAAGCTCTACAAATTGTATAAAGTCTTCGGTAGAGTAACATTTACAAATAATATTGATTGTATATGCATTCATTATATGTTTAATTAGTAGAGCTGTATATAATTGTTGTGTTTCGTTTTTGTGCAGATAACATGAAGTCTGAAGAAAATGAGAAACTGATATCGAAAGAGGATAAGTATTTTCCACAAAATGATCTCGACAAGATAATGTACAACCTCTTTGTTCAAAATGTGAAGTATCATCAAGACATAATAAAGTATGCATTTCATAATTGGTTATTTAATATTTAAGATTCTTATGAAAAATCGTATTGAAGAAAAAAACTATTACTTAATATTGGAGTGGTAATAATTATTATGTAAAAAAATTTCCACTACAGGTTTGTTCGTGATCTAGAGGCATTGATGAGTCCAGTAATGCTAATTCAGTTCATGATTAGTGCCATCATCATTTGCCTATCAGGTTTCCAGGCTACAGTGGTATGTGTAATTGTTGATTTCCTTTATTTGCATTTATTTTTAACATCTAGACATTTGAACATAACATTTCTATTATTCTTTTATCATTAAAAATGTTAATGTTTCTCTTAACTCACTAGTTAGAAGAGATAAAAACCCTATTTTTGTAAAGGTTTTCCATTCTATACAACACATTAATTAATAATTAAATAATTAATTACTGTGCGCCCATTTAGTTTAATGATTGAACAATTTCAATACAAGATCTAACATTTAATGGATTTTATTAGCACGTGACAATGACACTTTCGATTACAGCCAATGAAAAGAAGGGCGAGAGAGCCAAAACACTAAGGAAATGTTTCGCCGAATAAAATCGAAAATAAAACATTTCATTACTATATTAACACAAACATAACATCAAACACTATTTTACTCTTGTCAATATTATTGATTATATATTTGCGGTTTTGTCAAATTATTCATGCAATTCGACGGGGATAGAAAAGCAGCTTTTCATATTCAATACAATTTTGATGCACATAGATCACCAACGCGCTGACAAATCGTAGTCGTTTCTATGCAAACAACGAACGCTTGCAGTACTATCATAGATGGATCATATAACACGTTATGGAGATCTGAATCATTGAGGTTGATTAAGGGGAATTTCAGTAATCGGAGTCCAAAGAAACTATACGAGTATAAATGACGATCGATTTAAGAACCGGCAAAGTTGAGTTCTGAGTCAGCGTTGCTCCTGTCTGTGCAGTGACTCTGGCCCTGATGTCCGAGGTTACGAGTCCCAATAGTGGCACATTTTCAACACTAGCTAAATACCTAGTTCGAATTCATCCGCTATACGGAGGAGAATTCTAGTGACCAGCCAATCTGATCGGCAGATTTCTGTGCTTTTTCATCAACCAGGCAAAAGCTGAAGCAGTACCCTAACAAACGGGCGCGTGATTGTCTTCCCATTTTGTGTCTTATTCTCTCATCTTACTCGAATTTATATGCACTGCGCTATCATTTACGCCAGCAAATCAGTTGGAAGCTTAGGGATGCTTCCGGCTGAGCGGTTAGAGTCTGGGGAAGATATCTGAAGAGGAAATAAGTCGGTGTGTAGGTTGGCGCCGGATCTCACCATGGAACTAGTGAGGCACAACCCCGAATTCATTGCTCCAATGATTCAAAAGTTTTTAGGTGTTGTGGTAAGATATCTTTGGCATTTTTAAAATAATTAAAGATGTTGTCATTGCCAACAATATTTTTTTAATGCAATAGCAGCTTTCGATGGCTTAGCCATCATCATCAGTTGTCTGCTAGATGGAAGACATAAAGCGACTACGACTGTAGTCGAAACGACGACGAAAACACTGTAGTCGTTTTGTGGTTTCCATCTAGCAGATGATGATGGCTAAGCCATCGAAAGCTGCGATTGCATTAAAAAATATTGTTGGCAATGACAACATCTTTAATTATTTTCAAAAGTTTTTGTTGAACTCAAACACGTCAAATGTATCTAATTTTATGCATTAAGAATATTTGGCTGTCAACAAAACCGCCGGGAACAAACTACGCATTGCAAGAGTGGTTGCTTCGAACTACAAAGTAATTGTAATAAAATTGTCCCGCTTCTTTGGGGTATAACTATGGTTAAACTCTTTTCCGGTGCGTTCATATTTAAAGGACCGATTGAAGTGAACAAAATTTTTGAACGCTATACATAATTGATTTTGAAATCAGATTCGGAGGTTAAAATTTCAACAAATTCTTCAAATAAAACTGTTTAATTTTTTTCAGACTGTTGACGATTTCACATTGGTTTTGAAGTTCATGGTTTACCTGGCAACGGCTGCTTTTCAATTAGTTTTGTACTGTTGGTATGGGCAGATGCTCATCGACCAGGTACGTTGTTCTGCTTGTAATGACTCCTTACACAGAATGAAATTAATTTTTCTAGAAATTCGAAAATATCTAGTAAAATAATTAAAACAAAATGATTTGCTTGATAATTTGAGTGGTTCTGTCTATAATATTCTTTTCGCTACATCAAACATTCGGAAATTTATCTGTGGTTTACTGCAATGCAGACATTGATGAGATACATATTTGGTAAAAATGTAAAAATTTATATATCAGTAGAATGAGTAATATTTTTGCATATTTGCTTAGTGGAGATTTTGTATTTATTTTTGAAAGTAAGCTGCATTACGATAAAATTTTTTAAAAAAATACCACAGAACAGCGCAGTCAACATTTTTAAGGTAGAATTGCGAGATGTGGTACAAGTTTTGACCACAGGGTTCACACGTCATTTAAACCTGTAAATTTTGTCTTAGAGGATATTCAAGATAGGTTTCTTAAGAATCTAAAAGACCTTCAACATTTAAAGTATTAAATTCAAATTATTCGAAAACTCCTTGGATAATCCTACATTCTTGTTCCAAAAAAGTTCGCTGTTTCAGAATAACATTGATGCATATACAGAAATGGGAATTTTTAAACAAAGAAAACATGTTTATACACGAGCGACTCTGATTAACGAAATCAGTTAAACGGGTCGTTGGACAAGACAGTAACTAAGATAATACGGGAATGTTTCCTCGTGAGTACTCAGAGCTTCTGGTTCTTTGCGAGCAGTTTAGTTCATTTTACAAACCTTTGCAATAGCATCAATAGTTTTCTAAACAAGCGTCACGTAATTCTGTTTGAATAAAGTATTAAAAGTAAAGATTGGAATAGATGCCCTTTAAAATAATGCTTGGTGGCAAATAATGTTCAAAATACAGTTGTGACCTTAGAATGTATCATTCTTTACAGTTAACTAATTTCTACCGCAATTGTACGATGCAGAAACTCAGATTGAAAAGCAACTGAGGCGCGATCCTCCTTTCGGAGAAGTAAAACACAGTTTTTATTTCCTGGATAGTGTGAGTGTATGTAGGCGTGTGTGTGTGTGTGTGTGTGTGTGGCCGAGTATGGGCAAGCAGTAGGCAAATAATGCTTTTTTCCTAATGACTGTGTATGTGTGTGGTGTGTGTGGTGTGTGTGTGGTGTGTGTGTGTGGTGTGTGTGTGTGGTGTGTGTGTGGCAAGAGTGGACGTGCATTGGACAAATGTCTTTCCTTCCAATGGTTGGGTATGTGGCAGAGAGAGGGCGTGCAGTGGGCGAACAATGTCTGTACTCCAAATGGTTGTATGTGTCGCAGAGTGGGGGTGCAGTGGGCGAACAGTGTCTTTACTCCAAATGGTTGTGTGTGGAAGAGTGAGGACGCAACAGTAGATGAATATGCCTTTTCTCCCATTGATTGTGCGTGTGTATGTGTGTGTGTGTGTGTGTGGCAGCGCGTGAACGTACAGTGGGTGAACAATGTTTTTCTACCCAATTAATGTGTGTGTGTGCAGTGTGCGAAAAATACCGTTCCTTCCAATGGTTTTGTGTGTGTGTGTGGCAGAGCGTAGGCGTGAGGAGAGCGAACTATGTCTTTCCTCCCATTGATTGTGTGTGTGTGTGTGTGTGTGTGTTCGGCAGAGCCTGGGCGTGCAGTGGGCGGCGTACAGCGCGGACTGGGCGGAGGCGTCGCCGCCGCTGAAGCGCGCGCTGCGCATCGTCATGCTGCGTGCGCAGCGGCCCCTCTCGCTCGCCTCCGCCAAGATCTACGT